>CM076580.1:299722090-300322090 GCA_034641835.2 Pinus albicaulis | reverse complement strand
AAATTCTTGGAGTTAAATACCATGACTATACCATCATATCAACATTTTGACTATATCAATATCTCAGCATATTGAAACACCAAAGGAGAAAGTAGTACGGTTTTATGGAAATATTCAATATGGCAGGGCATCGATATGACATGTGGGCTAGGGACGTCGAGCAATGTGAATATTTTTTGTGGCCAGGGAAACCACATGTTAGCCACATGGATATATGAACGATGATGTGGCCTTAGAAGGGGAAAAACTTCAAAGAGGCATAAATTTGTGCCTAGAGCTTAGATTCAAATGAAATTTATATCATTCGAAATCTCTCATCGAGAAAAACATGATGATGGTGTCACAATTATGATTTGAGGTGATAGAGGAAAAAGAGGAAATTTGATAACCCCGTCTTCATAATAAACCTTGAAGGTCAGGTCTATTTACGCCCCACAACCCCAATATGGTATTACAGGGTTGTGTGTGTTACAAAGTGGTATCAAAATGGTGTTTAAACAATGGATCTAGATAGGACATATGTATAACAATAAGGTAGAGATATACTGGCGTTGAGGTCCAAAAAATATGTGTAGAGGGCTAGAAATGCTTCATTGGAAAAAAAACTTGGATCTCTACTCTAGAGAGCCAAGGTTCAGCCATTTGGGTTGAGTAGTCTTGGAGTAGAGGAAGTTAAATTGAATATTCATTTTGATGAATTTTTTATTTTAAAACTTGCTAATTTTTTAACTTGTGTTTTAGGATAGCCTAAGCTAGTGTTGGTATATCCAAGGTACCTCAATGTGGTTACTATTAATTATAATAGTTCTATGTGTTATTCTAGCACATAAAGAAATGAATTTTACAACAAATGGACAAAAAGGAATGTGCAAGGATAGATTCTGATTTAGTAAGCAAGCATAAGTTTTCTTGAGATGTTTTGGGTGGGTATGGTACTACTAGGGTTGCCTCAATGGGAGACTATATGGCACATTGTGCTAGTGGATGCAAGTGTGCAAGAGGAATTTGTCGTCGAAAAAAGAGCCATAATGCTATTTATGGAAGAATTGAGAAGGGAAGTAAACCCATGCAAATCATAGTTGTTTAAAACTTAAAAAAAAAAAATCAAGTGTGAGGTAATACGCCTAAGTGTTCTTGTGTATGAGCATATTAAGGTATGCAGAGAATACTTGAAGGTTCCCTTGAGTACCTTATAGAATGCATGGTAATGGATTGAATGATGATGTGAGTATGGAGTAGGAGGTAATCCCACTGCTAGCAAGGTCAAACTATGGTTCAAACATTGGAGCTATGTTGTGACCAAATATGTACCACATAGATGAATTTGAGCAAGATATAAAGCATGCTAGTTATGTTTTGATAGTAGTAGTGCTACCTTGACTTAACTTTGGATAAAAAAATTGTTTCTTGATTTAGAGAAATTGTATGAAACGAGTATACCCTTGAAAAAGAGTCATCTTTTATATTTGTTTCCCTATGGAGGGTTGTCGAAAGGAGTGTGAACTCGTGTAATTCATGTTGACCATGAAATCAACATACTATAATTAAATGCTAGAAAGTGCAATGGATGCAATTGCTTGTGTTTGGTTGTGAATAGGTTGGATACCTATTTTGCATAGCAAGGAAGTGTAGCTCAAAATGAATGCATGCGAGCATACAGAGAAAATGATTTCCATGATAAGTTCTTAAATTAGATTAATGAGTTTTGGAACTTTATTTTAATTGGAATATTAACCACAATATTAGTGTGACTTGCAACTGAAGCAAAGCTTCAATTTTGGACCGTTATAGTCCTATGCATATGTGGTCAAAGAAATTAAATATGTCAAAAAATATCATTTTTTTAAAGATAATTATGTTGTTTTTAGCACATAAGAAAGCACCCAGCAGTGAAGTAAAAGTACCATCATAATAGGCAATTCCACAAAGCATGGACTATGAATCGAAGAAAAGGAAACTTATAGAATCTACCCCATAATTGGTAGAAAAATTAAGTATGAAGGCTGAAGTTTAGAGTTACAAGGTTGATAATGAGAAACCGAGTAGAAAATAAGAGAAGTAGGCAAATCTAAATGCAATTTTTCTACAAAGCATGTGATGCATGCAAAGGTTGTTGCAATATAGACCAATTGCTAGAGAGGAAGAGAGATACTACGATGGAAATATTATGGAGTTCCATGAACTCAATTGGGACATCTCACCTTGGATGACCATGCTACCAAGTTTATAGAGATATTTAAGTATGTACCATTTATTAAAGAGGAGGTGATGAGGATACAATATTTTCTCATTGGATTTCCAAAATATTTTCAGGATCAACTAGAGTATGAAGAACATGATACATTTGATGATATTATCTGGAAATAAAATCAATGTTATGAGTAGTAAAATACTAAGGTGGAGCATCATAAGGTCTAGAAGAATAAATACAAAGTTGGTCTCAAGAGAAAAAGGTCCAAGCATCACGGTATGAGTTATTTCAAAAGAGTGTTAAATTCAAGTTTCCAATGAAAGATATACACCAACAAATTTTTCCCACTTAAGGGGAGAAGGGGACTACTGGACTAGCAATGGAAAGGATAGAGGATTGAAAGAAAAATCCATTGAAACGTTTGGGGTGTGGAGAGGAGCACCTTCTTCATTACTACCTAAATAAGCAGAGTATGGTGGTAGGGAAATTTTCAATGTCTAAGAGACTACCACAATGGATGAAATAGTGAATATTGTGTCTAAAGTTTATGTGATGGTGGAAAATCGTATAAGTGTAGAAAAATCATGCCACGAACAAGAAGGTGTATGCAGTTATAAGAGGACACCTAGATAATTTTAGAAGGCTAGGTCACCCACTACCAGTGGTGAATAGGAATGAGGAAGCAATGACAAAAAAATATCTAAGATGATTATAGAGTTCAAGGAAATCCTAGGATGAGATATCATCTTGATTATAATTAATGATGTTTATATAATACATAAATCTATATGCATGGGAGTACAAGGGGCAGGGCTCCCTTGGACCATTAAAAAATCATTTGGGTACCAGAGGTTATTATAGACCTTAAGGAACTTTAACAAATTTTGTGCATATTTTGATGTGCTAAGTGCCCTTACTAAATAAATGTAGAGGGGAAATTTTGAATATTTAAAGATATACCAAAGTAGACTTGATTAGGTTACATACTAAATCATGAAATGGCCTAAGGTTGGCTGAAAAATATCTAAAGTGAATGAATGAATAAAATGGAATTGGTTGCTAAACTATAAAATATTAAGATCATATGCATTTAACTAATTCTATTAACAGTTGATGTGTGAATGATATTGTGAAGAAGGAAAAGGTGCAAGATTACTCTAAAAATTTAACATTAAAATGAGATTCAAGGCAGCAAAAGTGTCTTCAATCCTACAAATGACTTGGGGGTCAATGACAAGAGAATGAAATGATAAATAAGGAGCTAGGTGAAATCATTAATAAAGCAACAGTTGAGAGTAAGGACAAACATGCAATCCTCGAGATAAACCAGGATGGAGTATTTGGTAAGTTAAAGGATTTAGGTAGGAATTCCTTCAAACCAAGTTTTCATGATGAACAATAGATAAATAAGTGATATATGTATCCACAAGTTAAAGAAACCTTAGGACTAGTGATACATGCTTGTCACAGAATATTCAATGGAATATGATAGTAGTGTTGGTACAATTGATATTATTATGATTTATTAAGACTTAGTATATGAGTTTTTGATGGCCTTAATGCATGCACACTTGTTTATGAGTGTCACAAAAATAAGGACGGTTGATAATTTTAAAGAACCAATGATTGTTGATGTGAGTAGTGTAAATCCCTCACTTCAATAGAAAGTAAAGTGGGAAAAATGATTACTAATGAATTACAAGATGAATATGTCAATAAAGATAGGGGATATGAAACTCATGGCCTTGAGTTAATTTGGATCGAGGACATGAAAATTCTAATTGTCATATGATATCCTCAGAATGATTGAATGGAATGCAAATGATTAAATATGTAATTCAATGTTGTTTTCCTTTCAATGAAAATATTATGTAGTTGAATTGATTGAATGGTTATGTGATAATTTTGAATTCAATATTTGTGGTTCTTGTAAAATTATAATGGAAGGATTTTATGTATGAGACAACTAATACATTGTGGATAAATGTGAATGTGAAATTGCAGGTAGAATGGTCTTGAATATGGCATGGGATGTAAGACCATGATGAAAGATGAAATATCACCACCTGCAAATAGCCTAATGTTATGAGAAAAGTCGCATGTTTGTCAAACTAGCTTATGTATGAAGCAAGTTCAAAAAATAAAGAAAATTTCTAATTTAAAATTTTATGGATATATCTCATGTAGACTTAATGTTGTGATATAAGTGAAGAGAGGAATCACACAGGAAGTGTAAAAAGTTGAGAAGTAGGGATCCCATGAACAAGGCCACTTAAGTGATAATGGACCATGATACAAGTAAACTATGTTCAGAGCAAGTCAGTGGAATTTATTCAATGTAAGATGCTAAAAGTCTATTATATATTCTTATGCAAGAAAACCTTGGTCAGGTAAATCGCCTAAGGAAGGGTTTTTCCTAGACACCAAAATGATGATTAACTACTAGGAAGGGAAAACTTTTCACACATTCACTGAATTGGAAGTGTGAATGGGTATATCCAATTGCAAGTAGTGAGATAAATTTTTACCTATGGAATAATAATGAAGAAAAGAAAATTCACACAGATAAGTATTAAGTTGAAATTTCAATAGTTGAAATGCATGTTACTTTGTGGAAATTGAGATTTCCTAGGGAAAATATTTAATGGTTGTTTATGGAAATTTTCATAACACGTATGTGTTGTTTGTTTTCTGATGAAGGCACCCCATGAGTCTAGAAGTGACCAGAGAATGAAGACAAATATCATTTCCAAATTAGTAGGATAGGAAAAGAACAGGAAAATGATGTTGATGTGCAAGAACAAGGAAGAAAGGATGAAGATGTTGAATTCTTAGTTAAACTGAGAGAGGGGGGTGAATCAATTGAACACATACATGAGCTTTTTAAATTTTTCATCAACTTATTTATAGTTTAATTTTATGACCAACCTTAGTATATGAACAGTCTTAATATGTTGCAGCAATTATTAAATTAATGTGACATCAACCTTATTATGAGAGCAGCAAACATTAAGCATATTTGGTAAATCATCTCAGCACACAGGCAACACAGATAGAGACAGCAGATATAAGTGGAAACCCATAAAGGGAGAAAACCACATCTTATTATCGTTGTGATGCAAAGGCAAGCTCCTACTTCCTCTCACCACTGGTTTTCTGCAGGCACCAACCTACAGGAGGCTCCAACCTCAGTCAGCTACAACTGACATCTATCAAGCTACAACTTGATAGGGAAGTTCCAAATTCCTTAATCTTTCAAAAGAAATGTTTGTTGATTTACCTCAGATATCAGCTCTATTCTGTAGCATCTCTTTCTGCTCCTCTCATCCTTATCTTCTCTACCTTAATCTTCTGTATTCTGTGTTCTCTATATTTACTCTCTCTAACCTCTGTATGCATATCTAGATGATATTACTTATAGAGAATTCTTGATGACTGTTTGTTTCCCTCTTGGGAATTCAAAAATGAATAGCCATACCCCTTAGTCTTCTACCTTCTCATTTCTTTTCCAACTCACTCAGAAAGATATAACTGTATGTATTAAATTTAATATTACAGTGGGATATTTGTTCTCTTCTGGAGACTTGCCAATGCATCACAACAATAGAAATCAATTAAAAAAATTTACATTCAATTACAATGAAAACTCCAGCTCACTCATTCAGCCTCTTGGTTCACTGCGCTTGTCTTTTTTGTGACTGTGTTTGTCTTTTCTATGACTGTGTTTGGCCCTTTCGGCTCTGATTGATTTCCTTCTTACTGTCGCAGTGTAACTGCCATACATATGTAACTGCGCTTTTCGTATATCACAATTTAACTCTCGGCATGATAAGAATTGTTTTTAACATATAGACTGTCGTATTATCAAACTTATGTAACTTCCGGTGATATAATACTAAGAGATCATTTTAATACATTGAATTCCCTTACGGGCCCACTTGCTGAGCTTTCCGATGCGATGTATCACTCCTTGACTACTTCCGATTGCGATCAAATGCCGATGCAATGAAACATTGTTTACATTGAAATTCCAATGCAATGTATCACCTTTCAAATATTTTCGACTGCGATTAATCGCAATCGCGACTTCCATTGAAATGTTCCAATGTTCCAATGCCCCGATGCTTCGATTTTGATGTTTCACTGTTATGCAGGAACTCGAACATATATCAATCATGGTTTATAAACCCATCGGGTCCGGACTTTCATCACAATTGCAATTTTTGTTAACATGTTCCGTCGTCAACTTTTCTCCGATGCAATTGGTGAGGGTCCCACAGTATAAGTCTTTGGTTGTATTAGACCCGAGCCATAGAGTACTTCACACAGATATATATATATACACACGTTCCGGGCTTACCCTTTGAATCATATATATACATAAGCCTAAGTCAATCTTCAACCATGTCTTTAACCCTCGGCACATCAACATTCTATATATATTCACATAACCTTTGATTTTGGACAAACCCCGTAATATAGCACATCTCCCAGCTCGGATTAGTTGATTTAATACCAAGGTATCCGGATATAAATCAACTATATCGTATGGTCCTTCGCACACTATACATTCATTATTACATAGGCCGGACTTGATAACAAATCAATTGTGAACAATAAAAAAATATTGGACCACAGCATAGATACATTAAATATTGCCCTCATCCAAGGGCTACAAGTTTATCGTGCTACCCTTTGACTATCCAACGGTAGTCACACAGTCACACAGTTCGGAGGTTATCGCTCCAACCTCACACGATGAGTTGGCCCAGTCCTTTAATCACCCGCATCTTCTGACGGCAGAGAAGTCGTCGCACCGACTGCCTTGATCCGACGGACACAACCAAATATCGCGTGAGTTATATGCATGGGTTTTAATTCATGATGAGAGCGAGTTCTCCAAACCGCTTAAGACCACATGTCAGCTCCTAGCATATATCGCATTCGATTTGTAAATACCGCTTACCATACAAAAGCGGTGCGATATGAGTGGGGTTGGTTTCGTAAACCCGCTGTCACTGTTCACTATTTAGAGTTCCGTCTTCCGAGTTCTGCTTCTCATACTTCGCTCCTTTCGTTATATATAACTATTCTGCTTCGAGGTTCCGATCCTTTACATCCTCACTGCATTCATATTCCATTATGTTGTAAATATTCATCGCATTCTACTCCGTAACACTCGCACAGGATTATATTAGTGTCACTAGGACTCTGAGAAAGCCTCTCCATACAGGGGCTAAAATTTCGGCACCCTACACAATAATTTAACTCAGAACTTAAAGGATATCAAACCTCTTTCAACGGTGAGTACATAGAAGTCGTCCTGGAGTATTTTAACTATCGCACATTCTTGTACAACTCAAAAATGCTCTACACTTAGAGTTAAATCGAATGAAACCGTATGCAATCAATTCATTTCAAAGCGCATCAAATCTTGATACATATATAAGCCCTGTAAAAAGGTTTATTTCACTGTTTCATTATTATGTTAACATTTCACTGTTTGATAACGGCTCTGCATCTGCCTCCACTGTTTAACCATTTTATCTCTTCCTCTATATTCGCTGCCTATGCCTCTACCTCTGCTGCTCGACCTCTGCCTTTGTATTCGCTACCTCTGCCTCTGCCTCTGCTACTCAGCCTCTGCCTCCACTTCTTAACCGTTTTATCTCTTCCTCTGTATTCGCTACCTCTACCTCTGCCTTTGCTACTCGACCTCTGCCTCCACTGCTTAACCTCTGCCTGTCTCTACCTCTGCTGCCTCCTTTGCCATCAATGACAATATTTCCAACAGAATAGAATCATGTTGCAGATGAAAATGAGGACACGTCAAGGAAGCTAGTGCAACTAAAATGTGGTAGTCCATAAACTCTTACAATGATAAAAACAACGCTTGAAATAGTACAACGCTACTAAAGATAACACCTTAGTGGCACCTCAGAGGTTGTGAACATCAAGGAAAATGTTCCTTTAATGGTGAGGGGAATGTAACATCCATTTTTATAATCCAAAATTTTTGTAATGTAATGAAAGGATGATATGCTAAAGAGCCCACATGGATATCTACCAAAATTGTTTAATGTAATTATTTCTCTAAATTAATTATAAAATGTTAAAGCTAAATATGGGTACTGTTAGCAACCTATAAATATAGGATTCATAATTTTGACTTGACTAATGGTAGTCTTGTAAATATGTACAAACTTTGCTTTCCACAAATTATTTTCCCATATTTTGTAAAATTAAATAAAAAAAATCAAAAAATCAAAAAGAGGATAAAAAGTCCTAAAAGAAAAATCAAAGGACTTAGAAAAAATAAGAAACCCCAAAAGAAAAAGATGAATAAATGAAAGTGTGCAAGTATAAATACCACTACTTTTACCTTTTGACTATGGTAAAGTGTCAATAAATTCCATAGTCCATGATGAGTTAAACAGTTTAATCTTAACTTGTCATTTTTCAATTTTACTTGTTGTAGATAGAGAATAATGAATTGTCATACAGTTTAATCATGACAATTCAGTAGTTAGGTAGAGAAATAAAGTGAATCCAACAGTTTAATCTGCATTAATGGATGAAATAAGTTTAGAATTATATATTTTTACTTGCCTTTAGAAAGAATAAATGTTGTAAAGGTTGATAGCTCAAATGCACCTTACTACAAAGGAAGAAAAAATGTTAGCATGGTAAGTTGGGTAGGTAGAAGAAGGTGAAAAATCTCAATGTAAATATCATTCATCTGGACTGTAAAATAACTAACTTCCCCTTCCCATAGTCATGAAGCATTCTAAACTATCAATCAGAAAGGCTCAAGGCATTTCCTTGACTTTTGTTGGGACCGGACCCAAGGCTCTATGACTGATCAGTTGAAAGTGTAAAATATCTATATTAATCCCTAAAATCATATCATTTACCATTCATGCATTCATTCCCCTAAATAATCCTAAGTAAAACTCCATTTTTTACTTAAAGGCATTATAATTCCCATTGATTAACTTCCTACATCATTTGAAAACATTCAGCGCTCAAAATAACATTATATCATAAGTTAAGTGATAAGATTAATGTAAATTATCTTTTAAACCTCACTTTACTTGTTATGTTTATGTGTTTTGAGTATACCTTGTCCTATTTTCATATTAACTTTAACTTATGTATTAATTCCCTATAAAAATAACCTTCTCCTATTATATATAACTCCTTTTTATATAATAAACCCAAAAACCCACTTATTATAACTTTAGCCAAAGTCATTTAATCCCCACATGTTTAAATAAAACACCCACATTACAACCCCTTTGGCTAAAATTATCCTTATATATATATTCCGCCCCTATGGTAATTAAATGATCGTGGTTTAATTAACCATATAATAAAAAATATATGAAAAAACCTTAAACATGTGTTAATATATGTTTAAAAACAAAAAATGTAATTCCCGAAGTTTAATCTAAGCTAAACTTCACTAAACCTATACCTTTGTTTATATATTCCCTTTCTCGATTTCCCTTAACCTAAGGTTAAAATCTTAACTTATCCATTTTTCCCGATGCATACCCCTTTACCAAAATTCTAACCTTGGTTAAACCATTATAAACCGCCCCATTCTATATATAAACTCACTTTATATATTAGAAATCCCTTTTTTATTCCATATCCGCAGCACCATCAGATTCAATTTTAACCATCTGATCATCTTTACAATCATAATCCTATGGTTCGCATCAAACGTGATCACCTTACTTCATATCCCTTCCTTCCCCGCCACGTTGAGTATTAGCCATCCGATCTTCAAACATCCCTTTAATCTAACGGTCTAAACCGAACCCGATAACATATGCCCCCCGCCCCCACCATTTTCCATCGCATTAGTTTTTGACCATAGATCTCCACTTACCATATCAACGGTTCACATTAAAGAGCCCGGTCCCACTGCACTTAACCCACGGCTTTGAAGCAAATCTCGATCGTTCGCATCGCAAAGTCAGATCTGACGATGCAGATCTAGTATCGCATAACTAAAATGATTGACCAAATTTTATGAAAATTTGCGCGATAAAAGTGGTATTGTAATACCACCCAATGCTACATGTCTATTTCCTATTCGATCGCGTTCATATTGGCCAAAACAGCTTACAATCTAAAAGCAACGCGATAACCACTGATGGTTTTTGCATTCAAAGAAAATCTGCTCCCACTATTGACTGTGACCTGCATTAAATGATACGTATAAAGATAAAAATATAAGGTTTAACCTTAGTTTTTCTTCGTTTTATGTATTATTTCCCCTCGGCTATTATGAAAATGTGCCCAGACTTTGTGAATGAAATTTATAACCATCGCTAGCCAATTTTTCCCCTAAAGCATAATTTCACCATAGTGACGGCATTCAAAAGACTCTTGATGTTTTCCATTAACTCACAACATCTAGTTTGAAGCTGATACTACCAGAAAACCCTTCGATAGCCTAATTCTTGAAAAATTCCTTTCAACTGCAACATATCGACATCAAAAGCCTCTATTTTAAGTTCAATCTTCAGTATAAACCCTTGAAAAAACATTTCCATGGCTTGAAAAGGTCTTTGAACCTATAGGTCTCCTAACAAGTCATCTTTTATAGTCTCAACCATTCAGGAAACCCTTGTTTCCTATCTTAACCCAGTTTTTCATCTCTCGGATTCCTAATTGAGCACTAAAATACCCATTGAAGACTATCTTTACCCAAGAATTGCTCAAAATTCCCTCTGTTAAAATGAAATACTCCTGCAAATTGTTTAAATTTGGAGAAGTAAGCCTGACAATGCCTAAAAAACAGAGTTAAACCTCCACAGACTGATCTCATTCCAAAAACATTTGAAGAATCTCCAATTACCTCCCTACAGCTAAGATTTCATTAACAAATTGTTTGATTTTTGCAGGTTATTATCAGAATAAGAAATTGGGCCAACAATTTCAATACTAGTTGACAAAATTGTTTGCTCCAAATTCTCAGATTTTAACTCAATATCTTCATTCAACAAACAGTTTGCATACAAAGAAAGAACAAAATCAAGTCAGAGAGAGATCAAAATGATGAATTTTTCATAGTAAATGGTAAAAGTGAAATAAAAATTCACAATGACACTGAAAACAGAACAATCAAAGAGTATCAGTGGTTAAAGTGTATCAGGTAAAAGTCAGAGTGAAAGTTAAAACAAAGTTACAAGAGAAATCAAAGGTAAACAATAAAAGTAAATACAGAGGCAGTAAAATAGTAAAAATATATGAAAATACTTTCACCAGCAATGAATTTTATCTAAAGTGAAAGTAAAACAGTTAAAAGAACGAAAAGATGAAAAAGAGAGCAAGATAGGACACTTTTTGCACAAATTTCCCATTTAAGTCATTTTTTTGCAGAACATATTGTGACCAATACAAGATGAATTTTGAAAAACTGAAGGAGGTTTATGATCTTAAGAGGGCCCTATACAAAAACCTCTCTCACTTTTCTAACTGCCATTATGGATTGGGAAATATTAAACAATATTTGAGAGCACTGTTTGCAGAAAATTCCTGTTAAGTCATCATTTTGCAGAGAATATTGTGGCCAATCCGAAATACATCTTACAAAAATGAAGGAGGTTTTTGTTCCTAAGAGACCTATCTACAAAAAAATATCTCACTTTTTGCACAGTCATTTCAGAATGAGAGATACATGCACATATTTACAACCTATTTTTCAGACTCTGTAAACTTTGTTTTACACATCTTTTTTCAGAGCCTATTGTGCACAGCTAGAGAGGAATTTTAGTAAACTGAAAGAGGTTTATTTCACCAACATATTTATCCATAATAACCTCTTTCACTTTTTACATATATATTTCGAATTGAGAAATAAAAAGTAATCATTGGACCCCAAGTTTTCAGAATTGTTGGAGCAAAATGCACAAAGAAAGGAAGCAGTTAGTGACTTGGATGCCTCATCATCAACTAAGAGTTGGATAAAATTCGAATTATCCTCTTTCTCATCACCTATACATAAAAAATAGTGCCAAATAGATGCATTAGTATTGAGTTTCCTTTACTTAAGTTCTATTTATGTAAAACAGTTAGAGATATTTTGTAAACCAATCTTGATATTTTTCAAGATATTTTAGTTTAGAACTTGTATAAATACTTCACTCCTTGAAGTATTTTGTGTGGAATAAAATTTCTCAAGACCACTATAGTCATTTTTCTGGACATATTGAAGTTGGTGTGAGTCAATTAGCGAAGCAGCAGACTGGAAACGAGATTATAGACATCATAACTAATGATTCTTGTGGTGACAAGATAAGTCTCGTATTTTTTCTTGTTTTCAGTGTTATTCTTTAAAAGTTTACATACATTCATTTGATGTGTTTCTATTCTTTAATGATAAAATAAGGAGAAATTAAACAGGATTAGTGATAATAAGCTCCCTGTTTTAAACTAGTTGGCATTTTTATGTTTTATGCTTGATAACCAGACCATAGAATTCTTAATTTCTCTAGGTCCCAGTTTGATCCCCTCCTTCAATCCTCTTTTCTATAACTTAAGGATTCTTAAGTGCCCTTTTGTTCAGATTTCACCCATTCCATCAAAAAAGCCTATTCAAAGCCTTAGAAGGTCATCTATCCTGCCCTTAGTACATTTGCATCTTTCAGTCTTATTTCCTAGCTCTGCTTGCCTAGAGAGTTGACTCCATAGCCCAATGTTCTGGTAGATCCTTCTGGTTTACTTTGAAACACTTTTTATTCCCACCGTTCTTTCAAAAAAAGTCCTATTGTTCACTCATAGCTAGCCTAAATCCCTTTACCAAAACAAAGCTAAATTTTAAGGAGAGATCCCTCTCCGGAACTCAGGAAGGCTAGATCCTGAATTCTAAAAGAGGTTCTTGGTTACCTCTAGTAAGTTACAAAGTTTTAAATATATCTGATAGAAAATTTACTAGAGTGATAACAGGTACAAGCTTTTGAAAATCCTAATGTTCTGAAAGGATAGCTTTCTCATGAAGCATGTAGGGGAGATTTAGGAAGTCTCCTATATTCCATGAATTTAATGTTCATGTCCCTTAATGTTCTAATTGAGCTACCACCTTCCAAGAAGTTATGATAGGAATGGAGTAGGAGGTATTGGAACAACCAAATCATTGGATACATACCTTATATAAGAGTCTTATTGACTCTACATCCTGAGAAGAGGACCCCAGACCTCTCATGTGTAAATAAATGCTCATAGAGGAAGGAATGGATTTGAAATTTTTGAGTTATATAACTGTGGTGATTAGAGAATGGATACAGAGAAAAGAGACATGAACTATGTATAAACCCAGAACCAGTGTAAACCTATAACCTTATAAAACTATGTTTAGAATATATACCACAAAATCTAGGATTGAATTCTCATAGTCAGGGAAACAAGTGAGGGAGTCATCCACCTAATTTAGGCATACTTAGAAGACATTTGTTATTTTTATTTGTTTGTGCATGTGAAGCACTGGAAATAAGGAGGATCACTAACAAAACTATAGGAATTAGTGAATGGGTCTCCCTTTGTGATGTCTCATACCTCAATGACCATATTTTGTTATGTATTCAACCCATAATCAGTGCTTATGAAGTGGAATCCCAATTTATAAGCTAGTGAAGGAGATTGGCCTTCATCCACTACCCCTTGAATTGACGCCTTTGGTGTAATACCCTAAGTGGGGCATCCTTTAGAAATTAGATATGGCTCAATGGTGGCCAACTACAAGAAATCTGCAGTTTACCTATGCCTACGATTGGGTGGAGAGTGGTAGTCCCTTCTTTAGTTTCTAGTAGAATTAAGTGGAACTAATAAGTGTATTCATATCTTATATATAATCAATGTTTCATATTTATATAGTATGTTGGAATTTACCATGTATGTATGGATTAGTAATTTGAAATTTTTTGTATAGCCATGTTGAACTTTATTTTGAAATGAGAATGTATGAGATCTAGCATAGCTCAGTTGGATGTTACGCTGCATTTTTGTTATAGATAGGAATTTTATATTCAATGGAAGCCTTTCTCTTATGATAAGTGAGAATATCTATGTGTTTTATGTTCATAAATTGAAAAGTGAGCTTTGATTTTAATGGTTATATATAGATATACATTTAATTAATGTTTATGAATGAATGCCTTCATGTTGAATCATTTTTTATACTATAACTATGAATTAATATTGGTATGTTGGTGGGAATTCAAGGCTCCATAGGCTATTGAAGGTTAGCCAGGAATTTACCTCACTATTGCATAAGTGATGGAGATAACTAAGTGGGAAGTCAGCCTGGTTAAAGGAAGAGAAATTTGGGGACCAAACCACTTGGTGCTTTAGTTAATTAGAAAATTTAGGGATGGTAGTCATCATTTATATGGTATATTATTATGAATTTGAGGTTTTAATGGCATCCACCCTAAACCTTGGTCACTATCTAGTAAAAGGTTCGAGACTCCACACTATTTGAAAAAGGGACATGGAACTATTAGCATGTTGGGCCCCAAAAGTGTTTAAAATGTGCATTATGGGAATTCCCCATATAGCACAGCTCAAGTAGAGACGTTTTTTAGTCAACAACATCAATTATGTTAACTAGGTGAATTAGGTGATGGAAATAATACCTCAAACATTGAAGGAACCGGAGTATCAGGAACTAGGGAGAAATGAGGGATGAAGTCATGATTGGTGACATGGTAATGCCACGTGGATGACATGTGTCACCCAGATATAGAATTTTTGGTATGCCAACTAAAAAAGTATGAGTGACACATGGCACATGTCAGTAGTGCCATGTGGCAAGGCAGACATCATCCTACACCACATGCCAGGTGGTAATTGGTTTTCAGTGATTGACAAGTCACATGGAGTTGTCATATTGGGGTTTTTAAGAGGATAGTATCCTAGAAATTCACCAATATGCCAATATCTTGATGTACACATCAGTCGTGCCATGTGTCAAACACATCATCCTTTTCCATGTGGTGGGTTGCAAATGGATGTTATAGTTATGAAGTGGCATCCCAAGCTAGACATCAGCCTATCGACTTATCATTGTTTTGAAAAGGTTTGAAATTATAGAGAATTTTGTTAAACATCTAGTATTCCATGTCAAATAACAATATATTAGTGTATTAGTGTATTTACCATATTGGCGTATCAAAGGTTATATGCCCATATTGGCATACCAACTTATCGAAGGTTGAGACAACGACTATATTGGCATATCAATGTTTTGGCTATACTAGAATATCGACATATCATAACCTCGGAGGAGTGGACAGTGTGAGTTTGTGGAAATGGGCCAATATGGCACAACCCTAGTATGACATGTGGACCATGTATGTGGACTAGAGTGAAGGTGTTGCATCACCAAGGAATCCACATATTAGCCACATTTTTGTATGGATTACGATGTGGCCTTAGAAAGGATAAAACTTAAAAGAGGAATAAATTTGTGCCTAGAGCTTAGGTTGGGATAAAATTTATATCATTGGAAAGATCTCGATGAGAAAAAGATGATAATGGTGTCATAATTATGATTTGAGATTATGGAGGAAATTTGATAACCCTATCTTCATAATAAAACTTGAAGGTTGGGTCTAGTTATGCCCCACATCACTAATAATATATTAGAGGGTTTGGTGTGTTGCACCACCCACCTTCAGAGTCCAAGTATACTTATCTCTAATTCATCATCCAAGGAATGCCCAAGCCAATTTTACTAGAGATTCCAAGCATGCATTTCTCTGATACCACATGTTAGAAACCATGAGCAACCATTAATGTGTAATAAACACATAAATCATGCACAAAACACCATGATTTAACCTAGAAACCCTTAACCAAGAAAATTAACATTCAAGATATGCATCTTTATTGACCTTACCCAAGACAATCAAACCATAGGTCACTTGAGGCGTCCTACAATGGAATATATCAAGGGTTTAAATAGTCTTCATCACATCTAATAGCATGGGAAAAAAACATGGGTTACCAAAACCATGGGCTCATAAATCACCATTAGGAAATCTATCAATTATAGTTACCCTTACTACTGTATGACCGAGTGAAGATTAACTCAACATATCTGTAGGACATCTTTTAGCCATTTTTCTTCTCCCCTTTTCTTTTTCTTATTCGAGCTACATATTCATTCACTATATTTAATGTACATCATAATAATGGTTACAAAACTCAATCAAAATATGTTGAAACTTATGTCAGAATGAAACAAAAAGTAATGCACAATCTTGATAAACTATGTAAATCCATATTCAATTATATTTGGTTATTATTACTTTAGTAAAGAACTTAAATTATAGAGAGAATATTTTTTAGCCTTAAAATAGTTACCATGTTCTAATAAATCTTTTATTGATGCATTTTCTCAATAAAATTATTACCATATGGTTTTCTTGTTTGTTTGTTTTTTCGAAAGAAAAAATCGAACCGTCTATTAAGTAAGTAGAAGGTTACATAGTATATGCATGTAGCATTCAAAGAACTAAATTTTTCCTTTATTTTTAAAGCAAAGGAAGAAATGGAGTTGCAACTGATGAGGAGATATATGCATTGATCCTCCCAGCTTTGTCAAAAATCATAAAAATTATGTCTCCATTCAACCCCTAGGCTTCCCACTTTAGGAAGGAAAGAACCCGAAACATGGATGAAAACAGACTATGTCTATTTTGATATCATCAAAAAAGAAAATTGGGTGGTAGACACCATTCCAATTTTCTAAGTTTTTTGTAGTATAAAGTTTAAACAGAGAAAAAAAACCTGTCTCCTAGATCTCCTCAGTGAGGAAAACAATCCGAAATAGAGACAAAATAGTATATACATGATCATTGTTTTAAGCAAAAATATACAGACAGAAATTAAAATTCCAAGAAAAACACCATGAGTAGTAAGAGTGAGCAAGTGTAAATTAGTGAGCAAAAGGAGGTTGTTCGATCCCTCTGATCTGACCTCCTTCGACCACTACAACTACCTTTTGCCCCATATGTTAACGAGCACCCTCCTTAGATAGGAGGTTTGCTTCACTGTTTTGTTCCCTATAAATGTGACAAGCAGTTATCTGGTTAAAATAGGCTTTTATAAGATTCACCTCATCAAGAAAAGTAGATAGAATGAAATTTTGGTATCTCTGATTTCAATTAAACCATTTTATGATGTTCATAGAGTCCCCAAATATTTGAACTTCTGTCATCTCAAGAAATGAAAGCCAACATAGCAATAAGTGTAGAGCTTTTAATTCTGTGAAATTATTAGTCCCTTGACTGAGTCCGACTGACGCTTTAAGAATTTTGCTAGATGGTTCATGAATGGAGAGCCCTGCCCCGCATCTGTTTTGAGGTTCAGACGCCCCATCAAAGTATGCCCACGGAATATCCCCCCTGATTTTCTCCTGTTGGATGACTCTGGGTTGGTGGGGTTGTGCTAGAATAGGGATATATTAAAATATGGATGCTCCTTCAGCTACTAAAAGGTTTACAGGGAAAGGATTATCATGGAAGATGATTCAATTTCTAGCTATCCAAGTTCCCCATGAAACACGCAGAGGTAGATTCCTGACCCTCTCATTTGGAGAGGCCTACCACGATCTCAGCCATGCCTCCCTCACTTCAACTCCTTCCCATTTTTGTGATATTTTGAGGATCTTAAGATTTTCATTCCAGAGTTGTATATCAAAGGGGCAGGTAAGGAAGAGGTGTAATACTGACTCCGAACTAGCCTTACATAGAGAGCACCAACCAGGGCCAATATTTCCCCTTTGCTGGAGGAAATATCAGGAGGGGATCTTTCTCTGAAGAATACACCAAAAAAACAACTTGGTTTTTGTTAGACTGTTTAAATCCCACAGGGATTTAAACCACCACTCCGGCTCCCCCCAACCTTTCTGAGCCATTAACCATTTGTATCCAAACTTTGGGGAGAACAGACCTGATGGAGCATGGACCCATCTGAGTTCATTCAATCTCTCCTGAATCGGATATTGGAGTTTTGGATATCATTGATAAATCCCTGCCACTCTTTGAGCAACCTGTCTTCAAGCTGGAGGGCTTCCCAAGACAACCATGCTTGCCTCCAGATCGTTGACTAGCCATGGAGAGCTATGTGACTTAATGTTTTGAATCCCCTTTGTTCCAGATGGTCTATGAGGTCTCTATAAAGGGCAAACTTCCCTGAGCAGCCCACCCATGGATCACAACCCATTCTTACCTAAGAACCGTCCCCAACATGCCATGCTAGGCCCTGTTCAATGATATTAACTGACGCTATTGTGGCTTTCCATACAATTGATTTGTTTTTTGTTTTCTTATTAGGCGTGTGCATCCATTCCAGAATCAGCATAGGATCAATATATTTCCACTTAATTACAGTCGTCCACATATTTTCCAATGTGATGAGGCACCAGCCCAGTTTGGCAGCTAGTGAAGCCGTGAAGGAGGGAATCTCCTTATTTCCCCACCCTCCCCAAGCTTTTGGATGCACTATCTTCTCCCAAGCCACCCATGGCATTACATGTTCCTCCTTTGTTTTTTCCCATAGGAACAGACTACAAATTTTATTAATTATGGATAGAGTACTTTTAGGAACCCATGAGAGAGTAGCACAGTAGACTGGAATAGCCAGGGCTATAGATTTGATCAGAACTAGCCTCCCTACACTAAAGAGTCATTTTTAGCTCCAGTGTTTCATCCTTGCCTCAATATTAGCAATTAGCCAGTGCCAGTCCTGAATACGATAAGAGTTCAGCTTTAGGTAGAAGCCCAGGTATTTGAAGGAGTCATGCAATGTCTTTACTTCAAATTGTAGTACCTCATAGATTCTTCCCACTTTTTCTCTTGACAGGCCACCTATTGTGATTGTGGATTTATGTCTGTTTATTCATAACCCTATATCCTTAAGGAAAAGGTCCAATATTTCCTTTAGAAGGCGACTGTCTTCCAAGCTACCATTGCTAAATAGAAGGATGTCATCGACGAAGAGTAAGTTGGTGACAATAAGGTTAACAGCCACTTCAATTCCTTTTAAATTCCCCCTTATTTTTGCATCACGTATCATCAAAATGAGTCCTTCTACAACCAAGAGGAAAAGTAGGGGAGAGAGAGGGCATCCCTGACGAAGTCCTCTTTGTATGTTGAAAAAATTTGAAGCGTATCCATTGATCAGGACTGCAATGCTTTTAGAGGAGATGCACCCCATTACCCAGTTGATGAAATCAATCCTGAACCCAAGATGGGTTAGAAGGAGCTGGATATACATCCAACTAATTCTGTCATCAGCCTTGGAGAGGTCTATTTTAATTATAGCTCCTTTTTTTTTTTCTCCTTTTCAAACTGTGGAGGGTTTCTTGGGCCACCCCCACTACCTCATGAATTTTTCTTCCATCCAGAAAGCCGAACTGCTCCAATTAAATATTCCGGGAGAGGAAGGGCTTGAGACAATTTTCTATCACTTTAGCAATGATTTTATAGATGCAAGAACAAAGTGATATTGGCCTGAAATCATCGAACGACTCCGGGTATTCCTTTTTGGGGATGAGAGCCAAGAAAGTGAAGTTGAAAGATTGATAGATAGTTCATGTTCTTCTCGACTCTTCCACCACCTCCAGAAATTCATCCTCCAAGAACTTGAAAAAATGTTGGAATAATTCCACCGTCCATCCATCCGAGCCAGGTCGCTTATCTTTATGCATTTCCTTAATGATATCCTCCACTTCTTCCTTAGAGACAGGCTCCATAATACTGTCATTTCCTTCGTTGTCAATGTAGCTGGGGAAAAACTAAGCTACCCTGATAACTTCAGCAATGGAGGCCTCTGTAGGAGCTCTAAACAAATATTTGAAGTGTTTCACTCCAAGAGCATAGAGGTCCTCGAATGAGCGAACCAACTCTCCTTCCTTCGTCTACATACCCCAAATTGTATTGATATTTTTCCTTCCTTTTGCATAATTCTGAAAAAATATAGTGTTCTCATCTCCGGCTTGCAGCCAAATAGCCCTGCTCTTGAGGCGCCAACTCTCCTCTCTTCCCAATAATATTTTCTTCCTTGATTCTTCAAGGCACTTTATTCGGTACCTTGCTTCAGTGGAGACATATCCATCCCCCTCCGGACTTTCCAGAAATTATCTCTTCATTTATCTTCCGAAGGACTTCCTCCTCCTTTTGTTTTTTGGCCTTTGCCCATTCCAGAGTGGCTTTTTTCATTTCCTTAAGGTTCCCCATAAAATTCCTGCTCATGTTGCCTAGTTCCCTTGGTCGATCCTTCCTCCACGTGGCATGGAACAAGGAGGTAAAGAATTCATATTTAAGCCATGAGGAGTTAAACTTGAATGGGGCCCTGGGCTTCTTAAAGGGGCCTTTGATTTAAATTAGGATGGCCAAATGATCAGACAGCCCACCTTCCCCTACCCAGTGCCTAAAAATAGAGGATCTAGCCACCAGATCTTCATTAAGGAGGAATCGATCTAGCTTCTTCACCACCCTGTCCTCCCCAGCTCATCTGTTTCACCACATAGGTCAAGGCTTGATCAAGTTTGCATCCACCAGGTGTGTGGAGGTCAACTAGTTAGTGAAATAATCTGTAATAGGATCAGCATGAGCAGACGGACCCCATGACTCCAACAGACCCAGGGAGAAATTAAGGTCTCCCCCCCAGAATGAGATTTGGATTGTGCATACAAGATTTTTCAAACAGGTTGTTCCAGTACTGCATTCTCTCCAGGAAAGTTCCATAAAAATTTAGTGGGAGAATATAATGACAGAGCTCATTCGAGTAGACTTCCATTTCCAGGGCTTTTTCAAATCCCCAGGAAGAAATTTCCTTCAACCTCCCAGACTTGATGCCCAATGCCAATCCCCCTGATCTTCCATGGGCATCCATAGCCTGGAAACCCCAACCTGGGAAAATCCTTGAAAGGTATCCTACCACTTAAATCCCTAGCTCCAAGGTTTCTTGAAGCATAAAAACATCGAGGTCATAGGACTTCACCAGCTCCCACAATGCTAGTTTTTTGGGTTGACTAGCTAAGCCCCTGTAGTTGTAGGAGAGAATGATCTTCTAGAATCCAGGGAGGGGGTATGTGTTGCTCTAAGCACCCCATAGCTTGGAAACCCCAAATTGGGAACATCCTTGAAAGGGATCCTACCACTTCAATCCCTAGCTCTAAGGTTTCTTGAAGCATAAGAAAATCGAGGTCATAGGACTTCACTAGATTCCAAAATGTTAGTTTTTTGGGTTGGCTAGCTAAACCCCTGCAATTGTAGGAGCGAATGATCATCTAGAACCTAGGGAGGGGGTATGCATTGCTCTAAGCACCCCATCTCATATTTCTAGGACCGACTAAGATAGGGTTAGACTCCAGGCCACCAATGGCCTCCCCTTTCCAAGGTTTTTTCATCAAGGATCTAAGGTTATAGGGAGGCTTCTCAGGGATAGTGGGAAGGGGAGGGGGTCCATAGGAGGGGGCAGGACCGATGTAATGATACTATCAAGGGACTCTATGATATCATGCATTTGCAAATATTCCATTTGAGGAGGCCTGGAAGGACCAGGATTTGTATAAGAAAAATCAAAAGTGCATAAAGAGGAGAAAAGGGAAGGAGCAGAGACCAGAAGCATACCCTCTTGAGAAGTTGCAGTGGTTCTAGCATCAAATAGAGGATATGCTACTTGAGGAGGTTCCTGTTCATGGACCATAGCTTCAGGAGTATATTGAGATGCATGTTGAGTCACGGAAGCATTTACATTCACATTGGCACCAGGACCTTCGACTACTTCCATCATTTCCCGATCAGAATGTCGGGTCTCTTCAGCCCCTGAGAATCTCAAAGGCCCTCGATTTAACCTTTTTTGTTTTATTCTTCTTCGATGCCCCAGCCAGCAGTCTTTTTCTAGATTACCATACTTATGGTAGCGGTGGCATCTAAATGGCATGTGTTCATAATCTAGAACTTGTGAGTATTCATATTCCTTGTATTTAAGATGCATTTCCTCTACTAACCCTTCCTTAGGGTTTAAGTTGACCAAGATTCTTGTTGCGCTCAGATCCTTGGTCTGTTGGAATGACATGTCTGCTTCAAGGTAATGGCCCAATGTGTTTTCAATAGAACGGAAGGTAGAGTCTGTCAAAAAAGGTATTGGAAGGCCTGGAAGCTTTACCCAGACCGGAATGTCTTCAATTTTTTCCCTCTGTGCGTCGAAGAGTGGTGTCCATTTTCTGAGCAAGACAGGTCTCTTCCTAAAATTTCAATTCCTTTCTAGCACCCATTCTAAGTGCTCCTTCTTCTCAAATTTTAGCATAAACCACCCTCGGGCTAGTGTTTGGATCTCGATGGGGTGTCCCGGGGCATCAGTCCATTCCGAGGTTGTCCACATTGAGATGTAGCTTTAAGAAAATTTCGTGCCTCTGACTCTGCCGACAAGGATAGTTTTCGTCACTTCCATGACTTCGTTGATGTGTATATCAACACCAAATACACAGCATAGGTACTCTTCTAATCTCCTAATCAACTTGGTTTTTTTAATTTTTGTTCCTACAACCCTACTTCTTCCACCTTCCTTGCCTTCCAGCAGCCTTTCAGTCGCATCTGGAACTTCAAGAATCGGCGGCCCAGGTCGCCCTTCCTCAAGGTGATTCATACCCTCCCAGTCAGATCCTCTAGTTCCTCTAGGGCCTTCTTGAGGCCTAATAGACCCTAGATCCTCCATGCAGTTGTCTCCTTTTTCAGTACTACAAACCCCTCCTTGATTCCCCTCTACATGCACAGAATGAAAGACTCCTATATTCCCCAACACTGACTATCTTTACCCACTAGGGTTTCTAGCCAGACCCTTGACTACTTCTGGCCCCGAGCTTGCCGCTTCGCTACCCTGCGAGAGAAGATACTTTTCATGAGAATCGATGCCCTGCCACTGGGGAGGGTGTCTTTGCACAGTAGTAACTTCACGAGGAACCCCCCTTCCCCACTCTGACTCTCTGTGGCTTTCTCCCAAAAATTATTTAAGCCCAACAGAGCCCAAAAAACTACAGCTAGCTACTATATCTTACAACCCCCCTGAACGAAAAGAGATCGATGAAATACCTAGAAGAGACGCGATTTGCTGGGGTGTCCGGTGCGGTTCACCACCGATCTTCACAGGGATTGATGAAGGCTGGGTTGACCCTCGAGCAAAACCTTACCTCCACGCACAATTGAATGTTCTCTATATACTTTCCTCCAGTAAGGCAGCTTCGTTCGACAGACCCCAGGAAACTTCAGGAACCTTATTCTTCTAGCATGTATCACCCAAAGCCGGAAAAAAATGGTCCAAGTTTTTCGCCGAGACCTCCTGAACCCAGACTACAAGCAAATCTTCCGGCGTTGGTTCAATATCCACGGAATCCCATTTAAAACCCATTTTTACCTTGGGCTTTAGTGCTAAAACTGCCTGTTCGACAACGCATAAACTCTAGCAACTCAAACCTCCTGTGCTCACACCGCCAACTAGCAAGGAGGTTAGGGTTTGAAAATGCAGAAACGACCATTCTAACCCCGCTTAACCGAGACCAAAACCATCAAATACCAGTCGTTGCGTGGCCGAATGCAGATTTCCTGGGTGTCTGCACGGCTCCGACAACTTGGGACGTCTATCGCACCGTACGTATGCTCATTGTTGGTCCCTGTAACCCGCTTCAGGTGTTGGAAAAATACTAAGAGGGGGGGGGGGTGAATCAGTATTTAGATTTAACTGATAACTTTTTCTTTTTCTTTGTTGAATTCCATATGCGACTTTAATGAAGCCAACTTGCGTATATACGCGCATATACCAAAATAAACTTGCGTATAATGATATGAATTTATTGTTAGAACATTTTTCAGAAACACACTTTTAACTCAGCTTATCAGTTTATGCATCTATTAGTTCAGCAATAAATATGTGCAATAACAAAAAAAAAAAATCATCACAAGAGCATCACACATGAACACCAAGATTTGAGGTGGAAACCCAATTTGGGAGAAAACCACAGCTGCTGTCGTCTTTGTCTTAAATATTTATTATATGGAAAACTGCTTAAAATATTGTACTAATGCAGACTCATATAAGTACACAGGCATCTACCTGCAGAAGGCTGCAACCTTCTCTCATTTTCCTGCTGCTGCAGGAAGGGAGCTACAACCCCCTGAACTCATTTTCCAGCCACTACTGGAAGGGAGCTTCAACCTCCTGATCAGAACACTAGCTTTTACTGGCAGGAAGCTTCTACTTCCATACTGAAGGCTTCAACCCTCAGAAACATTGCTGACCATGTTTCATTAATTTTCATACTAGATCAAACAGCATCAACACAACTCTTCATAAACATCAACAACCATAAACTTTACTCGATACTTCAACCAGAACAGTGAGATCACTATAACTAGAACTCAGAAATAACCCAGACTTTAGAATAAATATGCAGATACAAACTCAACCCTGAACATTCATCAACTTAAAATGCATACGCTACTTTGCTTCACTGAACTCGCGTGTATACGCACTTTCCTTCACACCAATCTGCGTATAGCTATGTGAATACTGTTTTTCAAAATGTAATCAGTCTTAGATCCATATCTGAGGCTTTCAAACAGATATATTTTAGAAATGCAGATCCCTTCATCAATTAGTCACCATCAACCATGTTTTTTCTCTCATTAATCAGATTTGTATATAATCAACTTAGTAGCATATACAGTATTCAAACAACCCAGATCTACAATAATACTTCATTGACAGACAGCATAAATAACCAGAAAACCTCTGCAACAAGCTTCAGAAAATCCCAACTTTCATACGTGATTTTACTAATATGAATCTGCGTATATACACGCTTTCACCATGATGAACTAGCGTATAGATCTGTAAATATGAATTTTGCAGAATGTATCAAATCTATAGGACTTACCCAGATTTCTTCACTTTGCTTCAGCAAGCATGCACCAGATCACAGATCTAATCATTTCTTCAATAAATCATGCAGGTACATAAGCATTTCAGATCTAGAAATCTTGATCCATCATTTTATCCAAGGGTGCATCATAACTTCTGATTTATCAATAATAACAGAGTTCATCCCTTGCAGATATACCTCAGAAAAAAATTTAGTAACAACCCTTACATATGCACACCTTGCACTATGATCTTCTTCTCCTTATATAGATTTAGCTTTTACCAATACCATGAGTCAAAACCACACAACAACCTATGGTATTTTTGGACGGAATCAAATAGAAAACTCAATGTTCAATACTGTGGGCTAATACCATGGTAATGTCCCTTGTTATCAAACCTTTTGGAGCGCAAAAGGCATACACGACTTGGAACGTACTTATCTGCGTGCATACGTGACTTGGCCTTAAAAAACCCGCGTATAGTTCTTGCAATATCAAAAATATCCAATCTTCTACTGGTCATTACACAATTATTTTGATAGACTATTGAACTTCTCCGGGAAGACATGTACACCATCCTTTGCCAGAGATTTTCCATCAAGGACAACATTAGAACATAGGAAACATTTTGCCAACAATATCCCCCTTTGGACTTGATGGCAGCCATGATGGTGTTTGATCGTCTCAATCAAATAGAGACATTAAGCATAACCTTTATTCAAACACCAAAATACTCTCCCCCTTTGACATCAAGAGCAAAGGGTAGATCAAATATCAAAACAAATATTTTCTTTCTTTGCAGTTCTGATGTGCACTGAATTGACCATGCTCCCCCTGAGTGCATGCTGAAACTTCAGACATATTTTCAATGAATTACATGACTCAATAACCTCTATCACCAAGGACTCATACTTACAACAATGATCCAACCAAGTGGAATTACATAATATACTCAACTACCCAACTAAGTGGGTTTACAAATTGGAACAAGTCCTTACATGACTGAATATTACATCATTGGTCTCAACATGACCTTTTCAGAAAATTACAGATATAACTCAAAGAATCTCAAGTAGGAGATCATAACATAAACCAATCAGAATGCCAACAATGCATCCTTTTTAACAAGGCATGTGCTTCCCTAAGCTTGTGCATCCTGAACATCTTCAACAACCAATTCATCAAAGCAACTTCATTGAGGAGATAAATATCAGAGAATGATACACAAAGATGAATACTGAATCAAAATAGAGATTACCCAATAGCCCCATATATGTTCTGAATGTTGACCCAGAGAATTTCTGTCAGCAAAAACTCATACGCGGTTTTATGCACAGTAACTCGTGTATATATGTGATTCGCCTTTATAGAACCCGCGTACCGAAATTTAATCTTCTGAAATTAATCAGACTTGATTAGAGAGGCAGATGTAGAAATTTGAATAACTGAGATATTATTCACCGAGATTCTCCTGATCACACTGATCCGGATTTTATGCAGGAACGCAACAGAATACAGATATAACCATAGATACAGAGATGCAGCGGAAATAATGCTTCATTTTATTAATAAAAGAATGACTGCAATAAGCTTACAAACATAATGGAAATAAGCTAGGGCACTGGTAGCATATCTCTGAGAAGAGATGTAGCGTACGCAGGCCTCTAAACTGTGTTACATTGAGGCTCGCAGGCCTATTACAGACATAATAGAAATAGATGAGCTAGGGTACTGGCAGCGTATCCCTGAGAAGAGATGTGGTGGCTACCAGCCCCTGAACTGTGTTACAATGCAGACATGATGGAGATGTGGCAAGCTAGGGCACTAGTAGCGCTTATCTCTGAGAAGAGATGTATCGGCTCCCAGCCCCCTGAACTGTCTTACAATGAGGCTCGAGGGCCTATTTATTGTTGAGAAACAATGTAGAATCCGAAACTTCCAAAACCCTAACCGTAGGAGATGAAGCGCCAAAACTGTGGGTCCCGTTTGGGTAAATTGGTGGTTCAACTTCCCGGGGGCGTAACTTTGGCATCCGATCTCCGTTTGACGCGCTCAATAGCTCGTTAGAAAGATCTATTCGAGGACTTCAATTTTTGAACGAGCAACATCGGTCCATGGATCCATGTTGCTCTCCGTTTTCCCAAAAAACGTCGTTTAGGGCCTCAAAACGGCTCCGGAAGTTTAAGACCCGAAAAACTGCTAAAAATAGTAAGTTGTGCCGAAACTTACAAACCGAAATAACTGATGGTGGGGGTTCAAATGGACTCGATGGGTGGCCACCAATATCCACCTGGATTATTAATGCCCCAAAACGGCTCCGGGTGTGCAGGACCCGAAAACCTGCTATAAATAGTAAGCTGTGCTGAAGCTGAAAAACCGAAAGAATTGATGCTGCGGGTCCAAATGGAATAGGTGGGAGGCCACCGATATCCACCTGGATCATTCCTCCCTCCTTAGGAAGCAATGGTCTCCATTGCGTTAAGTTCCTCCATGGGGGGGGGGGGGGAATTTTGCTGAACTTGGTGTTGGAGTTAGATGTGCCACCGGTGGGCAGCCATTGAAGGATCTGAAAAAAAAAATTTGTCCATCATCGCGTTCCTCTGTTTCTCGAGGGCATCCTCGAGCAAGATTTTGACAGGATCTCCTGCTCCCTCGTCTTTCTTTCCTTCCGCCATGGGGGGTCGTCGGGGTTGCGAGGTTGAACTCCTTATACCCTGGCCGCATTGGGGACATGAAGAGAAAAACAGAGAAAGAGCAAACCTGCTCTGATACCACTGATCCAGATTTTATGCAAGAACGCAACAGAATACAAATATAACCATAGATACAGAGATGCAGTGGAAATAATGCTTCATTTTATTAATAAAAGAATGACTGCAATAAGCTTACAAACATAATGGAAACAAGATAGGGCGCTGGTAGCGTATCTCTGAGAAGAGATGTAGCGTACGCAGGCCTCTAAATTGTGTTACATTGAGGCTCGCAGGCCTATTACAGACATAATGGAAATAAAAGAGCTATGGTACTGGCAGCGTATCCCTGAGAAGAGATGTGGCGGCTACCATCCCTTGAACTGTGTTACAATGCAGACATGATGGAGATGTGGCGAGCTAGGGCACTGGTAGTGCTTATCTCTGAGAAGAGATGTATCGGCTCCCAGCCCCCTGAACTGTGTTACAATGAGGCTCGAGGGCCTATTTATTGTTGAGAAACAATGTAGAATCCGAAACGTCCAAAACCCTAACCGTAGGAGATGAAGCGCCAAAACTGTGGGCCCCGTTTGGGTAAATTGGTGGTTCAACTTCCCGGGGACGTAACTTTGGCATCCGATCTCCGTTTGACGCGCTCAATAGCTCGTTAGAAAGATCTGTCCGAGGAGTACAATTTTTGAACGAGCAACATGGGTCCATGGACCCATGTTGCTCTCCGTTTTTCCAAAAAACGTCGTTTAGGACCTCAAAACGGCTCTGGAAGTTCAGGACCCGAAAAACTGCTAAAAATAGTAAGTTGTGCCGAAACTTACAAACTTAAATAACTGATGGTGGGGGTTCAAATGGACTCGATGGGTGGCCACCAATATCCACCTGGATTATTAATGCCCCAAAACGGCTCCGGGTGTGCAGGACCCGAAAACCTGCTATAAATAGTAAGTTGTGCTGAAGCTGAAAAACTGAAAGAATTGATGCTGCGGGTCCAAATGGAATAGGTGGGAGGCCACCGATATCCACCTGGATCACACACACTATTTTAGCTTCATGCACAATACATAATCTCTTCTACCATTGATCATCACATGCGGAAATAAAATCAATTGCATGCATACATTAAAACCACAAACAATCACACATATGAACACAGTATTTAATGGGAAAGCTTAAAGCTGAAAACCCCAACTATCTGTATATTATATGTCATGGAGATCATGTAATAATCATAGTACAAAATCTCCTCACAAGCTCTCATGCACACCCTCAATTGCTACACACTATCAAGCTAGATCTAGCAAAACACATGCTCCAATCTTTTTCCACTTGATAGCCAGCCTCTATTGTGTTTTCAATGCTATGGGATGGCTTCATTAAATAGATAAACCACCTGGATTGTACTGCACAATCCTCATGGGCTTCTCCACCTATCTGTGTGTTGCAAATAGCAACTGTATAGTCACAACTGATAGTTAACCTGCTCTTTCACCTATTTATGCACTGGTCTCCACTGAAACTGTCCATGCACTGAAGTTAACCGATGCATTCTTTAGTTGATTAATGAGTTTATAATTAGTGAATTAATTAATAATTAATTCACACCACTCTCACTAATTGTATCAATTAGTTAAACTGAATACAAATAGCTCAACTATGTTTAGATTAGTTAAACTCAATACAACTCCACTAACTTCCTCAATCAACTCCACCAAACTCTGTCACATGAGTTCTAACTGAAGTATCCATGCAATAGCTCCACTTAACCCTCAGGAATAGCGTAATTCCTTCTGTCAGCTCCCGTGCCACATCTGTGCACTTAACTGAAGTGCTCCAAGAGAATAAGATAATGTTTAGAGTCTAAATATTATTAAGAGCTAATAATATTCGACATATCTATTTTTAGACCGGCAATCTAAAAATAGATTCCGCCCAATATGTCTAAAAATAGAAGTCCATATATTTTTTCCGACTTGACAAACCATCCACAAATAGCATCCTGCAACTCATAGAACATGATCCATATGTCTAAAAATAGACATAGTCTAAAAATAGACTTTGCGCCAAAAATACCCTGCGGGCCCACTTAGTGAAGGCGACTCCTTTCCACTAAGCTCATCATCTTGTTGCAATCTCAACACTCCCTCTCAACAAGATAAGGATTATCTGTAACCCCTATCCTGCCCCTGTGGTATTCGAATTTTCTCCTGGTGAGCGCCTTCGTCAAGATATCAGCATCCTGATCCTCCGTAGGAATGTATGAAAGTAACATGATCTTCCGCTGCACACAATCTCTGATATGATGATACCGGATGTCAATGTGTTTAGATATATCATGAAATACTGGATTAACCGAGAGTTTGATGCAACTCTGATTATCACAATATATCACAGTAGGATCTAAGTGTGAACCGAACAACCCGACCAGGATCTTCCTCATCCATATAGCCTCGCATGCAGCCAAACTCGCTGCCATATACTCGGCCTCCGCTGAACTGAGTGCCACGGATCTCTGCTTCCTGCTGTACCAAGAAACTGTTGTCGACCCGATACTGAAAATCCCTCCAGATGTGCTCTTTCTGTCCGTTGGGCTCCCTGCCCAATCTGCATCCGTGAAGCCACATAGCCTCACCTCATCCGACTGTCTGTACCATAATCCATATCCTGATGTGCCTCTGAGATATCTCAATACATGCTTGCCTGCCTTCCAGTAGAGCTTGGTAGGCTTAACCATATCTTGTGAAAGCTGGTTAACAGCATAGCATATGTCGGGTCGTGTATTGACCAGATACATAAGCGACCCCACCAACTGTCGATAAACAGTGGCATCCACTACCTCCGCTGAAGTAGCATCCTCCTTCCTCCAACCACCAGAAAGAGGAGTATCAACAGGCTTGTAGCCATGCATGTTGAACTTCTCCAGTATCTCCCGGGCATACTTACCCTGAGAAACAAATAGTCCACCACTGCGCTGCCAAATTTCCAATCCCAGGAAATAATGAAGGAGGCCCAAGTCCTTCATCTTAAACTCTTTTGCAAGATCCTCCTTGCATGAGAGTATCAACAGCTCATCACCTGTCAAAATCAAATCATCTACATAAAGTACAATGATCAGCAACTTACCCTCCACCACAATCTGGTATATGTTAGGATCCGCCTCACTCTTGGAGAATCCAAGTCCGGTGAAATAACTGTCTATCCGTGTGTACCAAGCACGAGGTGCTTGTTTCAACCCATACAACGCTCTCTTGAGCCTGCACACATGCGACTCGCTGCTGAAGATCTTGAAACCTTCGGGCTGCTCTATGTACACCTCCTCCTCAATGACTCCATTGAGGAACACAGTCTTCACATCCATCTGATGAATGTGCCACCCCATCTGTGCTGAGAGAGCAAGAATCGTATGTATGGAAGAATACCTTGTGACAGGTGCAAAGGTCTCCTCATAATCGATCCCCTCTATCTGTGAGAAGCCTCGGGCAACAAATCTTGCCTTGTACTTCTCCACACTCCCGTCAACTGCCTGCTTCACTTTGTAGATCCATCTCTCGAACCCACTCACTAATTTTCCTCCGATCTCGGACAATCTCCCATGCAATCGTTTCCGACAATCGAATCATACTCTTCCACTAGTGGCATCTACCCATGCGGGATCCTCCAAAGCTTCCTCGAAAGAGGATGGCCCTGTCACGATACACTTTCTCACAAGATCCATGTATCCAGTGTACCGATCAGGTGACTGTCTCTGTCTGCGTTGTGATGTAGGTGCTCCTGCAACCTTCTCTGCATCTTGAGCTAGTCGCTCAGCTTCTGTAGTGCGCTTCCGCCCTCTGATGGTTGGCGCTGCATGAGTGGTCTCTTCCACTCCATGAACCTCATCTTGTGGTTGATCCACATCCTGAGACTCATCCTTAGGAACTAATATCTCCTCATCTGCATGCAAGTGTGGCTCCCTCTCAAGCGAACACTTCATGGCTTTCTCCTCCTGAAATTTGATATCTCGTCGCACAACAGTCTTGTGACTGTCTGGAAAATACACACGATAGTTGTGGGGTGTATCAGTGTACCCCACAAATATCCCAACCTTTGCAGTCGGCTCCAGCTTCTTCCTGGCATCCTTCGTCACATGAATGTAAACAGGTGAACCAAAAATCCTCAAATGGGAAATATCATGCTTCTTACCAGAAAATGCCTCCTCGGGTGTACTCATGCCAAGTATCCTGTGAGGACAACGGTTCTGCACATATACTGCAGTATTGCATGCCTCCGCCCACAAGTGAATGGGTAGGCCCTGATCATGCAACATCGCCCGTGCAGCACCCACGATCGTTCTGTTCTTCCGCTTAGCGACCCCGTTCTGCTATGGGTTATGAGGTGCTATGAGCTCTCTTCGAATTCCTTCTGCGCTGCAGAAGTCCTTGAATTCGCCAGAGATGAATTCAACACCATTGTCACTCCTTAGAGCCTTCACTTGCTTCCCCAATTCTTTCTCAACCAGTGCCTTGAACTCACAGAACTTTGAGTATGTCTCGCTCTTCTTCTGCATGAAGAAGATCCAGCACTTACAAGAAAAATCTTCAACAAATATCACATAGTACCTATGCTTTGCTGTCGAAGCTACTGAGAAAGGTCCACACACGTCTGTGTGAATTCTCTCAAGGATCATCGTGGCGCGACTATCCTTCTTGTGAAAGATGGCTTTCACAAATTTTCCCAAGGTACACCCCTTGCACTGATCTGACTGCACAAGAGTGCCTTTAGGAAGCCCAGTAGAAATCTGCTGCAGTATCTTCAAAGCTCCATGGTGAAGGTGGCCCAATCTCCGGTGCCACAACTCGCCATCATCCCGGCTCACCACTCCTTCTGCCTTGCCTGCCATTGTTGCGCAACCATCTACCTGCAATTGATAAAGGTTCTTAACTCGAACCCCTATCCTCCGGGTCTCACCAGTTGCCTTACTGCGCAGGAAATCCTTTCCCTCGCTAAAGACAACATCATATCCCTTGTCTTCTAACATCGCCATAGAGATAATATTCTTCTTCAATCCTGGAACATGCATCACTTCCTTCAATACGAAGGGTTTACCAGACTCCCTCTCAAAGGAAATGGTACCGATACCGGTCGCACTATATCTACCATCATCGCCCATCTCAATGTGCACTCCAAGATCTTTCTCATCCAGATCAGTAAACAAATCTCGATCTCCTGTCATGTGAAAAGACGCACCACTGTCAAGAAACCACACTGATCCCATCACACTTGAAACCAAGCATGCGATTAGCGAAAAATCCAGCTCAAAATGTGAGGCTAAGGCCTCTCCAGCTACAGTTCCAGCAGCCTGCTTATTTTTCTTCTTCTGTGGAAAATTAGTGGCATAATGTCTGTGTTGGTGACAGTGAAAGCACTTCACCTTGGACATGTCCTGCTTCTTGCCTTTCACACCGGATTGAGAATCTTTCTTGCTCTTCCCCTTCTTTGCTTTATCAGCAAAAGTGAAATTCTCTTCATCAGAGTTCTTTGATGAAGATCCGTCCCTGGTACTTCGCCTTATCTCCTCTTGCACAAGATCCGACCAAAGTCGCTCCCATCCTGGAAATTTCTCCCGACCATTGACAGAGTCCTGATAAGAATGCCAACTCTTCAGAAGCCCAAGGAGAGCCAAGCTCACCAATTCCTCGTCATCAACAGTCACCCCCACACTTCCCAGCTCATCCCTGCATTGGATGAACTTTGTGAGGTACTTGGGCATACTGTCGCCTTTCTCCATCTTTATGTTTCTGAGTCTATCCTTGAGCGCCAACTTCCTCTGGTCGCTCTTGCTTTGGAATAAATCTGTCAAGGCTTTCCACATCAAGAATGGAGAAGTCTTACCATGAAGGTTGGACACTATGTGATCCTTCACACCCTCCAACAGAATCCTTCGACACTTTGCTGTCTTCTTTTGCCATGCGTCAAGTATGGCAACATCAGTAGAAGTAGGCTTTGGGACTTCAGCATCTATGAACTCCTTCAACCCATTGTCATCTAGCACCGCTTCCATCCTGTCCTTCCATGCAATATAATTCGAGCTTCCCTCAAGGGCATACTCCAATCGCAATCCGTTGAAAGACATCTCAACTTCGACACCAAGAAAACAACTGCTGCAAATTCGGAATTCCACAGTATAAAACTCACTTAGCTTCAATGTTTTCCAGTTGCTTGATGATCAATATCGATTGCGATACCATGAAATTTGAATAACAGGAATATTATTCACGAATTCTACGTGCCTATCTGCTTCTTCTGTCAGAATCTCTTCTACCATTGATCATCACATGCGGAAATAAACTCAATTGCATGCATACATTAAAACCACAAACAATCACACATATGAACACAGTATTTAATGGGAAAGCTTAAAGCTGAAAACCCCAACTATCTTTATATTATATTTCATGGAGATCATGTAACAATCATAGTACAAAAGCTCCTCACAAGCTCTCATGCACACCCTCAATTGCTACACACTATCAAGCTAGATCTAGAAAAACACATGCTCCAATCTTTTGCCACTTGATAGCCAGCCTCTATTGCGTAATCAATGCTATTGGATGGCTTCATTAAATAGATAAACCACCTGGCTTGTATTGCACAATACTCATGGGCTTCTCCACCTATCTGTGTGTTGCAAATAGCAACAGTATAGTCACAACTGATAGTTAACCTGCTCTTTCACCTATTTCTGCACTGGTCTCCACTGAAACTGTCCATGCACTGAAGTTAACTGATGCATTCTTTAGTTGATTAATGAATTTATAATTAGTGAATTAATTAATAATTAATTCACACCACTCTCACTAATTGTATAAATTAGTTAAACTGAATACAAATAGATCAACTATGTTTAGATTAGTTAAAATGAATACAACTCCACTAACTTCCTCAATCAACTCCACCAAACTCTGTCACATGAGTTCTAACTGAAGTATCCATGAAATAGCTCCACATAACCCTCAGGAATAGCGTAATTCCTTCTGTCAGCTCCTGTGCCACATCTGTGCACTTAACTGAAGTGCTCCAAGAGAATAAGATAATGTTTATAGTCCAAATATTATTAAGAGCTAATAATATTCGACATATCTATTTTTAGACTGGCAATCTAAAAATAGATTCCGCCCAATATGTCTAAAATAGAAGTCCATCTATTTTTTCCAACTTGACCAACCATCCACAAATAGCATCCTGCAACTCATAGAACATGATCCATATGTCTAAAAATAGACATAGTCTAAAAATAGACTTTGCGCCAAAAATAGCCTGCGGCCCACTTAGTGAAGGCGACTCCTTTCCACTAAGCTCATCATCTTGTTGCAATCTCAACAGCAGAGACAAATCCCAGCTTATGTCTAAGATATTTGAACGCTTCCCTGGAAAGAGGTTTAGTAAATATATCAGCAACTTGTTCTTTGGAGTGAACATACTCCAACTTAACCTTTTGTTCAAGCACTTGTTCACGTAGGAAGTGATACTTGATAGGAATGTGCTTGGTCTTGGAATGCATAACAGTATTCTTTGAGATACTAATGTCACTTGTGTTATCCCATAAGATGGAGATGGGAGGTGAACATTTGATTTGAATGTCTTGTAGAGTCCACATCATCCATAGAAGTTGTGTGCAACATGATGCTGCAGCCACATAATTTGTTTCCAGTGTAGATAAGGCAATAGAACTTTGCTTCTTGCTGAACCAAGATACTAATTGGGGCCCCATATAGAATGCACCACCACTAGTGCTTTTTTGATCATCAACATTTCCAGCCCAATCTGCATCTGTGTAAGCATGAAGAGTGAGATAAACATTCTTTGGATACCACAGACCATAGTCTTGAGTCCCTTGTAGATATTTGAATATTATTTTTATGGCCTAAAGGTGAGACTCTTTTGGATTAGCTTGGAATCATCCAACAATCCCAACTTCATGCATAATGGCTGGTCTTGTTCCGGTTAGATAAATTAGACTTCCAATCATGGATCTATATTCTGGTTGATTCATCATGGGAGAATAATCATGATAACTGAGGTTACATCCAGTTACCATTAGCGTATTCATAGGTTTGCAGTCTTCCATCCCATACTTTTTCAGAATTTGCTTAATATATTTTTCCTGTGACAAAAATATGTCATATGTTGCTTGTTGCACTTGTAAGCCAAGAAAAAATGTTAGTTCCCCAAGTAAAGACATTTCAAATTATTGCTGCATGACAGAAGCAAATTTCCGACTCATGGACTCTTCATTACTTCCAAAAATTATGACATCAACATATATAACTACAATCAATAGTTTATCATTCTCAATATTTGTGTATAAGTTACCTTTAGCAAATCCCTTTGAAAAACCTTGTTGATGAAGATATTTTTCAAGACGATAGTACCATGCCCTTGGAGCTTGTTTGAGACCATATAAAGCTTTTTTAAGTTTTCAAACAAGTTTTTCACCATTTCCAAAAATGAATCCTTCTGGTTGTTCTATATAAACTTCTTCTTCTAGATCACGATTGAGGAAAGCAGATTTAACATCCATTTGATAAAATTTGAATTGTTGAAAGCTTGAAAAGGCAAGAAACATTCTTATGGCTTCAAGTCTAGTTACAGGAGAAAATGTTTCTTCAAAGTCTATACCTTCTTGTTGAGCATACCCTTTACAAACAAGTCTAGCTTTGTTTCTAATAACATCTCCATTTTCATTTAACTTGTTTTTAAATATCCATTTTGTTCCAATAACATTTTTATCTTGAGGTCTTGGAACAAATTCCCAAGTATGATTCTTTTCAATATGATCAAGTTCTTCATTCATGGCTTGAATCCAACATTCATCTTTACTAGCTTGATTTACATTATGTGGTTCAATAGTGGATAAGAATGCTAGATATTTAGGGGATCCTACAAGAGTTCTTCTTGTTTGGACACCTGATCCCTTTTCTCCCAAAATTTGAGATTCTAGATGATTATTTTGAATATACCTGGATAGAGCCTTTTTAGATAGACCTTCTTCTAGAGCTTCATTGGGTTCACCTTCCATGTTGTTTCTATTTGATGTAGGAGGATATACATCATCATCATCTTCATTTGTTGTTGGTATTTCCCTTTTTGGAGCTGAGAGAGACTCATCAATTACAACATCAATGCATTCAACAATCTTTTGAAGTCTCTTATTGTAACATTTATATGCTTTACTTCTAGAAGAATAGCCAAGAAATATTCCTTCGTCTGCTCTATGTTCAAACTTAACAAGTTTTTCATCATTGTTCTTGACAAATCATTTTCTTCCTAAAACTCTAAAATGCTTTACAGTTGGAAGATTACCATACTAGAGCTCATAAGGAGTTTTATCATTGTTCACACGAACATTAGCCTTGTTAATAATATTTACTGGAGTATGTGTTGCTTCTCCCCAAAAGGTATCAGGTGTTCCATATTCATCAAGCATAGCACGAGCCATTTTTTGAACTATTATATTCATTCTTTATGCCATGCCATTTTTTTGTGGGGTTCTAGCTACAGAAAACTGTCTTTTTATGCCATGTTGTTCATAGAAATCAAAGAATTAATCTGATATATATTCCCCTCCTTAGTCAGACCTAAGACATTTTATTTTTAGATCTAATTCATTTTCAACCAGGGCTATGAAGATCTGAAATTTTTCAAGTGCTTCATCTTTGTGTTTTATTAACCCAATCCAACACATTCTAGAGAAGTCATCAATAAATAGAATATAGTATTATTCTCCACGAGGTGAATTTTTCCTCAAAGGTCCACATACGTCAATATGTATGAATTCAAGAGGCTTACTTGTTTATCCTTCTTTGGCATTGAATTTTAATCTGGTTTGCTTACCGAATTAGCAATATTTGCATATGGTACTTTCAGGCAGAGTGATGCTAGGAAGATCATGAACCGCTTTAAGTCTACTCGATTTGTTGATTTGAGAGAAACTCAAATGCCCCAATATTATGTGCCATAACCAATTTTCTGAATATTTACCCAAGTAACATTGTTCTTTGCAACCTTTCAATACATACAGATTGCTTGGTGTTCTGGTTCCTTTGATTATCGTTTTTCCTGTGTCAATTTCACGTACCACACATTCTTTTGAACTAAAGACAACTTCATTTCCTTGATCACACATTTGACTCACACTAATAGGTTATGTTTTAATCCATCCACATACATAACATTGTTAGCTTTTACTTTTTCCTTTAATGACAACAGGAGTATCATTTCCAAAGGTAACATTATTTTCTCTTTCTAGAGCATTGTATGCAAGGAGTTTATTTCTATCACCTGTCATGTGCTTTTAGCATCCGCTATCAATGTACCATTTATTTTCTTTCCCTTCTGCAAATAAGGCTATGCCACAATTCTCAACCTGTAAATCCTTCTTTCTCCATACCTTGGAATTTGAAGGTACATGCTCTTTTGGTTGAAGTTTTCTCATGCATTCAAATTCTCCATTACCAAAGTTATTGAAATAATCACATTCAAATTCATTTTGAAGAGGAGAAAAGTTGTTATAAGTATTCTTCTTTATTCCAGTCTCATTTGTTTGCTTTCTTGCTTCTCTGGTCATGATAATTTTTTATGCAACACATTGAACAGCTTTATGACCAAAATTATGACACGAGAAACATTGCCCATCAAAGAAGAAAATTCTACGATCATGAAACCTTCTATTTGTGTTTACCTGCTGATTGATATTTCTGCTATTTTTCTTTGTATTGAAGTAGTCATGCTTTACCTGTGAAGTTTCTTTGTTCTCTCGCTGAGTGACGAAATGTTTTAGGCTGGCTTTAGCTACATTTAGATAACTTGGTGCTGAAGACTGAGAGGATTCTCCGATATATCCAAGAACTGTCTTTACAAAAGGAGAGCATTGAACCTTGATAATTTCATCTAAGGTTTTAGTTACTTTAGCAAATCTAATATTTAAAGTTTTCTCTTTCTCAATTTCCTTTCTTAGACTTACTATTTCACATTCTAATTTCTCATTGTGCTTCTCCTTTTCTATAAACTGATTTTTTAGAGTATCTATGGAAATTTTGTTTTCTTCCAAACATATTTTGAGCTGATTAATTTCTTCAAGAAAATCATTTTCTTCTAGTGCATCCATAAAGGTATCTTTAGCCTCACTAGAGTCTTTTTCAAAATCCATGAGTAGTCTAACATCTTGATCAGATTCTTCTTCTTCACTATTTGATAGCCCATCACTATCCTCATGAGTATAATAAATTTTTCTATTGATAAACCGATTCTTATTTCCTTTTGACACTTCCTTTCCTTTTTCATGTTTTTCTTTATGGGAACACTTAGCAGCATAATGACCAACTCTTCCACAAGAAAAACATTTAAAAGGAAGCTTACCTCTGAACCTTCCAGTGCCAAGTTGTAGCTTCTTTACAAAATTTATCTCATCTTCTTCTGAAACATACCCTGTTCCTTCTTGTTCTTCTACTTCTTTTCCTTTTGCAGCAGCTCTAAAGACAGCTTCCTTGACTTCAGATGGACCTCCTTTTCTCATTTCACAAGCAGTCAACATACCATGAAGTTGAACAATAGTAAGAATTTGTAGATCCTACTTCTCTTCAATAGCAGACACTTTTGACTCGAATTTGGGAGTTAGAGATCTTAAAACCTTTTCTACCAGAGTAGTGTCAGTTATGGTTTCACCCAGATTTCTCATACGATTTACAATATCATCTAGATGTAAAAAGAAACTGGCAATGCTTTCCTCATTATGCATCCTGAGATTTTCATATTGAATTCTGAGAGTTTGGAGTTTAGCACTTTTTACCTTGGTATCACCTTCATAGCTTAGAATGATTTTGTCCCATATCTCCTTTGTTGTACTCAACTGCATGACTTTGACAAATTATGATTCGGTCAGACTTCCCAATAATGCATTGACTGCCTTTGCATTGGTTTCATATTTCTTTCTTTCTGCTGCATATGTTGGAACTGATGTTGGATATTGATAACCTCCTTCAACTATAGCCCATACATCTTCTCCAAGAGACTGAAGATAGGATATTTTCCTTGTCTTCCAAAAGATTAAATTTCTTCCGTTGAAGAGAGGAGGCCTAATAGATGTTGTCCCATCTTGATTACTCATCTTAGCTGATCTTCCTTCCAGTGATTAAGCTTCTTCAAAAGGACCTGATCTGATACCAATTGTTGGAAAAATACTAAGAGGGGGGGGTGAATCAGTATTTAGAGTTAACTGATAACTTTTACATTTTCTTTGTTGAATTCCATATGCAACTTTATTGAAGCCAACTCGCGTATATACGTGCATATAACAAAATAAACTTGCGTATACTGATATGAATTTATTGTTAGAACATTTTTCAGAAACACACTTTTAACTCAACTTATCAGTTTATGCATCTGTTAGTTCAGCAATAAATATGTGTAGTAACAGCAAAAATAAATCATCATAAGAGCATCACACATTAACACCAATATTTAAGGTGGAAACTCAATTCAGGAGAAAACTACCGTTGTTGTCGTCTCTATCTTCAATATTAATTATATGGAAAATTGCTTACAATATTGTACTGATGTAGACTCATATCAGTACGCAGGCATCTACCTGCAGAAGCCTACAACTTTCTCTCGTTTTCCTGCTGCTGTAGGAAGGGAGCTACAACCCCCTGAACTCATTTTCCAGCCACTACTGGAAGGGAGCTTCAACCTTCTCATTAGAACACCAGCTTTTACTGGCAGGAAGCTTCTACTTCCATACTAAAGGCTTCAACCCTCAGAAACACTGCTGATCACGTTTCATTAATTTTCATACTGGATCAAACAGCATCAACACAACTCTTCATAAACATCAACAACCATAAAATTTACCCAATACCTCAACCGGAACAGTGAGATCATTGTAACCAGAACTTGGAAATAACCCAGAATTTAGAATAAATATGTAGATACAAACTCAACCCTGAACATTCATCAACTTAAAATGCATACGCTACTTCGCTTCACTGAACCCGCGTATATACGCGCTTTCCTTCACACCAATCTGTGTGTAGCTATGTGTACTATTTTTTAGAATGTAATCAGTCTTAGATCTAGATCTGAGGCTTTCAGTCAGATATATTTTAGAAATGCAGATCCCTTCATCAGTTAGTCACCATCAACCATGTTTATTCTCTCATTAATCAAATTTGTATATAATCAACTTAACAACATATACAGTATTCAAACAACCCAGATCTACAAGAAGACTTCATTGACAGAGAGCAGAAATAACCAGAAAACTTCTGCAAAAAGCTTCATAAAATCCCAACTTTCATACGCGCTTTTACTAATACGAAGCCGCGTATATACGCGCTTTCACCACGATGAACTAGCGTATAGATATGTAAATATGAATTTTGCATAATGTATCATATCTATAGGACTTACCCAGCTTTCTTCACTTTTCTTCAGCAAGCATGCACCAGATCACAGATCTAATCATTTCTTCAATAAATGATGCAAGTACATAAGCATTTCAGATCTAGAGATCTTGATCCATCATTTTATCCAAGGGTGCATCATAAATTCTAATTTATCAATAAGAACAGAGTTCATCCCATGCAGATATACCTCAGAAAAATATTTAGTAACAACCCTTACATATGCACACCTTGCACTATGATCTTATTCTCCTTATATAGATTTAGCTTTTACCAATACCATGAGTCAAAACCTCACAACAGCTTATGGTATTTTTGGACGGAAAGAAATAGACAACTCAGTGTTCAATACTATGGGCTAATAGCATGGTAATGTCCCTTGGTATCAAACCTTTTGGGGCACAAAAGGCATACGCGACTTGGAACGTACTTATCTGCATGCATACGCGACTTGGCCTTAACAAACCCGCATATAGTTCCTGCAATATCAAAAATATCCAATCTTCTACTATTCATTACATAATTATTTTGATAGACTACTGAGCTTCTCCAGGAAGACATGTACACCATCCTTTGCCAGAGAGTTGCCATCAAGGACAACATTAGAACATAGGAAACATTTTTCCAACATCAAGGACACCATAAAATTGCCTTACTGCCATGGTTAGGGTTTTGACCGGCGAAAACCCTCATCCTCTGAATCTTCGAGTTCATCATCAGTCAATTCTCATCCTCAACTTATATGTCTCCCTTTACTTTCACTTGTAAATTCCTTGAAATATGGCTTCTGTGATCCATAGTTTGTATAAAGATATCTTTCGGTAAAAATCACATAGCAAATAATTTGGTCGACGCATTTCAAACCAACTAGTGTGGTTCATCATCAAGACCAATGATCTAGTTTTTTATTACGATTGAGGAATTAATTTAGCTATGGGAAAACATCAATGGGAGTTTTTTTTTAACCATCAATTGGCCAACTAAATGGTTTTATTCCCTAGCATTTATGTACAACCTTTGTCTCTAAAGAGGCCCTTATTAGTCCCTACCTATGTTAGGGACTATATTTTTTCCTTGGTGGTCAAAGACATTTGACTTATACTAATTCACCCACTTTCCTTGAGATATTCAAAGTTTCCTTGGATTATTTAATAATATTATTTCTTTAAACAATTAACTTTATTTTTTTAATTATCCTTATTTTAAATTAATTTTTTATGGTTTAGATTCACTTTAAACATGATTAATTAACAAAAAAAATCATTTCTAAAAATTGCATTACTAACCCCTTTGGAGGCTCTAGCGGTTGAGCCTGCACAATTCTAAATATTTTAACATTGTGTGATCTGTAGTTCTAGTCATTGCAGTCACTGCAAATGATGCTCATTGTAGCTCACTATAATTGACTTTAATGTAGTGGATTCCTTTTCCTACTACCACACCACCCACCACCTACTTGATAAAAGAGACATATTTTCATCCTTGTGCTGTTGGGAAAATTCACTTGCATGCTTCTCCTCATTCACACTGCACCATCTAGAATTTTCCCCTCCCTTATCCCTTATGAGATCAATATTGAACCTACATATAAAGAAGCTCCAATGCACCCATGCCCTCCCTATGAACCTTGTAGCTTTGACCCTTGATTTCCATCCCTGGCCATGCTCTCTATACAAATTGATTCAAGTATTTTTTTTCCTATACTAATAGGGTTGGTTGTTTCTAAACCCAATGAATTAATAGATATAGAAAGAATTTTATTCCAAATTGATAAGCATAAAATCATAATATATCATTAGTCCATCTCTATCTTTGTGGCATCCAATACTCATGCTAATCCCTTTGAATATAACTCCCATATTTTCCATGTTACCCACAAAAATGGGTAACCTGTAAGAGAAAAAAAATTCCCCTTTGTTAGCAAGCCAATTAACATCCCTATGATTATCAGCAAATTACTTTACTTCAAAACTATCCACCTATTTTTTGATCAATACTCTCTCCAATCTAGCATACTTCTTAAAGTAAAGTGGGTTGTCTATCATAAGGTACACTAACCATTTCTTTTATCATATTCTTTCATTTAATGTTAAGGGAATTATAATAGGGGTCACAATTTAAGTTATATGATTCTTCCCTCTTGATTTCACCCTTGTCCCCACACTTCACCTAGGAGTTTTATCCTTTTACCCCTAGTCCAATGTGACCTCCCCTAAAGCCTTTTATTTTCAATGTTTAGGATAGGCACGAATAGGGGGCACTAATTGATATTGCATGCCCAAGGTAATATGTTCTTATAATTTTCCCTCTATCCCTGGTATCCATTTACATTATTTAGGTTGATTTCCGTTTGTCGTTGGTATTGGCACCCTATATCCATATCCCTGAGTCAGGGCCCAAAATATTTTCCCTAAGAGGTTGATGCAGGAAAAATAAAGATAAAAACATATATGTCTACAATTGAAACAAAATAAAAAATGTAAAATATGGTCATGATCGATAATAAGCAAGTGGGTAAAAGCCTAGCCTAAAATATGCCTCCCTGATTAGCCATCACCTAGTTCCTAAGCATCTCGTTCTCTATCTAAAACAAAATAACTTATAATGTTCCAACCTCAAGGAGTAATAAACCACTACCTATTTAAGAAGTATTGCAAAGGCATAAAGCAAGTTAGTCACCCAAGGTATGCAAGAAAGAAAAGAAAAATTATTGAAGTCAAAGGCACACTAGAGGGGTGGTAAAATTAGACCAAGGAAATGGGTAACACGAGCCTCCATTGTTGGGTGTGTGTTATATTCTTTCCATGGCTAGTCGCACACACAGGGGAGTCACAGGGGGGGCTCCCTCTGTGAGAGCCCCCCATGTTTGGGTCCGGGGTAGCACCTTGTGATCTGAATATGGAAAAACTAGTTTTGTTGTGATATATCCCTCATCAATTTAAAATAAATGTGTTTAGGATCTTCTCAAATTAGCCAGTTATGTGAGGGTTCATGTGTCAATTTTAAGTGTCTTTTATGAGAAATTCATGAGTTAATTAGTTGTTAAAATCACATGTACATTAAATAAATTATATAGAAATAACACACAGCAAAAACATTACACAATATTTGATGAAAAAGTTCACCCCTCTTGGGCTACATCTCCATGGACTTGCTTCAATTGGCTAGGACCTCTTTGGATTAATGGTCAATTCTCTCATTAATTGAACCTGCAGTGCTCCAATGTCTTTGCAACCTACTCCATTGGATTCAGAAGACCCCAAAACCTCAAAATAGACTCTTCAAGCTCTGAAAATGGTCTTCAGATGATCTAGGCATGGCCTCCTCTCTTGGTGGCCCTAGGCTTCTTTAATCTTCAAAGTGGAAAATTTACTTACATAAGTGCTCCAACGCCTCTGCAACCTGCACCATCATTCTTAAAGCATCAAAATCATCTAGGAATGACTCTTCTTGAGCCAAAATTGGTCGAAAAATTCCAAAGTTATGGCTCATTCAGTTTTCCCTAGGAAAAATCCACTAAACCTGCAGAAACTTCCAATTAAGCCCGCCAAAATTGGAGCTCCGCCAAAAATGGTGGAATCCACCAAATTTTCGCCAAGTTAACTGCGGATTAACTAAATTTTAAGTGTGAGTTTAATTAGCGTTAAGTGGTGGTTTAACGCATTAAGCGCAATTAATAAAAATATGTTTTGAAATTCGAATTAGCACCTTAATCAAGATTAGGGATAATTAATAATGTTTAATTTTTTAAACCTGCCATTAGCTTTTGAAGTATGCCACTCTTGGTTCTGGGGTGTGGTCCTGTGCCATCATGGGCTGGCCCTTCGAGGTTGTCCCCTTTTAACTCCGCCTAAACCATTATCCAACCATATATACAAATTGCGCCCATTGTATACACTAGCATATTTGGCCCAAATTATGATGGCAAAAATGTCTCTATTGCGACACATAGGCGACACAAGAGCGACACTTTGAGGTTGGGAAAAATGTTGTTTCCTGTACCATCGCATATGCGACACTTCTAATAACTGTCGGTATAGCGACACTAGACACGACATATGTCTTCATTTAGTTAATCTTTGAATCATGTTGTTTATTGTCACTATTCTGACATCATGTGGAAATTTCGGTATTACGACACCAATTCCTTCCCAGAACATGTCGCAATACCGACGGCTTGTCATTGCACGTCTGACTATTATTTTTCCAACGACGGAAACAACCGTCGGAAGTGCCACAACATTCGTCGCTATTCCGAGAACTCGCATAACATTTTTGCAATGGTTGGGCCATACTAGTGACGGAAACAACCATCGGAAGTGCGACGGAAACAACCGTCGGAAGTGCGACGGAAACAAATGTCGAAAGTCTGATGGAAACAACCGTCGGAATTGCAATGCTACTCCTAGAAAAAAAAATTGGGGGCAGAAGTAACCCAAAGATGATCATCCACTTTAAGAAGGAACTCACATTTGTCTTATGGAAAGATATCCGTAGTTGATAAAGGAGAAAGTAATATGTACGACCTCCCAAGTGAGCTAGGATGCAAGAAAATTGTCTCAAATTCCTTCCATCCTAGCCTAGCTTGCTTGGGAAGTCATCAATCTTCGTTTCTCATTTATCAACTATTGGCATCATGCCAGAAGCGAAAGTTGAGTTCCTTCCTAAAGTGTATGATCATCTCAGGCTTACTTACATCCTTACGGAGGTATCTTCGGTAAGAATTTGGTACCTTTTTTTATAAGATCAAGGGCATGTTCATGTGAAGTAAGGACCCTTCTGCACCATCTCCCATCACTCTTCTTATATCACCACTATTACCATCTTCCTTTCCTGGCTTGACATGAGAAACATTCCCCTCAAGGATATAATTTTAAACCTTGCAAGGACTATCTTTATTACATATGAACTCATTATTTTATATAGTGTTAGGAGAAGACTTAAAAGGTGCCTCTGTTTGTCTAGAATTTAAAATTCCTCTATGTTTTACTTCTATTATAATACTGCTTTCTAGTGAATTTTGTTGTGGAAATCCATCTAAAAAATTACTTAAGAGACATAGACACTCACCCAATCAAAAAATCATCATTGGAAACACATTGTAGATGGTAGCTAGACTCATTCTCTCATTTTGTCATGAATGTTTGTACTGTATTGTTTTTATCACTTTTTGAACTTTCTGAACTATCCAAGTCTGAAACATGGTGAGAGTTTGAAAAATAAAAATCCCCACTCTTCACCAAGAATAGTTATGCATGTTTACGCTAACTAAACCTTGAACATAATTTCTTAAGCAAGAAACAATAATTTGTGTGTAAGTGGATAACATTATATGCAAGGCACACGTAATTGAAACTAGATAGATAAGATTAAGTTTGAAATAAGCAGCACATCATTTTTTTCAATGTCACCTAAATAGTAAAGTACGACAAAAATCTTTACCAAATAAAATATGCAAGTTGTGCCCTTTTCCAACCTGCATGAAACAAATATGAAAATAAACCATGTCAATCCTAATTGAAATCCCTCTGTCATGGATAGTTTTGATGATTTGTTGGATAAAATCCACACTTCCAACTAGATTATACTTTTAGTTCCTATTTACTATCGCTTTCCTAAGTGAATACATTGTGAACCTAGCGGTAACTTTGAAGTAATTGTCCTTAGCAAAGAACATGTTAAAATTTAACATGGGATCAGAACTAAGGTGAGGACAAGCCCAAGCAAGAGTGAAAGAGAAAGAAATCATGAAGAAAATTTTGTTGACAAGTCTCCATGATCTCTGCGGTCCCTCTTCATTGAAGGATCATAGTCTTGATCAATCACATATGAAGAATTTCTGAGGAGTGAATTGTATAATATGGACTGTGGTTTCAGTCCTGGCTAGGGCCTATTTGAGGCACAAGATGAGCCTTCATTTGAGACTATGTCAGCTCTAGATCAAACGCATTTGGATAAATATCATTTGATTGTGTGCTCTAAAGTATCTCTTCGGCCCTTAGGATTCATTGAAAATCATATGAGAGGCAATGAAGAAGGTTGATTGTGCTCTGAAATTTTGGTTTAAAGAAAATCGGCCTCAACCCGCATTAGGGCATCATACTCTGAAATAATACATCCTTATCTATATGTTTTGAATATCTTCAGAGGAAAAATATTTTTAATGGTATAGGACATTTGACCCTTTCTTAAATTGATCGAAGGGTTGTCTTATCCCTGCAAAGAAGATAGTAAATATTGTGGCCTTGCAATTAAGGTATGTCCTCATAATTTTTGAATTTAATATCACAAATTGTAGTATTAAGACCTATTCTCAACCTTGGGTTACTTCAAAAGTTGTAGACCAATACTTTTGACAATGACAAGGAATGATGATTTTTATTGCCATTCTCTCCACAATTGTAAGGTTTCAATGTGAGCCACATTGCAGTACCTTGGCCTTATTGCATAACAGAGAATATTCTGAGTCTAATTGCAGTGGTCAAATTGAAATTGCAGGAATCTCCTTTGGCATGATGTTTAGAATTCACTAGGTATACATATATGACTATCAAGGAGAATTAAGCCGACATGTGCAAGATCTAGAGAAAATCAGCTACAGCTAAATGTTTCGGTCTCATTATTTAGATTGGCTTGAAGTCTTTATTTATTATTGAAGATTGTCCTAGAATTCTGCAGATTTATCAGTGGTCTAATTACATTATCTTCTACAACAATCATTTCAAACTAGATTTGATCCCTGTGGATGAACTAGATTCAAATCTGTCATATTCTTGAGGCATCAGTAAGATCATTAATTCCAATTTGGGAATTTGGTCCTTAAAAGTGAGTTCAATATGAAGAAATAATATATCTAAGTATGTTAACAAATTTTTAGTACCCATGTACAAATAAATCATTGAAACCTCATCATTTATGGCATTTTTGTGTAGTCTAACATATTGTTAAGTGAAAAGGCAATGTAGAATGTGTGAATTCCATTAGCTTTCAGCCTGGTGTAGTTATTCATGGATTGGAATAATAAATTCTATAGCTATAGCAAGGCATTGACATATACAGGCTGGTGGGAAAGTATCCAATCATCCAGGAACATTAATTTATTCTTCCAACAAACAAAAAATTAAGTGACACATCATTCGTTAGACAAAATCTCATCATTATGTTGCAGCGGTTAGGCTATATGTATACTTGATAGGCACTGTTGAATTTGAGAAAAAATACAAGGAACAGAACAATAATAAGGATGTCAGCAGTCAAGCTTATATCATTATTCTAGGATATCTTCATCAAGAATAGGCAGATAAAAGTTTCTTGGATAAAAATGTTCTTCCTGAGTACAAGGGCATAAGGTGTTGATCCTCTTCTTCAGTTTTGAGAAGAATATGTCTCATACAGTATCTTACTTTGAAGCCCTGTACCAGGTTCATTGAAAGCAGTTTTCCTTAAGGTGTATAACACTATAGACCTTTGAATATTGTTTTATGATCAAGTCTCCTCTATGACAGAAAGTACTTTGTGTACAGATAACTCCATCAGATTGAGAAATAAGTCAATCACTGTATCACTAATCCTAGGCTACAACAAGTATTCTCAATTATTCATTGAAATATTATAACATAATAATATTTGAGGCAAGCTACTAGAGGAATGTTAAGGAAGTCCAAACTTACTATATATTCCCAAATGATTCACTACAGCAACAAATTCTTGCACATTCTGGTGAAACCATGCCCTCTTGAGATTGCTAATGTCATCTATAACCTCATCAGAAAATTCCCCACTACTAGTATCCTTCCTCTTTTTAGAACAAGTGTCTGGTGAGTCACTTATTTCACAAAACTGACATTATTCCAAGTCATCCTTGAGAATTCTCGGCCTTGTCTGCGCACCACATGTTTCCAAAGGTTTCTTAGCTCCTATAACCTTATAACCTTATATGCTTGGATTTTGGGAGGTTGTCGATTGAATTGGAAGAAGTTTAAATTCTTGGAATGATGACCTGCAGACCTGAGTTCAGCCCCACACAACCCTTTAAGTGTGCCTGGATCACAGGGTCCCTCCACATGACCATCCAAACCATTGTTCTCATTGAGACCGACACGAATCTGGGTGCTGAGGTGATATAATTCTCCTACATCATATTCTCCATGTACAACCACGCTGCCATGGCTATTTCCCATGACAACCCTGCAATGTTCACTTGGAAGGGGGAGATGTTGCAGGAATATTGGTGGTCTACTGAAAGGGCTCTTGACTAGGGTCTAGGTGGTGGCCCTCAACTCATTGTTGATGATATTCGTAATGAAAATTTGTTGATCCAAGAGAAATTCAAGGCCGAGAAGAAATTTTCCAATACTGGGAAGTTTCCAGATCTGGAGTCTACCACGAATATCGAGTTTCAGATGGTTTTGTATTTGATCAAGGAGACCACCAAGATGGATCCCTTAAGGTACCACAGGATGAAGGAGATTTTGGTTGGTGTTTTTTAGGATAAAATTACTAGTGTTAAGAGGCTTTATCAGATGCAAGCCAGTGGGAATTTTCTATTCCCTACTATCAATGTTAATGACTTTGTTACGAAGAGAAAGTTTGATCATTTATATGGATATAGACACTCTCTCCCAGATGATCGGATGAGAGCCAAAAATGTCATGATTTTTGGTAAGTTGTTGTTTGTGGATATAGAGATGTTGGAAAGGGTTGTGTTATAGCTCTAAAGGTTGTTGGAGCTAGGGTCATTATTACATAAATTAATCTAAACTTTGTCATGCAAGCTCTTACAGAAGGATTTCTCGTCCTTACACTAGAGGATGTAATTTGAAGTTTGAATTGTTGATATTTTTGTTACCAACACTGGCAACAAGGATATCATCATGGTGGATCACATGAGGAAAATAAAGAATAATTCCATTATTTACAACATTGGTCATTTTGACAACAAGATTGACATGAAAAATCTTGAAACTTTCCCTGGTGTTAAGAAGATTACCATCATGCCTCAAACAGATAGGTGGGTGTTTCCTGATATCAATAGTGGCATCATCGTTCTTACAGAGGGACGTCTAATGAACTTGGTTTGTGCTACTAGCTACCCAAATTTTGTCATGTCTTTCTCCTTTACAAACTAGGTTATTGACCAGTTGGACATCCAAAATGAGAAGAAGTCCAAGAAGTACAAGAATAAGGTCTACCTGATCCCAAAGCATCTAGATGAATTGGTAGTCGCTCTACATTTTCCCAATTTGGAATCTAGGCTAATGAAGCTTTCTCCTGAACAGGCAGTGTATATCAACATTCTCATTAAGGGACCTTACAAGCCTTCCTAATACTGATACTAAAGAGAAATGACATTTTTGGTGACTTCTTGGGTGAGTGGCAAGGCTAACCAATTGTTACTGGAAAAACCATTGTCACATGGATCAATAGTCATAGGAACAAACTTTGTGAATTGATCCAAGAGCTAATCATAGGAACAAAACATCCATTTCTCACCTACCCAAAAATATACTCTCAAGACCAAAGCTAACTCTGCTTCCATGTCATCATTAGCCTGCCTACCTTGACTAATTCTATGAAACGAATGAAGCAAGTAGTTCTCATCCAATCAGTGACCAAACCCAATAAGTTTGGTTGTCACCTCTACCTCTATGGGGTATGGGTCCAATGCGCTCATTCATACTCAAATCTATGAAGGCCACAGATGTGAGGCTTAACATGCTTTCAATCTATAAATGAATTCTCCAACCAAATGGTTTCTAGAGATATTGATAATCCTCATCTTCTTTATTTATGGGGCTATGGGTCCACTGTGCTCACTCCTAATCAAATCTATGAAGTCTAGGAGCTTACAGTAACTTATCTCTCGAGGTATCACTCTAGCGAATTTGTTATTGTTGAAATCCATCTTAGAAGACGGCTTCAAATAATCAATATGTTGATGAACATTTTCGGTGAACTCATTGCCACTAAGAAGAAGGATTTGCAAGCTGGAGAAGTTTCCTATGGATTCTAGTGGTGGACCAAACCCTATGGAGTCCTCAATTCTGCCCCACTTATTAACAACAAGTCTCATTGAATCCCTAAACATAACAATATTTGCATTAACCATATCAATATTTGCATTAAACAAGATAAATGTGGTTTCTTGCTTCATGATATCAACTGTAGGACCATTTAACAAGCAAGCCTAAATAACTCAATATATCAAATGTTAAAGTGAGGTTCCAACAATTTGTCGCAATAACTAGTGTGCATTTGTAATTTTTTCATCCCATAGGTTTTAAAGACTATAGACTAATTTAGTAATTTGGATTACAAAATAAAATTCAAAAATACAGGGAGGAACTTTTGCAATGCCCTCACCTCCTTTTAGTTATGGTTCTAAATAATTTTCTCCAGTAAGACAAAAAGGATAATATAGTGAGACACTAAGAATCATCATCTCTATGAATTAACAAGGCAATAAAAATGGGAAATATAAAAAATAAAAATAAAAATAAAAATGATGAAGTGGGTCTCTAATTAATTAATCCTTTCATGTAGACATGTATATAGGATTTCCTCAATTATAATAGACCCCAAAGCAATCACTGAGAATTTAGAAGGTAAATGATCGTGCGCCTTCACAAAGTCTACCACAATACAAATTTACAAACCCTAAGTGGTGAAGGCCAATGCAGTCAGAGGGTTCTTCAAATGATATTTATTATTTTTCAACAACTATTGGGATACATTATAATAATTTATAAGAGTGTGAAAAATCCTCAATTGCTTATAGTTTTGTTAAAGTACATAGATTTATAGCATTTTGGTATGTGTTTACTTCCATCACTTCATAGACATAGCCTATATATTCCTAGTGCACCCCTTTGATATATTACACTTCACATTACTTAAAATCATATTACCCACCTTAGGTCATCCATGGTCATTGTACAAGCTCTATTATCTGAAATAGTGCCTTTTTAGGGTTGTCAAAAAGCGTATCTAGCCATGATTTAGGTTAAAATATCATGAGATATACTTATTGTAATTTATTTATAGACATAATAGTAGATTCCTTATGGACATAACCAACAGGTGCTTATATATATTAATATTAATTATTTAGATGAGCGAAATAGTAGTTCAATGCAATGTTTCTGATATCCAATAACTTCTTGACAGCCATCAGTTTATACCTTATCTTCAACTTGTGGATCTTCTACTATTTCTGATGATTATTTGTTGTCATCCTTATATGAATTCTAGATGGTGGAACTGAAATTCAACTCTCCTTTTGTCAGATAGAACAACCTTTCCTTCTCAATTTTGGCATCCTTTTGAGGGAGTTGTCGTTACCATCAGTGTTCTTGTAAAAGTATCTATATTTTTGGTAAATTGACTCTATGTTCCAAACCTTCATAGTTTGGCATTGAGAAAATATGGAAACCTCCCTCTGTAGGTATAGTTTCCTTTCTTGATGTTTAAAATTGGCATCACTGTAGCCTCCTCTTTGTACTTCACTTCCCTATACAGTTTTGCAACCACTCAAATGATACTACTTCCAAAGCAGTGTTATAAACTCCAATTTTATCTTCTCTTGATTCAAGAATTTGCAGAAATCGTCATTCAAATTCAAATTCAAGATCATGCATTCATAGGTTGTATTATTGTTCAGGAACATGTAATTGATCCCATGGTTTCATTTAGAAACACCCACTTGTTATATGAGACATTATAGTTGTTTATTAGGTGGATAAAGATGACGATTTGAATTTCATATTCAAAATGGGTAGTTTTTCATTTATTTTTACAATTTTACAATTTGTTAATGATAAGAAATAACGAGGACTTCAATCTACTTCATATTCATCCTCTTCAATATTCCTCTAAATGTAAAAACTCAATAAGGGTTTTTTTAACTAATTATTGATAAAATAAAACAATCATTTTACCTTGAACTCTTACATGTGCAACCCAATCAAGGTGCTTGGAAATAATTTTTTTCCAGTATGAAAGGGGCTGAATTCTAGGCTATCTAAAGGTACAAGCCAAAACATAGTTAAGCAGTTATGGAAATGCCACCAGATTCAAAGAGATGATTCAGAGGATTACACCAGCATTATTGAATGCCTCCAGAAACATTTTTCCAGAAGATTAATATACATATAGGAGACCTATAAAAATAGATTTACTTTTCCATCTTGAAAGTGAAACTCTGTATAATGATCAAATCACCACACTTAAGAAATTTGACATCAATAGTTTCCTGTAGCATCATAACATAGAAAGGATTTTGATGCCAGACCAGATTTCATTTTGAAGAAGAAGAAAAAACAATACTTACATTTTTTTGTGGATTTTATGGAATCCTTGTTTATATATATATATATATATATATGGAGTTAAGCTACTAGGCACTGTTGAATTTGGGTATAACTCTTTATCATTTGAAAGAGAGCAAGTCAAAGGCGGGACTTTAGATGAACTGTTGGCTTTGTATGGGCACAAGGGTTCACTGGAAGATTATGAAGATGATAAATATGGTTGGAACTCTTATGGAGTTCACACTAAGAGGTTTTTCATAAACTACACTATGTCAAATCTTGATAACACTTTTCATTGTGATATGTGTGGTGAACATCGTGAGTCTGGAACCCTCAATGAGAGGTGTTTAGCACCTTAATTTGCACCAGAAGAAGTTTCCAGTTCTTCCAAATTATCTATGGAGATGCATGAAAATAGAAATGGAGCGACTACTTGTATTACACCTAATCCAACATTCAACTTCTGCAACTAGAGAATTGTCAACATTGTCATTACCATAGAGTTGTACAGATATTATGTTTGACAAAAGGATATTGCTTCATTCAGGAGATACCAAAGGGAGAAAATTTTTTGGTCACATTACTCTGTTGGCAGATTCTACAGCAAAGGGTTCTTCGAGATCTTATTCCAATTGGAATATTACAACAGAATTAAAAACCTCTCCCTGTAATGTGTCTCCCACAAGTCAAGTGTTAATATGTGGAACACCCTCCATGTAAATGATCATGAAAGAAAGGAAAGTAGTATGCATTAGCAACAAATGTTGAGGACGAGGATGAGCATTCACCTTAGAAGGAGACAAGGAATCCAAGCTTGATGAGATTGCAGATGGAGTGTTCCTAAAGTGAAAAAATGGGAAGAAAGTATAGGCTAAACCAATTCTGGTAAGAAAACACAAGCAATGGGGAAATCAAAAACATGTGCATTGATCAATGTTAGCAGTAATCAATGCACAAAAACAAGTTCAAAATTTTGATCTCACATCATTCAAAAAAAGCACCACATGTAGCTATGTCACCATAAAGCAGACATGCTACAAAAACAAGAAAACCCAGTTTTCAACCATCTTGACCTGCTCCAGTTTATAGGGACTCCAATCCTTAATGATTCAAAACCTTAAAGGAGTAACTATAGGCACATTCTGTAAAGAGTGTCCCTAAAATGAACTCAAATAGTCTGGCTTACTTTGAATTTCTCTTCAAAATATATTGCGATAATGAATCTTATACAAAGTAAGTAATATTTGTTTCTCAAACAAAAATAGAGAAAATCCATCTTATCAAGACATCATTTGACACTATAAGGTTTGTTTGTACAATTTTTATGTGAGGTAGAGGAAAAAAAATGCCTATATATCTGTTAGAATGATTTCCCATGGCTATATTATCATAAGTGAGAACTCTTAAAGATACACAACATTTTTAGTTTCATATTTTTATGTGTCAAGTTCTGGAAATCAAAGTTTGACATATGTATCCTGTAGCTTGTGCATATATTAAGGTTGAAATATGTATCATGTATATTGTGCATATCATATTCAGGTTCAGATGGGTAGATCTAGTCTTCCTATTCAATGGACTGCTACATGAAGAATTTATCAACAACCCTCACGTTCATCTAGGTAGTAGAATGCGTTGTGCTACTCTCAATGTAACAAGTATACATGAAAAAATCAAGCGTACATATATTTTTCTAGGCAGTGAACAAACTTCCATCATACTTAAGCCTATTCCATATTCTCTCCAATGATGAAAAAACAATATAATAGAAGTTCACACATATATTATGAACATGTATAAACATATAGTAAGGTTTAGCCAACATACCTGATGCAATGTAGACTGAAAACAATCCTTCATTGCTAAATGATGTATTTGGTGTCTAAGAATCTTCTTAAGAACCCATTTTCTAATATGTAACCATTTTTGTATCTAAGTGTGAAGCCTCACCCCACAATCTCTCCAATTCAACCCCATGCATAGCATTCTAGTGCAAATAGAACTCCTACTCCAACATCCTCTACTTTCAACTCCTACGCATTTTTCAATCTTTGCTTCAGAAGGTCCACCTCCTTCCAGAATGATTCATATCGTCTAGGAATGCTTTGAAAGCTCATTGCATTTCTCCATAGTAGTTGGTTCCTAGATATATTACTTGTTCTGCTCCAATATTTTCTTGTAATAGGTACTACCATGCTTTTCTACAAACTATGAAGCCACAGTTGCCTTGTTCTGCAATAGAACAAACTTTGAAGCCATGTCCTCTGAAGGGAGACAAGTGATCTGTTGATTTGAACACAACCCAGCGATATGCTGATGTGATGCAATGCAGGTGAAGAGAGGGCTCCATCATGCTCCTCGAAGGTAGTGGAGTTAATAATCTATCTATAAATTTCTGTGAGGGATAACTCTCGTCAAATAACGGTTTGGTATATCTCAAACCCTAACACTAATCTTCTCTGGAAACTTCAAAATAAAGACATGGCAATGCCCTATTATTTTTCAAGATTCAACGATCTAATCAATGGGGAATGTACGGATCTATTCGAAGCCGAGTTTCAGTGATCAAATCCCACAAAAGTGATGAGATCGGGAGCCGGAGCTTGGGAGTTAGCCTTCACTTGGTTATGCTTAAAGATGAAGACCTATGCAGCACTGCCTTGAATATTGTGTGCCTCTCTCGACTTGGTACCAGCCTGTTTTGAAATGCTTCAAGACAAAATTGTTTGAAAAGTGCTTGAAATTTGAAAAATTTCCCACAAAATTGTTTGAGAAGCCATTTAAATTTGAAAAGTGCAACATAATTGTGGGAAAATGACTCTCCCAATAAGTAATAATGATTATATAATCTTAATATAACCTGTTAATTATGATTTATTGATTTAATAATTCATAATTATTTAATTTAATGTGTTAAATAATATTTATTGATTCAATATTGGTGAACACAAACTTTACAAGGATAGAAATGTTGTTGGTGAAGGAAAAGTAGTTTTCTACTAACTCAATGAGCATGGTGGTGTAAAAATTTGCATTAAGGAACGGATTACAATGGGGTTGGAAAATATGAGAGCTCAAAGACCCAAAATAACATGGAGGACACAAAATCTAAAGAGCGAGTTGAAAAAGCTTTCAGGAAGTAGAGATAACTAACCAATGGTGGTTGAACTAGATGTGAGAAAATGAAGAAGGAAATGAGGAGTTGCAAAAAGAGATTACTGAGGAAGGGAGTAGTGAAGTGAGGATGAGAGAGTTGGAGAATTTGAATGGGAAAGGTGAGTTGCCCATAGAATGGTTGATGATAAAATATAGCTCAACAAGGAGTTGTAGTCAAGGCACCTCAATGAGGTATAATGAACACACTAGAGTGGGTTTACAAGAGGTATGTGATTAGAAAGTGACAGGTTGGATGCAATGTAGAATTATATTGTGCATGAGAAAGAATCAAATGAACTAATGGGAAACGGTATCCTAAGACCAAAATATGTGTCCCAACTATTAAGGGAGGATGAGAACCTAGTAGTGTGCATGGCACTAGACAATAGCACAGTTGGAATTGTACCAACCCAACCCCTTAATATGATTCTTAAATACAATTAGGTAACACCACAATAGCTTGCTAATAATGGTTCAATCCCACCTAGTAGTTAGCTTATTGATGGAGGAATAATAAGAATTAAAGGAACTTGTCTTAACAATAGTGCAAGTTTGAATATTAAGAGTAGCATAATTATGATTTTTGGTTATTTAGAGAAAAAAACAAAAGTTTCATGAGTTTTAGTACCTATGATGCTTTGAATTATAACCTAGGAGCATGTAAGAGAAATAATATTAGATTGATGTACTATTTAAAAAATTTAGTCATATGTAAATGCTTTGGCCAAAAACATAATGATTCTCATACATCGATATAAAACAAACCCTCAAAATGTCATTCTTAAACTCTCTTGTGAAGTTACCTGATGCCATTAAAGTAGAATAACACAATTACTTATGTCAGTAATGGTGCGATCATATTTTTTGTTATCTTAAACGAAATCTTGCTAAACATGGACCCCATCAAGCATAAATCATCCTAACATATACCTTTGATGTAATATAAATCATCCTATGACTATCCTCAAAATAATTATCACCCATAGCCTTGGTGATGGTGTAAGGATCGTATCAAAGTGGTATGAGCTTCTTATGGGAGTTTTTCAATTACTCTTTATGCAAGTCCAACCATAATTTTCCTCCAACCTAAGACTTATGTGGAACCCAATGGATTGTGTATCTACTTGTACTTGGAGTTGGAAACTTTCTACAAAATATCATTAACTCAGTGTTGAATTTTTTGGATACGTTCCTCAAAATTGGTTTCTTTGCTTACCTCGTTCAAAGTATGGGAGGTATCTTCATGTGTTATTGCATGAATATAGCTACATCATTTTGTGCCAATTTTTGGGACCCTGACCACACCTGAAATGGCTTGTGGCTAATATAAATATGAAGAGTTATGTTAAATTTATGTTGCAAATATGGAAGGCTTTCAACACGTGTATGTGGATGCTCACAATTGTATACTCTAACGACATCTACAATAATCCTATTGACCACTTTTTATTTATCAATCTAGGGATGGAAGGCAATGGATTTGGTCAAACTTGATGTTCATCATGGACCAAAGATTAAACCATAAAATATTGAGGAACCTACTATCCCTATCAGGAAATATAGTCTTTGGCAACCCAAATTGAACCAAATTATGCTTGAAGAAGAACTTATGACTAGGTTCTGTGACGAAAATCTTCTTACAAGGTGCCAAAATGGGTCAGGAATTAGGTTTTAACGGGTTAGGGGTTAAGGGGTATAGGGGGTTAAATGGGTTACTAAAGGAAAACAACAAGTTATTACAAAGGGGGCACATTTGTCTTTCAAAACTAGGTTTGTTGAAAGCACACATTTGCTCAAAACACTTTGTAGCTAATGTTTTCCCTTTAATTGACAAATGTATTTAAAGTATCTTTAGTGAGTCACATGTCTTCTAAAATATGTGTTATTTTAGCACGTAATACTCAAGATTGTGCATTAAATGTATGAGCAACAAGTCAACACAACATTGTGGCACTACTCCGTGATATCTATTTTTTTCTTATTATGAAGTTCCAACCTACTGGAAATAGTTCAGTATGGTGCCCCCTTTGTAATAATTTGTTGTTTTCCTTTAGTAACCATATATATCTATTGATTTTTTTTTTGTATGGATGAAATACAAACATTGCCTAGAATTATCCTCCTTGAGCACACCCTCTCCAAGACTGTTCACTATTTTCATGGTTGAAACACGAAATCTGCCAATAATAATCTCTTTTGACTACATCGCCTATCAATATTTACATTTCTCATTGTAATAATTAACATGTGTGGATGAAACTAGGTATAATTTGACTTCATGAAGAAAATAAACCTTGCATATATGGCTAGGTTGAATTGCGTCATGAGGAGTTTCCAAGAAGAGGCTCACATGCAAGGTGTGGGAATAAAGGTTTATTTTCTCTAAAATAGTATGATGCCTAGAGACTAAAATAAAAAAGGATAAGGTGTGTAAAAATAGAAAAAAATCCCTCAAGCAAGGCATCACTTCCTAGGCTAGATTAGATCTCTAGGCATCCTCCAATTTTGAACAAAATACGATGGTGGAATTTCAAATAAATTGATGCCCTAACTATCACACCAATAGAGAACCCTTGAAGCTCCTTTGAATTGGGTATTTCTTGAAGGTTTTCACTTTGTATTTCATCATTCAAAACTTGTTATATTAACTATAAATTATCATTGGATGAGTGTTGGTGAAAATGGAGGTCTCTGGGCAAGACCCAGGTTCTGGCTCAGAGCCAACAATATTTCGATGTAGTCTAAGACAACACTGCTATTTTCACCTTGCCAGAGAGGGAAAGGAGTCTCACCCAAGGCATGACATGACCTTACTGGGATTGAAAGCTAGACCATCAATACTGAAAAGGGATCGCTAACAGCTATTCAGGCATTACACTACACAGGACATATTCATCACATGTGATTTGAGAGACAAGTTATCATTTGGAAATAAACAATATGAACATTAAAATTTTAAAAATATATGAACATACATCTACCAACTACTTTCATACATCTCATATCCCACAACTCAGCATCAGTTTGTTTCTATTAATTCAGCCAAACATTACATATCATACTCTATAGAGTTCAACATAACATAACATAGTACATACAGGCTCTGCAGAGCTCCCCCAATACCCCGAACTCCCCCTCAGACTCTCTCTTTCCTTGCTTATCTACTCCTCTTGATCGAAACTATCAGTCTTTGGAGTGCAAGAGAACAGTTGCACGAAGAAGGGGAAAATACTAACGGTGTCAGTCGGCATGAGTAGATAAGAAAGGAAAGAGAGAGTCCGAGGGGGAGTTCAGGGTATCGGGGGAGCTTTGCGGAGCCTCTATGTACTGTGTTATGTATTGTGTTAATGGTTCCATTGTCAGGACCTGAAAACTTAACTAAAAGATAGATCAGGGTATCGAGGATCTATGAAAGAGAATTTTGTAACTGGTGGGAAAATCATGTAGATCAGTTCATATCGCAACAGGTAGAGCTCCAACAGTTGAAGGAAAATACTGTCAAGGACCAAGTTTTGTTTTCTGATTTAATGAGTGATTTGTACGAAATATTTTGGGGAAAATTTCCTGAAGAGCTCCATAATTGGTTGCGAAGACTCTAGATCAAGTAACTTCCTAGAGGATTGCGTCGATCCCGTCGCAATTAGACGCATACATACCTGACAGCATTAAACCTGTTAGATACAGACTTAACCTGAGCGGTAAAATTTTGGGTGCATACTACGTTGGAAGGGTATATTGTGGATTTTGCAGCTGAATTTTATCAATATTTTATGAAAGAAGAAGATATATTTAAATATGGGTTGCAGGGAAAGTTGTTGAAAAATTCTCGTTGTGGATTAAAGCTTTACTGGTGGACGAGGGGCTAATGTCGTTCCAGAGTCCCACGATGGAAGCTTAAACCTCCAGTACTGGGGGAAGGATCTAAAGGAGAGATTCTATGAACAAGGGAAAAAGGGGAATAGGGATATGGACGCCGGAACCTCTAGTAGGTTGAGATATCTGAGCGCACATCAGAGGGCGCGCATCGCTGAAAAGTGGCAAGAAAAGGCGATACGAGAGTTTGAGAAGCAAGAAAGGAATAGGTATAGAAAGCAAGAGGCTCCGCATATGACAAAATGGAGAGAAGGTGAAGTGGGACCCAAAGGAATCGATGGGTTCATCAAAGAAGTTAGGCAAGTTCATAGGATCCCATCCTAAAGAGAGAAGATAAAAAAATCGAGTAAAGAGGAGGACACGTGCCTTGAAGAGGAGTTTGATGCGAAGCTGCATGTTGCAATGGAGAAATTATTTCTACAGAGACCGATGACCATAACACAATAAAAGGTAATCCTATTCCCCAAGTTTCAAGTAGCACTAGTCCTAACCTTCCCCTGGTACTTTACCATCCACCTGACAAGTTCTTGATAAAGTTGTAAAAGTCTAGCAAAATGTGTAGTATTCAGTCTACAGTACAGATAGCAGCTAGCAGTAGTACTAGAAACATGATCTCTTAGCCGTGAAGTAGAGGCTTCATATTAGTCCCACCGACACAAGTGAAGATGGCAGGATCATTCACCTGATACTCGAAATTTTTCGAAAAAGGTAATGATGATGTGGAGTGTTATGAAACCAGCTCCAAAAATAGAAGAAAAGAGAGATCAACGCCTTAGCAATAAGCCACTTTGAAGGGGAAACCTCCTTTACATTACATAAATGAAAAATTCTTGGATGATACAAATGACAAAACCTCCTTCTATATATAGGAGTCCAAGGGGTCACAATATAATCCTAGCCGACCTAACAATAATAATGTAAGGGCACAATAATAATAATATTGGGGTTACAGGGGCACAACAATAACAATAAGGGGGTTACACTAAAAACAGTAAGGGACTATACTAGTATTATAGGGACCTAACATGCCCCTCTCCTTCAAAAAATTATTTTCCTCAACGCTTGAGTAGCTTCGGATGCTTCTGTATAAAATTATCATCCTCCCATGTAGAATCTTCAGTGGATAAGTTCTTCCACTTGATGAGATACTTTGAAATTGATTGATTTCGTAGATTTCAAGTTCTTATTTCTATGACTGCTTCAGGTTCCAATATTTCCTCATCAAGTTCTGGAAATATTCTTTAAACTGGAAGTTTGTCCCCTATAACCTTCTTTAACCATGAAACATGGAAAACTGGATGCACTCACGAAGAAGAAGGAAGCTCCAACTTGTATGCCATAGTACCAATCTTTTGCAACACCTATAAGTACCATATTACTTTGGAGATAATTTATTATCCTTCTTAGCTTGCTTGAGGGACATTTTTTTGTATGGTTGTAGCCGTAAAAATACCCAGTCTCCTACATCAAAGCTTCTCTCACTGCGATGTTGATCTGCCTGCTGTTTCATTCGATTTTGTGCCAAATTTAGGTTATCCTTTAAGAGTTGGAGAACTTATTTTTGATGCTCGATGTGATCTTCCACTCCTTGAACCTTAGAATTCTCTCTTAAAGAAGATGTGATGGACGGTGGATGATATCCATAAAGTGCCATAAATGGGGTCATTTTTTTTGTAGTATGGAAGAAAGTGTTATACCATCATTCAGCGAGAGGTAACCACTTGACCCATTGTGTTTGTTTATCATATACAAAACAACAAAGATATCCTTCCAAAATTTTATTCACTATCTCAGTTTGAACATCGGATTGAGGATGATAAGATGAGCTATAAGCTAGTTGAGTACCCAAATAAGAAAATAATTGTGTCCAAAAATTTCCAGTAAAAATGGGATCTTTGTCACTTACAATAATGTTTGGGTTTCCATGTAGCTTTTGAATTGTTTCCATAAATGTAGTAGCAATTGTACTTGCTTTAAATGGATGAGATAATGCACAAAAGTGTGCATACTTGGTAAGTATATCAACTACCACCATGAGGACACTCTTTCCTTTGAACTTAGGTAAACATGTGATAAAATCCATTGAAATCTCCTCCCAACATTGACTTGGAATGGATAAAGGTTGTAGAAGACCTAGGGTCTTAATTGTCTCAACTTTATTTTGCTAGCAAACCAAACATTCTACCACAAAATTTTGAATATCATATTTAAGGCCATCCCAAAAAAAAACTTTCTTCACCCTGTGGTAAGTTTTTAAAAATCTCGAGTGTCCTCCTAAAGGAGAAGTGTGCAATTCCAAAAGAAACTTTTTTTTTTGTTGGGAATTCTTGAAAATATATAAGAGATCTGTGTACCATAAGGAATCATTTTTCCAAATAAATGTATCAGATGTACTAGGATCTTGCTGTAACTTTTGAATCTTCCACCTCTTCATCCTTTCTTTAGAGTGAATCTGCAACAACATTTAGCTTCCCTTTTTTGTATATGATTTCAAAGTCATAACCCAACATCTTTGTGACCCATTTTTTTTTCTCTTCTAAAGATAGTCTTTGTTACAAAAAGTGTTTAAGACTATCATGATAATTTTTTACCTTGAAGTGTCTTCCCATTAGTTAAGGTCGCCATTTCTTTAGTGCATGTAGTATTGCCAACATTTCCTTCTCATGAATAGATTTATATAAATACTTTCCTTTGATTGTATGACTTTCAAAATCAATGGGTCTTCCTTATTGCATTAAAACAACATCAATTCCATTTTCTGAGGCATCACATTCCATAATAAAGGTTTTTGTGAAGTATGGCGTAGCTAAGACTAGTGCTAGGCACATTGCCTCTATAAGATGTTCAAAGGCCTTAGTTGCTTCAGGAGTCCATGAAAATGCATATTTCTTAAATAATGTTTTTAGAGGTGTTTCTATTCTCCCATAATTCCTAACAAACTTGCGATAATACCCTGTTAACCCGAGAAATCCTCGCAATAGCTTTATGGTTGTGGGGACTTTCCATTTTTTAATGGCTTTAATTTTGTTAGGTTCGACCTTAACACCCTCGTGAGATACAATATGACCCAAATATTCCACCTCTTGTACTCCAAAGAAACATTTGGATGTTTTTGCATATAATTGTTTCTCCTCCAATAGTTTGAGCACCATATCAACATGTTGAACATGATCCTTCCAAGACCTGTTGTAGATTAGTATGTCATCAAAAAATACTAGCACAAATTTTCTAAGGAAGGGTTTGAAAATGGAATTCATCAACCCTTGAAATGTAGAATGTGCATTGGTAAGTCCAAAAGGCATGACCAAAAATTCATAATGACCCTCATGAGTTCGAAATGTTTTTTTCAGAACATCTTGATGGTTAGCTTGATATTATGGAATTTTCCAGAGAAATTTATAGTTCCTCCATCTACAACCATCACTTGAAACTCTGGTGCTGGGTATAGGAAGAAATTCAATTCCTTCACTACCTTACAATGAATAAAATTATGGGCACTACATGAATCAATCAACAATATTACCTTTTTCTTCTTGATATGTCCTTCTATATTGAGAGTTTGAGGAGTGGTAATTATTGCCAATGCATTACATGCTATGATCGGGCTCATTTATTCTTTCTCTAGGGTTGGTTCCTAGTGTATATCCTCTTCTTTTGAAGTTTCTTGTTCATTTTCTTCCTCCTCTTCACAATCTATGTAAAATAATTTCTTCTCATCACACTTATGACCTTTAGTGTATTTTATATCACATCTGTAGCAAATCCCTTTTGCTCTTTTTTCTTCCAATTGTTGTGGTGTCAACCTTGTAGGTTGTGGAAGTCCAGGAGTAGCAACACTTCCATCTTTATAAATGTGAGTGGTAGGCTTCCTTGTCGCCATAATTTTACATTCCATTTTTCTTTCCAACCTAAATGCCTTCCCCAATGAATCAGGTTCCCAAACGCGAACTTCATGTTGGATGTTATCCTTTAAATTCCCTATGAAGACATCAATCATGTGTTCCTCTCGAATATCAGTTACCCTTATATTCAATTTTTAGAAGTCCTCAATGTCCTCTGCCACTGAACCCTTTTGTTTGAGATTTATCAATTGGCTAAAGAAGGTGTTTCTCTTTGTATCCTCATAATGTGCTATCGTTTCCTCCATAAAAATTGACCAAGTGACAATTATTTTACAGGAGCAAAGCCATCGATACCATACAAATGTATTTTGTTCTAAATTTATAGTTGCAATGCGTACCTTTTGTGTGTTTTGTACATTATTGAGATCAAAATATTTCTCCATCTGTAGTATCCATGTTACGGGATCCTTGCCATCAAACTTCCTCATATCCATCTTTGGAATATGGTGGTTTTTCAATCAAAAATTAGATTTTACAAAATCATGATTAACATTTATTTTGTTCTCATCATGAGTTTCGTATACTATCTTTTCGCCATTAGGAATCATTTCTTGTATTAACCTTGTCATCAAACCTTTCATTTCTGCTTTTAGATCAGTCTTCATGTCTTCCATGTTGTCTTTCATTGTTTTATAGATCTTAGCTTCCATGTCATCCATCTTAGCTTCCATTCCATTCTTCAAACCATCCATCTTAGCTTCCACGCCTTTCTTAAAACCATCCATCTTAGCCTCCATGCCTTTCTTCAAAACTTCCATTTCATTTTTTGTTGCTCTTTGCGAGAGTGAAATTTGGTGCACTTGCTCTTAAAATTTTGATATGTCATGTTGCACTTCTTCCTCTTCATGAGTCATAGTAGAGCCTTATGAAGGCTTAATGGGTGTTGAATTCTTTTTAGGTGGCATTTTAGAACCCAATACTAATATCTATGCTTCAATATGCCCTTGGAATCACTTCAAACTGATTTTTCACACAAGACTTATGCAATTCGAAGAAAAAAAATACACACCTTTTCTTTCTTTTGATGAGCTTTATATTGAAACTGAATTATCTCTGTGATTTCAGATCTTCAATATCTGAAATTAGGCCCTATAGTAGCCCTCTGAATCTTCTTTCGAATTCCATAGGTCTGACCTGATTTGGATTCTTCAAGGAACAGTTATGCCCAATCTCCCACAATGACCTAATTATGGACTGGTTCAGTAGAGCGAACTTGTACGATGTGTCGCGTGTCACTATTTCCTCCTTTGGCTCTGAAATTGATACACAGGAAACTATGGTACGTGTACTTGTGGCCACTTCTTACAGAATTCTAATATGATGCTCAGAGCGATAGTTATGATGGTTTTCCCACGGTCACCTCTTTGAGATGAAATTCCGGAGTCTGAAAAAACCCTAACTTCCACAGATCATATCTCCGCAAATATTGTGAACCAAGATCTTAAATTTTTACACAATGTTCCGCAGGATTTTGGATTCTCTCGGTAAAAATTTTAGCTTCTGAACCTTCGTAGAACAAAATTTATAGCGAAAATTCCACGATGGCCTGTTTAGGTGAAATTTGGGAGCCTGAAAAAACCATAACTTCCATAGATCATATCTCTAAAAATATTTCTAACCAACATCTGACCTTTTTACACGACGTTCCTCAGGATTTCGGCTTCGCTTTATAAAAATTCTAGCTTCTGAACCTTTGTAGAAAAAAAAATTATAGTGAAAATTCCACGATGACCTGTTTGGAGCAGCGAAACCATAGAATCCAAAGCTCTAATACCAAATGTTATGAAACGAGCTCCAAAAATAGAAGAAAAAATAGATCAATTCCTTAGAAATAAGCAACTTCGAATGGGAAACCTCCTTTACATTACATAAATGAAAAATTCCTGGATGATACAAATGAAAAAACCTCCTTCTATATATAAGAGTCCATGGGGTCACAATATAGTCCTAGCTAGCCTAACAATAATAATGTAAGGGCACAATAATAACAATATTGGGGTTACAGGGGTACAACGATAACAATAAGGGGGTTACACTAACAATAATAAGGGACTATACTAGTAATATAGGGACCTAACATGAAGCAGCATTGGTATATGTGTGAAGCAACTTGGAGAGCTCGACAAACCCCAGATGCAGTTAAATTAATCAAATTTAAAGCTACCCTAAGGGAAAGAGCTTTACGTTGGTTTATCAAATGGTCAGAGGTGCACTAGAACCCAGCAATAGATGATGTTAAAAGAGAGTTTGTACAATAATTCAAGCTACTCTAGACTAATCGGCAGGGATTGTTCAAACTATGGAAAATTAAATAGAGGGAAGGAGAAACAGCATGGGATCTGATGAGAAGGTTTAAAGGCACAATTGGGAAACTAAGTTACCTAATTGATCCAAATCACCAACGGGACTGGTTCATTAAAGCACTTTTACCCTTGAAAAGAACACCTCTGACCCAACAAAACATTGATACCCTTCAAGATGCACTAGAGAAAGAAATGAAAATAGAAACAATGGTTGGCTACCCACAAGAGTTCAAGGGGGGAGTAGTCGTGCAAGATCCATCCATATTGGGACTGCAACATCAAATAGCCAGTTTGACAGAGAAGCTCAAAGATATTCAACCGGTGCGACCCGCACGACCCAATGTGTGGTGTACACATTGTCTGATGGAAGGACATGTACTTACGGAGTGCCCAAGGTTGCGAGGAGCCAATTTTGGGACTTCAGCGGCAGGAGCGCAAGGGGCCCCGCCAGTAGGAGGAGTTGCGCAAGTAAATACTCAATGCTATACCAAACGCAACCCCACTTCCCAGGATTTCCTAATCAGAAAAATCAGACAGCAGCAGAACGTTGTGAAATATGCAAAGATATTGGTCATCCTCCACGTTTGTGCCCAATCCTGCAAAAGTATTCAAATGTTCCAAACAATTTCTATTATGAATTTTTTGCTTCAAAAACCCATCATATAGAATAATGAATGGCCCTAGATGCATTGGCAGACCGACTAGATAGATCATCCTACATATTAAATGAGACTCCAAGAGGAAGAGGACGAGGAGGAATGCGAGGCAGCGGAACTGGAGGAAGAGGACCTATAAGATGTTATAATTGTGATCAAGAATTCCATGTAGCAAGGGAGTGTTCACTACCAATACGACCATGGTGTTCCCAATGCAGAGTGAATGCGCATGCTACTAAGGACTGTCCAGAGCTGATCAAAAGATGGGAAGAATGAACCAGGCGATAAGGAGCCAATATGGTTAACACAGAGCCAAGGGTATTCAAGACACAGCCTTTGCCAAGTGTATCTATAATAACCTGAGGAGGGAAGAAAACAGGGGAGGATGCACGATAAATGGACCCGATAAATCTAGTCAATCTTGCATCCCTAGAGAATATTTTTAATCTGGAGCAACAGAGATAACACTTTAAAGAAGCACTGGAAACATTCTCAAAAATGGAGGGTCACAAGGGTATGGAGCTGATGCAACCAGCCAATTAAGGAGAAAAGATAACTACCACAGGAACACTTATAGAGGAATGGTTCTGACTGTTCTTAAATATTGTAAATGATGGACAAATGCTGGAGCAGTTGAAGCAAAATATAAAGACAATATCACAAGGAGGAACAAAGCATGAGGACTCAAGTACCACTAACCTCCCTGAAAAGTATATAAGAAGAGTAAAAGAAACAAAAGGAGAACAAGGAAATAATTTCACATAAATGCTCAAGTTGCGGGATTCTAGATAAGGGACACAATGTTGGATCTAGGATCAGATGTCAATATTTTTCCTAGAAAGACATGGAAAGCATTGGGAAATCCAAATTTGTCACACTCTCCTATACAGCTAAGAATGGAAAACCAATACTACATTTTACCAGTAAGAAGGTTGGAATAATTTGAAGTAGATGTTGCAGGAGTAAAAACTTATACAGATTTTGAAGTAATAAATATTATGGAGGACAAGTATCCCTACCTAGCCTTGTTTGAGATAGACTGGGCTTTTGAAAATTATGTCGTTATTGATTTGAAGAAGGAGCTTACGATATTTGAAGATGGTGAAGTCAAAGTGGTCCAACCACTAGATCCATATCAAGGGCCCCGGTACACAAAAAATATCTAAAATATGGAAGATGAAAAACTTCTCGATCAACTTTACCAAATGACGGCGGGAAAAAGAGAAGATAACATTAATCCTACAACAAGAGGAACAGTAATTTGGAGAAGTGTCCAGAGTTCCGAAATTGGATCGTAAGTTTCTTGGGATGACTCGCAACAAGGAGGATGCAAGATCAACACCACAATATGTGCCACTGTTGGCGGAGTTAATTGGATCGGCACAGAGATAAGGGATTACCCCACCCTTACAAATATGAAAATTGTGAACACATTTATTAACAAAGTTGAAGATAAGGTACCAGGAGAGCATATAATTCCTATCATGGTTGTGGCGTTACAATCCACTTCAGCAAGATGGTGGAAAAACCATCGTAAATCTCTTAGTATATGGGAGGATGTAACTAAAGCATTGAAAGCAAGATTTTAGGTGTCTTCAAGACCACAACTAGAAAAAAAAGTATAAAGGAGATTCAGATCCCCAAGTACACATAAATACCTGTGAATGTAAGTGGAAAATGGAGAAATACCTGAAATCCTTGTGGGTACATAACTTCATACATTCATTAGACACCATCCCGCAAGCTTGGTACCTGACAGAAGAAAAGAAGAGACAAACAGACGTCTAGGAGACAGTACCGGAAAGGTTTATGCAGAGTTTTTCTTTCAAGGGGGATACGGAGAAGATTACGGAGACCCTACAAGCAATCAAAATAACATTGTTCTTCTCAAAGCTTGAGGAAACTGGAGAGATGCTTATTTCATATCAGAAGGCCAAGTCTAACTATCATGAAGCAATAGCATGCAAAAAAATAGACCGAGAGATAGATGATGATGATTTGGAAAAACTTTGACATTTGTATTTGAGGAGAAGGAAGGAGAACGATAAATACAGGAGGCACCTACGACTGAAGGACTACACCTGCTACCCTTGAAGACAAAGAAACAGAATATTGGGAGTGAAGAGAAGCCCAAGATCGCATCTATAGGATATTATTTGGATACAGAGGCCACAAAGGAAATTTTTTATCTGCTAAAAGAATACGAAGATCTATTCCCATCTTCATTAGCAGAATTAAAAGGGATTAAAGGAGATTTGGGGGAGATGCGTATAATATAGAAACTTGATGCCAAGCCAGTAAAACATAGACCTTACCACTTGAACCCAAGGGTGAAAGAAAAGGTCAAAGTAGAAATAGACAAGATGTTGAATTCTGGATTGATCTTCCCAGTTGAGGAGGAAGAATGGGTTAGCCCAATAGTGATACAGAGTAAAAAGGAGAAAAAAAAATCAAAGTGTGTGTAGATTACAGGAGTCTAAATAACTCATGTATCCATGATCCTTTTCCAACACCATTCAGTGATGAATTTTTGAACAATGTAGCGGGAAATGAAGCATACTCGTTCACAGATGGTTTCTCCGGATATCACCAAGTACGAATAGCAGATGAGGATAAGGGAAAAACTGCATTCACAACTGAATGGGGATCGTATGCTTATCACATCATGCCATTTGGGTTAAAGAATGCACCGACGGTATTTTCAAGGATAGTGATAGTATCTTTCAGAGACAATATCCACAAGTTTCTATAAGTATACATGGATGATTGGACAGTGTATAGTTTGCTGAAAAACGATGCAAGACTTCTGAGGATAATGTTTGGCTGGTGTAGGAAACTCCAAATCTCGCTAAATCACAAGAAGTGCATATTTTCAATACCGTTTGGAACACTATTGGGACATGTTGTCTGTAAATAGGGAGTATGCGTGGACCCCGCAAAGGTGGTGGTAATTGTAAATATCGATGCCCCAGATAATGTTAAGCAATTGAGAAGATTACTTGGACACACATGATACTACAAGAGGTTTATCTGCAACTATGTTCCGATCACAGCACCACTGGAGAAGCTATTGCGGAAAAAAAATAGTTTACATGGAATGATGAATGCACCAAAGAATTGGACACAATTAAGAAGAAATTAGCAAGTGCACCTATTTTGACTCATCCGAACTGGGATAAATAGTTCCGTGTACACATTGATGCTTCAAGTATTTCTTTGGGAGTCGTGCTAGCACAGCCATGAGAAACCAACATAGACCACCCAGTGTATTTCGCAAGCAGAAAGTTATCAATAGTAGAAAGGAACTACACAACAAAAGAGAGGGAAGCTCTTGCGATGGTATATTCTCAACAAAAATTCTGTCGCTGCCTGCTTGGAGGTACTTTTAAATTCTTCACAGATCACTGTGCACTAAAATATTTAGTAAATAAACGTGTTCTGGAGGGCCGAATCTATCGATCTCTTCTACTATTCCAAGAATTTACTTTCGAAGTCATAGTAAATCTAGGGAAACTAAATGTTGGTCTTGACCATCTATCAATATTGGAAAATGGAGAAAATAGAGGATCGCTTGACGATCAGCTCCCAGATGCAGATCTTTTCCAGGTAGAAACCATCCTTGATTATCTAGAACAAATAGAAATATACTTAACTACAGGACAATGCATAAAATAATACACAACAACTCAAAGAAGGCATTTAGTTGTTAAAGCAGCTGACTACCAACTCATAGCGGGGAAGTTATACAAAATGGGTCTGGATCAAATACTACGAAGATGTGTATTGGATCACGAAAGAGCAGATATCTTGTGGGAATGTCACAATGGAGTTGCGGGAGGCCATGTGGGTGCAAAACCTACCGCAAGAAAGATATTGCAAGCTAGATTATGGTGGCCAACAATGCACAAAGACAGCAAAGAATATCTGGAGAAATGTGATGTATGTAAAAGAACAGGGAAAACTTCACATCGCGATGAGCTACCCCTACATCCCATAAGGAAAATGCAAGCATCTAAAAAGTGGGTTGTCGACTTTGTAGGGCCTATTACACCGATTTCGTGACACTCACAAGCAAGATACATAATCAATCACTGCAACTAAGTACCTCACTAGGTGGGCAGAGGCGACACTGGTAAAGGACTTTACAACAGATACAGCGACCAGATTTATCTTTGAAAACATTATTAGCATATTTGGTTGTCCAAGGAGCCTAACTAGTGATCAAGGCACACATTTCATTAATGCTACAGTTGAATCACTACTAGAAAATTTCATGATACAACACCACAAGAGTAGTTTGTATCACCCACAGGTGAACGGAATTGTTGAAGCCTTCAACAAGATTCTTGGAGAAAGGGTTAACTAAGATATGCAATGCTAGCCGCGATGACTAGGACAAAAGAATACCAACCATGTTATGGGCATACATGACTACAATAAAAATATTACACAGCCAGACTCCATTTCAGTTGGTGTACGGGAAGGAAGCAGTGGTACCAGCTGATTTTATTATCCCGGGTCTCTTAATTACTACAAAAACAAAAAAGACGGAAGAATAATCCATCTCTGCACATCTTTATGAATTACAGGAACTAGAAGAAGAAATATTTCTGGTATATTTTCATCAATCGGTGCAGAAACAAAGACATAAGGCCTGGAACACTACAAGGAAAAGACCCTCTAGCGGATGTTTTTGAGGAAGCTCTTATAAAAATACCCCATACATCTGTTTCTAGAGGATGTTACTAAAGGATGTTGGTGGGTGGAGGGTTTTGTGTATGTTTTCCGCTCAGTGCACTTATCATCCAAAATCGCATCGGTGCTCTCTACAAGAGAAATTTACGGTGTGCACAAAATATTGGCACACCGGACATCGTGCGCTCCGTACACACCCGCCCAGTGAGTCATATTATTGTAGATCACCAGTGCTTTACAACTCTTCTGCGCTAGTGCATCATAAAACACCGCGCCAAAATAGAAACTGCCCGGTGCGGTATTAAGAAACCGCATTGATGCATCATAAAACACCGTGCTAAAATAGAAATCGATCGGTGCGTTTGTAAGAAATAGCACCAGTGCACCTATAAACCATGCGCACCGGAAAATGGTTAAATAAAAAAAAAAAATTTAGGGCCAAAAAACCACATTTTTCACTTTTTTCAGTGCTCCTGAGCTCTCAATCACCGGTGCGCTCTACAAGACAAAGCACCGATGCACACAAAACATTGGCACACCAAACACAGTGCGCTCCGTACACACCCGCCCGGTGCATCCTATTACTGTAGAGCACCGGTGCTTCACAACTCTTCTGCGTCAATGCATCTTAAAACACCGCGCCAAAACAGAAACCAACTGGTGCGTTCGTAAGAAATAGCACCGATGCGCCTATAAAACCCGCAAACTGGAACAGGGTTGAATAAAAAAAAAATACATCCAAAAAACCGCATTTTTCACTTTTCTCAGTGCTTCAGAGCTATCAATCACCCGTGCACTCTACAAGAGAAAGCACCGGTCGCACAAAACATTGGCACACCGGACACCACGCGCTCCGTACACACCCTCCCGGTGCGTCCTATTACTGTAGAGCACCGATGCTTCACAAATATTCCACCCCGGTGCATCATAAAACACCGCGCCAAAATAGAAATCGCCCAGTGCGGTGTTAAGAAACCGCACCGGTGCATCATAAAACACCGTGCCAAAACTGAAACCGCCCGGTGCGGTCTTAAGCAACCACACTAGTGCGCCTATAAAAACCAGCACACCAAAACATGGTTAAATAAAAATAATAATTACGGCCAAAAAACCACATTTTTCACTTTTCTCAGTGCTCCAAAGCTCTCAAGCACTGGTGCAATTTATCCTTGTTTGAGCCGCCCTGACATCCGTGCTCCCATTGCACTTATTGCCTGCACTGCTGTTGTGAATTTCCACCGATCTCCAGCTTGAATTTTATAAAACAGTGGACAAATTTTATTTTGCAAATTCTACAGCCAATATGCCTCCTCGATGGGTAAATGTATAGGTATTTTTCTTGTTTTTCCATAATTAAACCTTTTAGCGGATTATAATTTCAAAAAACCTTAAATTAACCATTAAAAAAAAAAAAAAAATTGTCGTGCCATGCGCTTGAGTCATTCGGCTCACACCAGTTTGCGGTGCTGCCTGTAAATTTACAGGCAGCACCACAGCCGGTGCTAACGATATCCACACCGTGTCCGCGAACGGCGCCCCACATTATTTTAATTTTTTTTTTTTTAAAGTAGAAAGTGCTTTCAAAGCTGTCACATCGTTGACCATGGGAATATCAACTCGGTGGATTGACGGAAATATCCGCCTCGGTGTCTGTCAGTGCATCGCATTCAGCATTTCGACAGGGTCAACTGTGCGTCTTGGTAAAAGACCACACCATTGACTATGTAATTTGTCAGGAAGTCAGTGCGCTGACACAACTATGCAAGTTGAGGCGTATATTTTGGTCAGCGCACCGCTCTTCTGACACCATATATAGTCAACGGTGCTTTAAAAAGTTTCAGGTGCACTACATACAGTGCGTTGTATGTCATCTGGGGCACCGCCTCTGGTGCGATACAAAAAAACGTCGCACCGGAACCATTGCATGATTGTTTTTGTGGCGCACCGACAAGTCTATTTTTTTTTCCAAAAAAATTATATATGTATCTTCCTAAATACATGTCTAATTTAATAAAAAGAAAACGTTTAATATGTCAATGCTTCAGAGAGAAGAGGAGGAACGATAGCAACATTAAGCAGAGTAGTATGACATGGTTTTCCTGCAGGAGGCACGAGAGGGGGAGAGAGATGCGTACCCTCGCCCTATTACAGCAGATACTCAGGGGCTCCTAAGGAAAGTAGGCCTCCTCAAGTTCTATGAGGAGGCTATGTCTCAAAGGCCCATAGTGTGTTTTTTTGAGACATCTTATCCGTAGGTGGAATGCCCACCAACAGGTTTCTAGGTTGGTCCTAACCAGTGGTACACACCCACTGAGGAGGATATATATTTCATTACAGGGCTATCGAGTAGAGGGGTGGATTTTCCCTCGTTCCCAGAGGTTCCAGCTGGTTGTGTAGCAGGGAGTTAGTTAGTTTAGTCCCAGAGATACATTGGAGAAAATGTACTGTCTCCTTCAGAGTTTTAGGTCCCTGGAGGTCAGTTACATATTGGTGCACTCGGTATACAGGACATGCAATGCCTCTCACTTCTCATTTCAACCATTTCACACAACACCATGACTAAACGATTAGTTTCTTGCTTCTATGTTATGTTTATTCTTTAGCACAGAGCTACGACTTATCGTGTCCGCCATTTTTTTGAAGTTTTGTACATCCCATCGTATAGATGTCGTGCTCATGCACAAGGGAGGGTCAAATTCCCTTTTTATTCAAAGCCTTTTTGTTTATTTTTTGAGAGGTTTCTAGAGATGAGGTCTACCTTTTTTCGGCAGCCTTGTAGACCGATGTTGGAGGCCCGAATGCACATGTGGGGGAATATGATTCCCAAGAGGGAGAGACTATGTTTCCAGCCAGGATATCGCATGATGCACTGGACTTACTAGCCAATTTTGAGGAGCCGCATCCCTTCATTATGGTCCCTGACTTATGTTGGATTGGATTGGCAAGGGTGTGCCAACATCCTCTTCACAAATGATGATTCGCCAGATGATAGAGGTAATATTACTGTTTTATTTATATTTATTCTAACATTTTATTAAACTTGTTTTTATTAAATTGTGTAATGAAATTGTCTAATTATTGTTGTGTACTTGTATATATTTTGCAAACATTGGCTCTTTTGATGGTGACGAGATGTCAGAACCACGACATGATCTAGGTGTGGATCCTGATGACGATCAGGGCATGGCAGATGTCAAGGATCATGATCAGGAGGCTGGTGCAGAGAGACACGCTCTTGTTGGTGCGCCGATACCGCCTTTTTCTATGCGCGGTCAACCTGATACTAGATACAAGATGTAGTTGGGCATTGATTGTTGAGGCGGGAATCAGGCCCGCTCATTACAGAGATATACAAGTTGATGATAGGCTATTACGGATGTGGAGAGGCATGTCGCATGACATATATAGCCTGATGCGGCATGTCGTAGGAGCTACGACAGTTGTTACGCGACTAAGGAGGATTGTTGCACGTTATAGGCGTGGTTGAGCCACAGCATGTGATGGACAGTCCGCAAGCAACGAATCATCATCTCAGATCGTTCACCTCGCACCACACCTGATGAGCATGAGGCTCCACTAGCATCTAGCAATCATCATGGAGATGAGGTTGGACCATCGGCCACGTCTAGTCAGCAACCTGCAGCATCCATCAGTACTAGTCATGATCATGAGTAGGTTGGACCATCGATCGTTGAGGCTACACCATTGACTGAGCAAGCCTCCACTAGTACTGCTATTGATGTTGTACTACCACTAGTTGATCTAGGACATTTATATTACAGCTGTATATTTTTTACATTATTCAGTTATATATATATATATGGTCCATGTATTTTATGTTCATGTTGCAGTTGTACTTAATTTACATGTTGGTGATCATCATGATGTGCATATTGTTAGGTCATGTTAGATATATTCATTTAATGTTTAGCTTGCAGATAGATGTGTATGTGATAACATGAGTTATTTGACATGAGATGTATATTTGATGTTTGTGTTGTGATGATGTTAATATATAATGTTAATTTGATGTTTGAATGTGTTTTTTAGTCGAATATGATGTTTGTACGATGGTTATCATGATCGTGATATTTATTAATTAATTTAATACTAAATGAGCATGATATTTATTAAATATTATGTCGCGATTGTAATTGAAATTTAAATTTTAATTGTATGTAAAATTGTAAAATTGTATTTGTATTTGTAATTGTAATTTTAACTGTAATTGTATGTAAAATATTTAATGTAAAATTTTAATTGTAATTGTAATATTTAATTTATTTTGAAATGATCGTAATTGTAATTTTAATTGTAATTGTATATATGACAAATTGTAAAATTGTAATTGTAATTCTAATTGTATGTAAAATTCTAAAATTGTAATTGTATTTGTAATTGTATGTAAAATATTTGTAAAATTGTAATTGTAATTGTAAATGTAAATCTAATTCTAATTCTAATTGTATGTAAAATATTTGTAAAATTTTAATTGTATTACTGTGAAATTATTGTAATTGTATGTCAATTAAAATTGTAATTGTAATTCTAATCGTAATTGTATGTGAAATTGTAAAATTCTAATTCTAATTCTAATTCTAATTTTAATTGTAATTGTCTATAAAATATTTGTAAAATTTTAATTGTATTAATGTGAAATGATTTTATTAAAATATTTAAATTTGTAAATTTGTAAATAATTGTAAAATAATAAATCTAGAATAATATGAATTTTTGTAACATAATAAAGCTTAGAAAATAATGCAAATAAATTCATGTACTTTAGAATTATCATAATTTTACTATGATCTTACATACAAAAAAAAAGAACTTTATACAGTCTAGTGTGCTTATCATCATAACACGCACCGGTGCGTCTTAGTACTCAGACGCACCGGTGCTTCACAACTCTTCCGCACTGGTGCGTCATAAAACATCGTGCCAAAACATAAACCTCGATCTTACAAACCACACCGGTGCGCCTATAAAACCCCGTGCACCAGAACAGGGTTATTCTGTAAAGTGCAATATTGGAGCAGTAGAGGGTTCGAATTGCGGGCAAGAATTTTTGAGGAGATAAGGGTTTGAAAAGACGAGAGTTCGAATTTTGGCTGACAATTTTATAGCAGAGAAAATGAGTGATTCAAACAAAAATACAGACAAAGATTCTTACAGGGATGCAAACGGCTATAAAGCTCGACAGATTACAAAAAGAGAAAAGGAGTATAGGTTGAGATCGGCAGAGAGCATTCGGTTGAGGCCGACGATAGGGTTAAGAGGTCCCATGATGGATAAATGGAGAGCAGAGTTGATGGCAGAGAAAGATCAATCGAGGTAGTTAATAAAGCCAATAGGCACCATGAAGGGAAGGATTCTCATTCCCTTAAGGACAGCAGAGAAAGATCAATTGACATTGTTGATCGGTCTGGTAAATCCCATGAAGGGGAAGATTCTCCATAATGCGTTTAAAAGCAGCTGGGAGTATTGTTTGAGCTTCGGTTGGCTTACATAAACTTTTACTGGCAAAGCTAACATCGCATAAAATCACATTTTCGGCTTTCAATTGAACCTGAATGGAATCTCTAACTTGTCTGAGTTGTGGTCCTATGGATGAAACCAGTAAAAAGTCTTCTTGCATTATAAATGGAAATCCAGTGACCATTTTTGTGGGAAGAAAAGCATAGATACCTGCAGCTACCATATTTCCACTTGCAAATCGGTTTCCCATTGGAAAAGCTAATGTAATAGCCCATTTTGCAATGTCTTTCCTCTGCTCAACCCTATACTTATTTTCTATGGGAAACCATTGCCTCCACATGTAATAACTGCATCGTCTAGTCGAAAATCGTTCTTCTTATACTAACAAATGTAGAATGAAGGACTCATTATCATTTCTCCCAGAACATTCAAGGTTAGTTTCTCGTAAAACAGAGATTGTATAAATTTTGTTAAGATCAAGATAGAAAGAACAAAGGAGAAAAGAGGAAATTGGATGCCAAGATGGAGGAGGAACTTACAAATGAGCAAGAAGATCATGGGGCACCTTTTCTTGTTGCAGGTTATGGAAAGGTTCAAGTTTATTTTTTCTAAAAGAAGAAGAGGTGTAGTTTTGAAAAGAAATGGCCCAAATATTTTCACAACAAAATGTACATTTCCAACATGTCTAAAAACTAAAATATCTCCAACTTCAATAAACTGCCCAAAAACAAAACTTTCCCAACCATTTGTGAAAATTGCCCATGTCTTACCATAGCACAGGTTCACATGCCACAATTTCCCACTTGGGCCCTGTAGTATTGCATCTTCACATGCCCCACATTGCATTCTCTCCATATAATTAGTGGGGACCTCCTACAATAAACAAAATGCATTTTAAGAATAGTTATTTCCATCAAGAATTTATCCAATTCCAATTCTCAATTCTAATTCTAATTCTAATTCTCAAGAATAAACAAAATTCTAATTCTCAATTTCTATGGTTGGAGTTCACTAAATTTTGGTGTACACATCTAAAAGTAATTTCGATGCCTTAACCACAAATCGGTGCTACTGTACATATAACTGCACCGGTGCGTTTTAATTACTGCACACTAGTGTCGGTGTTACAAAAGGACGCACCGGTGACGAATAAACGAAAATAAAAAAAAACACAACTCTATTTTCTTTAAGTGAAAAAAAAAAACGGAAAATTGAAAAATGGGCGGAAAAATATTTTCAAAAATATAATTTCATAAAATAATTATTTAAATACTAAACACTTTTCATTATTTTACTATTTTTGCTAAAATTTTCGGTCAAAGATTTGCAAGAGACATACCTGGAGCAAGAGAGCACGAGAGCACCGTGGAGCAGCAAAATATGTTCGAACATAAGCATTCATACAATCAGAAACCAAACCTCTGGTGATTCAAACCCTGTATCATAGAATTTCAAACCATCTCGTGATTAAATTTGATTATTTTTTTTTATTTTTCTGCAGTTTTTTTTACCTTTTCTGCATTTTTATCCATTTTTACCCTAAACCCTTCATTTTTTTTGTTTTTTCCCTTTCTTCTCCCTGTTTCTGTGATTTCAGAATTAGGGTTTTTCATTTTAGATTGAAATCCAACCCACAGGATGACTTGCATAGTCAGATTCCAATCCATTCAGCCATTGCATGAATTTTTGGAAAAAAAAAAGATTTTTTTTTTATCGGTGCACCCTGCGTAACCTAGCGCACCACGCAAGTACTGTGTAATAAAAAATTTGAAAACAATTTTTTTTAAATCAATGCACCATATCTGAAATAGGGCACCGGTGCTTCATGTTATGAGGATATTACCGTACGATCTATTACACTGTTTGTGCAGTGCGTTTATAATACCCCCACGCACCGTATGGTCTATTATACTATTTTTGTGGTGCGTTTTTAATACCCCCACGCACCGACGGCGATGCATACATCATGAAAGGCGCACCAGTTTCTTGAGATTTATTTTTTACATGAAAAGTTGACAATTTATTTATAAATATATTAATGAATGATATGGTACACGTTTCAGATTGATAAAAAAATTACTGACAAGAGATCAAGTAATAAAAATACTGATAACACATCAAGAAAAGCAAAAAAGGCAAGTTCTTTGTAAATTCTTTATAAAAAATATTATTTTTGAACTATATGTAAGTTTAACTAATATGTATTGTTTACTGTGTATCATGAAGAGCCACAAAATGAGGAAGCTCGATAAGATTATTTCTGATCTAGGATCATAAGAGCGTAAAAGCTTGATGGAAAAATTGCAAAAAGATGAATCAGGTGAATGAAAAAATACTATCAATCCAATATGAGTTTCTTTTTTTAATTATCATTAATAATATACTTAAAATTATTGGATAACATGTGTCAAATATTCTATTAATTCACATCTATTTAATGTTCTACAGGGACCAACAACTCAGAAAATGAATGTTGTTCTAAGAAAGGAAAAAAAATAGAACATGCAAATGAAAATGAATTGCTCCTTAGCTCATCTAGAGTGGTGTTGGAGGTTAACGAAAGGGGGGAAAACTTTTACAAAAGTTTGAGGGATCTAGTGGAACGAATGTATAGACGTTCTTTCCACTTAAAATACAAAAATCAATCCAATGATTCCAAGAACCAAATTTCATCTAAACTATAGGAAGAGATTCCTTATAATTGGTCAATGAGACATGTTAGAATTTTAATAGCAAAAACGTACCAAAAAAAAAAAGGAATGAAAAAGTAATATTCCTTTTTTTTTTCAAAGTAAAAGCACGCACAATGTAACAGCGGCACAAAGGGGCCGAGGCCGCATCATCGTTTCGCATTGTGGCATTTTTTAAACAAAAACCGTAGTTAAAGACTCGCCCCTTCAGGAGGGAAACCAACGAAAGTCAAAGAATGAGAAAAGTCCCACGCAAGGGAGCCAGCAAATTTAAGTGCTAGAGACCGTATCTTAACACAAACAGATGCATGATCGGAGACAAAAGGAAACACATAAACTGGCCCGTGAGAAAGGGCAAAAACGGAGCAAAAAAGCCAAAATGAAGAGGAGGAACTACTCATCAGGAGGTTCGTAGATGACTCTGCACCAGAGTTCATCCGGTTCCCCGTCTTCCTTGTACAGGTCAGCAATGGAAGTGACCACCTTCCTAGGAGGTGGATGAATAACCTGCACCTTGCTCGCTTGCCCAATGTCGCTTTGCACCGCATCCTACTTCACACTAGGCTGACCCTCCAAGTCCTTGCTCTTCTGGTTCTACGTGGCCTTGCCCTCCAGACCCTGCAAGTCCATACTATCTGGGTGCTTCGACCCAACATTCTGCCCCGAAGACTAGGCCGCCGAGATGCTGCATTCCGCCGGGCAAGAACTGGGTGCAATTGCCTGAGGCTCTTCATGGAAGATGACCGTGATTGAGGCAGTTACCCGGGGTCGATTGAGAGAACTATTGAATGAAAAATGCGTGGTGTGGGTTTGAGCAGGGAGAGCTGAAGGATTGGGGGAATCAAGGCAACGACCCGAGCGGAGAAGGAGTCCTCTTTGAACATGAGTTAGGCTGTCCGAATGGGAGGAAGACGCAGAGGAGGTGCCGGAGGTGGAGGGAGAACGTTGTATCTGGCGCCTTGTGGAGCCTCTCCGGCATCTCATTCTTTGCCTGAGGCGCGACATTTTCTCAATGGAGATAGCGGGGCAGGGAAGCAAAGGATTGACAGAAGACTGAGGCGTATGAGGATACAGAGAGACTAAAGCAAGCATGCAAGATCTGGCATGAGAGAAGTGGATATTTTCTCCAAAATCCAAACAGCAATTGAGACTGCTCCCTTGCCAGTAACCGTGCGCGCATTTGATAGCCCAGCACCCGGGGTGCACCACAGATTCACTAGCGGAGGAAATCTATTCGAACCAGAGCAGCGCTCCATAATATCAACCTAATCGACCGTGCAACAGTGAACCCTCTGCAATAAACCACCATATATATGAACTGAAGGCCGAGCCATGTCGCAGCATGCGAAATTGTATCGAGGAGCGGAGTATTGGTCAGGAATCTAGCGCCCGGGAGTTAATTTGCATTAAACGCCGAATGAAATTCAATTTTAAGAGCCAGTGATGACTTTACTGCGGTGGGTGTGGCTTCCCGTCATGCCACACCCCCATCCCATCACCTTAATCACTCTCATTTGCACCACCATCCGGGAAAAAAGTAATATTCCCTTAAACGTTTGTCTAGAATTATTTATAAATATCACTTTTGTTATATTTACTTTTCATATACCAACATAAAAATTAAATATTTTATTATCATGTTACATTTTCAGGAAGATTATTAAAATCTCAGAAGATGAATGAGCTGATATCATAAATATGCTAGTAGGAATGTCCAATAAGGTGTACAAGGATATGGTCAAAGAAATTGACGAAATTGCATCGTAGGAGGAGCCATCTCAACAACAATGTGCTTCAATTGTAATATGTAATCATTGAATTTTTTGATCATTAGGTACAATAAATAAATAATTTAGCATTAAACATTAAATATCTTCTTGCAGAAAAGAAAAGAAAATGGAACCCATTCAGCACATAAAACATGACGACAAGGAAGAAAAGGGTTGATATCTAAGTTTGTGAGTAATTATTACTTCCTTATAACAACTTAACTATATTTCAATTTTGTATATTTTAAGTTGTTTTACAAAAATCATCATTGAATGTCTTCAAACAGGTGCTAACATACAAAGAAGAACCATCGGACAAATCGATTGACATTGGGTTAAATATGGGTTGTGAGTATATGTCGGCATATCAGAAATTAATTGTGGAATTTGTAAGCATTTATCGATCTTGTTTTACTTAGATCCGTCTATAATTAATAGACCAAATAAATCTTTTATATTAAATATATTATTTGTTAGGGGCTATAAGACTTGCAGGAAACAAAGTATGGAACTGCACCAACATATGAAATCTTGAAAGATGGCATAGTACATGGTTTTGAAAGAATGTGTATAGTTTCTGAGTCAATTGTTGCTATGGTACGTCATTTATTGTCTATTTACATTGATGTATATTATTTAATATTTAATTTTCAAATTTTTCACCAATGTATATGCCTGTTTTCGATTTATTTTTATGTTTGTAGATGGAGAGGTGAAGAAAGAAGAAAACATTAACCTTTAATGAAGAGAACATTCACGAATATACTTAAGTCGTGAAATGGCTCAAGCGTGTGAAAACGTGATTCAGCGAAGAATGATGATCACTATGTTTGGATATCAAGAAAGTACATTTTTTAAATATATGTAAATCGAGACATTTTGTTTAATGTAATGGACATATTGTCCCAATTGAAAGACAAAGGGATACCAATAATTGTCCCATTTTGTATGACAAAAGAAGTATCTTTTATATATATATATATATATATATATATATATATATATATATATATAAAATAAAATATGCTGTAACTTATTCTATTGCATTCTCCATTGTCATTCTCAGATGCACTAATAAAAATTTAACTCATATGAATATTGTTATAAGATATATATGTGTCGACTTTTGATGAATAATGAATTTTAAAAAACCACAATAATTATGATATGATATAACAAATTAATCCAAACATCACATTCAAATGCATTAATAAAAATTTAATTAATATTAATATTGTTATAAGATGTGTGTCGACTTTTGATGAATAATGAATTTTTAAAAATCACAATAATTACTAACGTACAAGTCAATGTTTCTAAAAAGTACAAAAATGAAAACAGGTGCATATGGAGTTCACATTACACCTGATGCGTTTATTCACGAGCATAGCGGTACATTACATGACCTATGGGCTTTACGCAATGCCAAAAACCAATTAAAAATATTGGTGTGTTTATGCGCAGTCTGACGCCGTGCGTTTATGTGTCTATAAGCACTAGTCGTTTATGCGACCTATGAGCTGCGCGGATACCGATACCAATTATAAATCTCGATGCGTTTGTGTGATACTGCGCACCGGGGCGTTTATGTGTCTATAAGCACTGGTGCATTTGTACGACTTATGGGCACTGCACGAATACTGATACCAATTATAAATCTCAGTGCATTTGTGTGATACTGTGCACCGGTGCATTTCTATAAGTCTACGCATCGGTGCATTGATACGAACTATGGGCACTGCACAAATCCCAAGACCAATTAGAACGGCCCTATGTGTTGTATCACCAACACTACGCCTAGTGTGGTTTTATACCTTAACAGCCCAGTGCATTCTTTTTTAGCGCAGGGCACCTTTGTATGCGTCTTTGGTGCGTTAAAGCCGAGTAACACAGGTGAAAAAAAACAATTCGTAATAACCTGCGGCCGACCATTTTTTTGGTTGTGTTGAAATTTCGTTAGAAGCTCCGCCAAAACCTCCGTTGCTGAAAACGGATGTTGTAGAAAATGTTTTTTTGACAATTTTGGCCAATTTTGTAACACTAAAAACCTCCTTTATAACCTCCGCTAGAGGGTATTTTCCTTGTAGTGGCATGGCTGCCATATCAAGCGAAAAATATTTAAGATTGGCAGAAAAGTACTGCTCTATAACAGCAAATTCCAAAAATTCCCGGGAAAACTCCAGATGCATTGGATGGGGCCGTACTACATCGTAGAGATCTGTGACTCAGGAGTAGTCATGCTAACGCAACTAGATGGAGAGATACTACAGGGATGGGTTAACGGCACATGCCTGAAGCCCTATCATGAGTAAAAAAAAAAAAAATCCAATAACTCTTGCAACCGAGAGCAGTTAGTAGATTAGATGTCAATAAATCTCTCGCAACCGAGATGAGTTGTAAGTAGCTTATTTTTAGTTCATAGAATAATTATATTCCAATCAATAAAGTAGGATCCTTAATATCATAAGATGCATGATGTGAAAGGTCAATCATCGCCCTGTTGCGGTATAGGGACCATACCGCAACCAATTGTGGTCTTGGGGTGGGGAGGGTTATAATGTTATAGAGACTATACGACCAAGAATGTCAGCCATCATTCAGTCATAATGAGCCATCATATAGATGTCAGTCCGTAGGATCAGCCAAAATTTGAAAAATAATTGCCATAATTAGTAACCCCATGTCGTAATAAAGTTTCCACATTAAGCAGTAATTATTAGCCATCACGTCCACCCAACTTTCAAAGCCATCGGTAGCAGCGTTAGAGTCCACCTCACTCTAGTAACTAATCACATGATTATAGTTGTAGGGAGAGACAAGAAATTTTGATTAGTTATGGCATCGCATCAGCATCCTTCGTGCCCCGTAATCCTACTTAATCTGCATTGAGGAGGGAAACATCAAAGTGCCAGACAATTCTGAATTGCAATAAAAAGAAACTACTATAATGGCTAGTGTGTGCTCAACTTAGTGTTCCTAAATTGATGTCATAAATTGTCAACCAAGGCTAGTAAACTGCTGAAGTGAGGTATACTATATGTGCCTAGGTATCTGTTTCTCACTACGTTGTGTTTAGTGTTTTTCTGATGTTTTTGGTTTTATGGTTTTATGTTAAAAAGGAAAAGAACCAAGTGTTGGTAAAGAGAAGTGGATGGTTACACTAAAACAGAGCAAAACCTATTCTAAACTGTGTATGGCACTAAAGAACAGAAAATGCAAATCTTGATAATGACTCATAGCAAGGAAATAAATCACAACATGAACTCAATAACTCATAACATGAACTCATCCAATTCATTCATTAGAAATATGTTGGAATAGCTTGAGAAAAGGACAAGTTTAGTGCAAATGAGGTTATCCTAAGTAAACAATCATCTTACAATATTACAAAGAATCTCATCCATGGATAGAGGTTTATTGGAACACAATTGGGAAAGATTATTTGTAGCACAATAAGATTTCTACTCTGAATTAACTTGTAATGCTAAGATTAATCCATTCTGCAGCTCAACTTGTCACTACTAAGCCTCATTCGAAAGTTAGAGATTTTCTAGAATAGTTTTTGGGAAAAGGCTTATTTGTGAAATTGCAAAAGATTGCAGAACAATCAAGGCCTTAAACTGATGTCACTAATTCCTGTCCATATGATGATGCATTAATAGAAATTCATAACAAGAGTAGTTTGTAAACAATGAAGGTCGTGAAGTCTAATTTTGACAGTTAATACAAATTAAAGAACAATGGATAACACTGAATCTAGAATGCAATTAATCAAACTTGAAACACAGTGACCACAACTAAACTAGAATGCCATTAACCTAACTTGAAATACAGTGAACTGGAACTAAACTAGAATGCCACTAATCTAACTTGAAATATAGTGAACAGAGTTGAACTAGAGTGCCATTATAAAACTTGAAATATAGTGACAGAAATCAAATAGAGTGACATCTACCTCCGGAGTATTTCAACTGAACTAAAATGCAACTAATTCTATGAAATACTATAGCCCTATCTCGTTCAGTATGAGTGATATTTATGTTTTTCATAGTTGCATTCGTTTCTTCATCTACTATAGGAAACCCAAAAGAGCTTCCCATTTCCCTTCTACCTCTTCCTCTGCCTCCTTCTCCTTCTGCACCTCTACCTCCTTCTCCTCTACCTCTAACTCTACCCCCTCCAAATAGTGTATGTTCTCCATTAAAGACTCCTCCTCCCCCTTCTTCTGCCATAGTTGATTCTTCTATGGAAGTGGAAGAGTTTGTGCCTCTAGCAGGGATCCTTGAATCTTCTTCTAAGACAGGTTCAGTGGATGAAGTGGAAGGTCTTTCTAATGGAATATCTGGTCTTAAGTCCTCTGAGAGTCTAGGATCAGTAAAGGATGGAATGTGGGTTTGAGTTGAAGTTGTGTTGGCTCTTGGTCTTGGTGAAACAAGTGGTGTTCTAGGAATCAAGCTTCTGCTTCTTATGAATCTACCCCTTGAGTCTCTTTCTCTACGAATGTCATTGTTTTTGGGAGGTAAGAAACAAAACTACCTAGTTTTCACTTCCCCGGCAACGGCACCAAAATGTGTGCTCAACTTAGTGTTCCTAAATTGATGTCATAAATTGTCAACCAGGGCTAGCAAACTGTTGAAGTGAGGTGCACTATATGTGCCTAGGTATCTGTTTCTCACTACGTTGTGTTTAGTGTTTTTTTTTTATGTTTTTGGTTTTATGGTTTTATGTTAAAAAAGTAAAAGAACCAAGTGTTGGTAAAGAGAAGTGGATGGTTACACTAAAACAGAGCAAAACCTATTCTAAACTGTGTATGGCACTAAAGAATAGAAAATGCAAAGCTTGATAATGACTCATAGCAAGGAAATAAATCACAACATGAACTCAATAACTCATAACATGAACTCATCCAATTCATTCATTAGAAATATGTTGGAATAGCTTAAGAAAAGGACAAGTTTAGTGCAAATGAGGTTCTCCTAAGTAAACAATCATCTTACAATATTACAAAGAATCTCATCCATGGCTAGAGGTTTATTGGAACGCAATTGGGAAAGATTATTTGTAGCACAATAAGATTTCTACTCTGAATTATCTTGTAATGCTAAGATTAATCCATTCTGCAGCTCAACTTGTCACTACTAAGCCTCATTCGAAAGTTAGAGATTTTCTAGAATAGTTTTTGGGAAAAGGCTTATTTGTGAAATTGAAAAATATTGCAGAACAATCAAGGCCTTAAAATGATGTCACTAATTCCTGTCCATATGATGATGCATTAATAGAAAGTCAGAACAAGAGTAGTTTGTAAACAATGAAGGCCGTGAAGTCTAATTTTGACAGTTAATACAACTTAAAGAACAATGGATAACACTGAACTAGAATGCAATTGATCAAACTTGAAACAAAGTGACCACAACTAAACTAGAATTCCATTAACCTAACTTGAAATACAGTGAACTGGAACTGAACTAGAATTCCACTAATCTAACTTGAAATACAGTGAACAGAGTTGAACTAGAGTGCCATTATCAAACTTGAAATATAGTGACAGAATTAAACTAGAGTGACATCTACCTCCGGAGTATTTCAACTGAACTAAAATGAAACTAATTCTATGAAATACTACAGCCCTATCTCGTTCAATATGAGTGATATTTTGGAATAGTTTGTAAAAACAAGTCTGGTTGTATCATTCAATGCAAATGAGCATAAAACATAAAGTTTCGGAAAAAAATGCAATTAACTCCTAAAATACTACAGTTATATCTCATCCAATGTTAGTGGTATTTTGGAATAGTTTTTAAGGATAAGACTGACTGTGGCATCCACTGCAAGTAAGTATAAAAACACAAAGTTCAGAAAATTGATTAAACTAGGAATGAAACAAGGCTAAGTTACTTATCTAAACCATATGAACAAAGCTTCTCAGGTAGCACGGGCCCTCTACCACTGGATTAGCATGCAAATCTACTCAAGATTGACTCAGCTCTTGCAATAAAGTGATGCTTCTTTCATTAAAGGAGAAATTCTTCCAAAAAAAACAGAGTATTACGGTCTTCTGAGATCTAGCAACAAAACAAAATCTAGCTAGTTGTCTCTCGGTCTCCCGAGCCATACTTATAACAAAATTACATAACTGTCTTTGAGATAAAACAAGAATAAATGTCTTTCCCAACTAAAATCAAACTAGGACTCTGGTGGTGGCCTCGTACTATGATTAAGGACATCTGTATAGTCCTTGTCCTATTAGAAGTCTATCTCCTAGTTTTGGTTTCCCACGTGCATAACCACCTGTAGACTCGAGCTCAAACTTCGTGGAGAGCAAGAAATGATGGGGGAGTGATGTGGAATACGACCATATGCATTTTTCCTTGAGATGACACCTGGAACCTGCGTGAACATGAAGATAGCTGCGGAATAGGCAATTGGCTACAGAATGACTGCATTCTGTAGCCGAGTCTAGTCAAAAATTACTACAACAACAAAATCATGAAAACATAGCAAGTTAGTCATTATATACATTCTTAAAGTAATCATAATCAATCCTATTGATCATTCAAGCCTGTAATTGATGAGGGACAAAGGAAATGAAGTGAAATGTGGTGGAAAAGAAGGACATCTTTGGAGCTCAACAGCTAGCCTGACTTCAACAACAAGACCTCAGAATAGCAGACTAGAAGCATTACTGGTATACTGTAGGAGAAGAAAGATAACGAAGCTGATTGTTTCAGTGATTGAACCAAAGCTCGATGAAAGAATTCAGAAGTTAGAACCATTGGTCGGCAAATGATAACGCGACCCTGATAGACACGGACTTCACTGATGTGTTCCAATTCCTAGATTTAAAGAGATAGGTATAAATCAAGAACCATGTAAAAGAAGGGGGAATCGAAGTAGAAAGGGTGCACCCGTACTTTAAAGGCATCCAAAGTTCCACCATTATGCGCCTAAGAATTTCACCAGTGTTTGGAATCACAGGAGCAGTGATGCAATGTACAAAGTTTCTCATCAGAAGAATTCAGAACGGGTCACTTTGGCTTGGAAGGGAGATTCCAATCCATGTGGAAGATATACACAGGATTACTGGACTATCATCAGTGGGGAAGGATGTGTCAACGGCATTCCAAAATACGTCCAAGAGAGCAAAGAAAGTGGGAGACTACGACTATTACTGGAAATACGAGACAAGAAGAAGGGGAAAGGGGGCAAAGATAGATCTTATCAATGTCCCCTCGATGAAATTTTTATGTTATCTAATTGCAGACAAGACAATGTGGCATTATACCAAGGGAGAGTGTACCTTTGATACTATATCAGTTGCAGAGCACTATACACAGGGAGCGCAGTTGAATTGGTGTGCTTTCTTGTTTCAAGAGCTCTTCGAGGCATGTGAAGATAATTTTAAGAGGGACACAGGGTTCATATATGTATATTTGATTATGGCTCTGGAAATGTGGAAGTGGATTCCACCAGGAAGGAAGTCACTTGCAGATATCACTGAAGACCAACCGATGGCCCTAAGGTTCACCCCATGGAGAGTGTTTGGCAATCCAAGCAGCAAGGATATAAATGAAGAAGCATTATCATAATGGTATTGGAAAATGGTAGATGCAGTGATCAAAACTCAGCAAAGAGTTTCCAGGAATATGCTGGACAATTATTTCCCTCAAGTATGGTTTGGGGTGTCTCACAACCGTACCTGGATTCGGCCTGATTATGTTGCGGTTGAAACATTTCACAAGAAACCACTAAAATTTTAGATAACTGAGTAATATTTCCATACAAAGGTCTCTTCATGGTCGGGACAAGCAGTAGAAATCAGAGATGGAGAGCCCGTGTATTCGTTTGATGCTATGCTTCCACATCCACTATCAGGAGAAGCATTGGCCGAGAAAACCTAGAGGGTTTCGCAATTATAGCTGCAGCCATTGATAGACAAGATGGACACTCAGGTGGAGGCTTTCAATAAGGTAATGGGAACTTTTGGGGAAAAAAATATTGCATTTCCTTCATTTTCTGAGTTTCAAACACTTAATTTTGGGTCCCCATCTTTAACAACCCCTATCCTCACTACAATAACCTCCACCACTTTCCACTCACATTCGCAGCCAACCATCACTCCATTAAGTAAAAACAAGCCAACCAAACCTACCATCCCATCCCCAAAAGGGAAAAGATCCAGTACCATGAAATCCGATCAGATAGTGGACCTCATAGTTGAGGACCATGCACAACAATTAGCCACCGGAATCCTAATTACATAAGAGCCAGAGGTAGGCACTCAGACCACCTATATACTACCACAATTCAATCTGTCATCATCACACAGTGTACCAGCATCATCACCACCCAATACACAAAATTCATCACCACATACATCATTTGCATCCAAATACCATTCGACCATACCCCATTCACTTCCACGACAATGTCTGATGCAATACCCGCAGGCACCATAATGGTCGTTCACACTGAAGCAAAGGTTAACTCGGGTACAGAAGAAATAATCGAGGTTAAATCAACCACATTCAGGCCGAGTACCTTTTTAGATCTATTAATCCATACTGGGCCACCCATTTCTGATACTTCACTCACCGAGACCTCACTTAATCCATTTCAGTAGTCCATGCTATTACTACGTACCCAAACCACCATCCACCAGTTATCATATTTTGAAATCACAGACTGTCCCACCGATTCAACCCACATCTCCACAAGGCCACTCAGAACGTTCCATTTCTTGTGGACAGCCACTCAAAGAAATAAATCCAAGTCCAGATATGATAAGCAATGGAGATATGCAGAATTGGGGACTCGGACAACTTTTCAATTTTATACAAACAACATCACGACAAGCAGAGACCCTCCACAATGATCTTCTACAGAGGTATGAACAACAACAGCAACAGGTCATCGCGCTTACTGATGAGCGCAATCAACTCCAACAAGAGAGGGATACCCTTCAGCAGCAGCTCAACCAAGTCATAGAGAATTTCAAGGAACTATGGCCAACGATCACCAGCGTAGACAAGAGTGAACCAACAACATTTCAGCGTGCTCGGTGGTTGAAAATTCCATACACATAAGGGTAGTATGTTCCAATTTGGGCAATGAAAATCAAGATTAATGGAAGCCCTTGCAGCCAGACCAACACTACTAGACTCCTCTATGGTATACATAGAAAAGGTGGCGCAAACGCAGAAGCAGATGCAGGACCTAAGGGAAACGCTAGGAACCATGGTCACACAGGAATACAACATATTGGAGAAACTCCATGAATGCTCCAACTCACTTACTATGAAGGCACAACATGTCTCCAAAAAACTACAGAATCTTTTTCTCAAGATCAAAGGAACAACAGATCCAACCAGTCGCAACCAACTCTATGATCAAGTCGACGCAATTCAGCTACAGATATAGACTATTAAAGAAGGCTCGGCAAGAAAAAAACAGCTCCTTCAGGACCTAAGACAACCAATCAAACATAAAGTAGAAACCATTCAGCAGCTGGCATCCGAGGCAAGTCCAAATTCAGAATAGTGTTTAATGATCTGCCACAGGTAATGGATGCCACTCATGCCAACAAGGTGGTCACTGAAACAGACCCCATGATGAAAGTATGGCAAGAAGTGATCATTGAGTTCACACAGCTCAGGACAGAGTCCATGAACAAGGTCCTGGAGTTGGGGCCTTTGTTAAAGGAGGGGAAATTAGAACAAGTGGAGATGGAAAGGGAGACAATTGAGGAAACTCAGCCAGTAACAGTAGCCGATGGTCAACCAGGGACCGCAACAAGGGAAAAATATTGACTCGGGACTAGTCAATATCTTGTGGTCAGGGGGCCTTGGTTTTGAACAATGCAATTTTGAGTTGCGGAAGGCTAGGAGAAAAAAAAACAGGTGGCAGAGCACCATTAAGGAAGACAAGGAGTTGTTGCAGTTGTGGAGAATCTGCAGATAGATAGCGGAGCATAGGCAAGCAACAGCATAGATGGTAGAAATAGGGGACAACGAACAAATAGAAGGACTCCTAGAAGCAGATTCAATTTCAGAAAAGAGACGGGAAGCAGTGGAGCGCAAGGGAACAATTGAGTGAAGAAGATTAATGGTGCTCCGCCACCTATTCTTTCCGCTCCTAGCCTTCCACAACTCTAAATTGTGTTGTTAAAAACAAAGGCCCAGACAATGAGCCTTTACCACAGTATATCTCCCAACCCTTAGTCTCTTATAGAATTTCTCTTTAAAAAAAATTCATGGAAAGTCACCCTAGCTTCTCCCAAAGCTCACACTTTAATTGAATCTTTCCATTGAATGAGTCATCCTTGCCTCACTTTGAAGCCTATTATAAACACATCAATCACAATTGAGAGATTTTGGAAGTTTTGATCTTAGGAATTCATCATTTTTTAATATTCCTAAACCCAAGTTCATCTTTCCCTCAAGCCTTTCTTGGAGATTTCTTCTTTTGCTTCTAAAACAGACAACCTATTATCTGATGCTCTTCTCTGAATGGGTATTGGAAATCACATTGTGCATTGTTATTGATCTCATCATTTTAGTGATTTTCCTATACCGAGACTCCTCCCGTGAGTGAAAGTTAATAAATAGCAGGGGACATTGAATGAGGTGACAATGGGTCCTTGTCCCATTGTTTCCACTTGATCTAGTAGTAGTCCCTTTGGAACCCCTCCTAGGACCCTTTCTAAATTAAACGTTAACAATTTTCAAAACAAGTATAAATCAAATGGCTCACTTGACAAGAATAAAGCTAGGCTTGTGGAAAAAGGTTTTGCACAAAAAGAAGGGGTCAATTATGAGGATACTTTTTCCCCCATAGAAAAATGGGCTACCATCTGGACACTCTTTGCCCTAGAAACTCAAAAAGTTGGAAATTCCATCAAATGGATGTAAAATTGCTTTCATTAATGGAGATCTGAAAGAGAATGTTTTTGTGTCCCAACTAGAAGGATTTTTTGTGAAGGGTTAGGAACATAAAGCATGCAAGCTTGTAAAATCCTTGTATGCCTCAAGCAAGCACCACGAGACTGATATAATTAGGGGTTAGGGGAATAGGGGTTTAGGGGTTAGAGGTTTAGGGTTTAAGGGTTAGGGGAATAATGAGTTAGTGGTTAATGGGTTAGGGATTGGGGGCTTAGGGGTTAGGGGATTTAGGCGCATTTATGGGTTAGGGGAATAATGAGTTAGTGGTTAAGGGATTAGGTATTAGAGTTAGGGGAATAATGAGTTAGTGGTTAAGGGGTTATGGATTGGGGGGTTAGGGGTTAGGGGATTTAGGCGAATTTATGGGTTAGGAGAATAATGAGTTAGTGGTTAAGGGATTAGAGATTTGGGGCTTAGGGGTTAGAGGATTTAGGCACAGTTAGGGGTTAGGTCAATAATGGTTAGTGGTTAAGGGATTAGGGATTTGGGGCTTAGGGGTTAGTGGATTTAGCAGTTAAGGTTTTTAGGGTTAGGGGTGAGGGGTTAATGGGTTATGGGTTAAGTGTTAATGGTTTAGGGTCTTAGGGGTTAAAGGGTTAGGGGTTTAGGTGTTAGTGGTTTAGGGTTTTAGGGGTTTAAGGGTTTAGAGACTTAGGGTTTAGGGGGTTAAATGGGTTAGTGTTTTATGGGTTTACGGGGTTAAATGGGTTAGAGGTTGGGAATTAGGGTTTAAGGGGTTAGGGGTTAAGGGTTTAGGGGGTTAAATGGGTTAGGGGTTAAGGGGTTAGACGTTTAGGGTTTAGGGGGTTAAATTGGTTAAGGGTTTAGAGGTTTAGGGGTTAGGGGATTTAGTAATTAAGTATTTTAGGCGTTAGGGGCCGTTAGGGGTTAATGGGGTTAAGGTTTAGGGGGTTAAATGGGTTAGGGTTTTAGGGGTTTAGGGGGTTAAATGGGTTATGGGTTGGGAATTAGGGTTTAATGGGTTATGGGTTAAGGTTTAGAGGTTTAGGGTTTAAGGGGTTAAATGGGTTAGGGGTTTAGAGGTTTAGGGGGTTAGGGGATTTGCAGTTAAGGATTTTAGGGGTTAGGGTTTAAGGGGTTAAGGGGTTAGAGGTTTAAGAGTTAAATTTTAGGGTTTAAGGGGTTAAATGGGTTAGGGGTTTAGAGGTTTAGGGGGTTAGGGGATTTATCAGTTAAGGATTTTAGGGGTTAGGGGATAGGGGTTAATGGGGTTAGGGTTTAAGGGGGTTAAATGGGTTATGGTTTTAGGGGTTTAGGGGTTAAATGGGTTAGGGGTTTGGAATTAGGGTTTAAGGGGTTAAGGGTTAAGGGTTTAGAGATTTAGGGTTTAGGGGGTTAAATGGGTTAGTGGTTTAGGTTTTTATGGGGTTAAAGGGGTTACGGGTTAAGGGTTTAGGGGTTAGGGGTTAAGGGCTTAGAGGTTTAGGGTTTAGGGGTTAAATGGGTTAGGGGTTTAGAGGTTTAGGGTTTAGGGGGTTAAATGGTTCAGAGGTTTAGGGGTATAGGGGGTTAAATGGGTTAGGGGTTACAAATTAGGGTTTAAGGGGTTAGAGGTTTAGGGTTTAGGGAGTTAAATGGGTTAGGGTTTATAGGTTTAGGGTGTTAGGGGATTTATCAGTTAAGGATTTTAGGGGTTAGGGGTTATGGGTTATTAGGGTTAGGTTTTAGGGGGTTAAATGGGTTAGGGGTCGGGAATTAGGATTTAAGGGGTTAGGGGTTAAGGGTTTAGAGGTTTAGGTTTTAGGGGTTAAATGGGTTAGGGGTTTAGGGGTTTAGGGGTTAAATGGGTTAGGGGTTAAGGGTTTAGGGGTTAGGGGTTAAGGTTTAGAGGTTTAGGTTTTAGGGGTTAAATGGGTTAGGGGTTTATAGGTTTAGGGGGTTAATGGGTTAGGGGTTGGGAATTAGTGTTTAAGGGGTTAGGGGTTAAGGGTTTAGAGGTTTAGGGTTTAGGGGGGTTAAATGGGTTAGGGTTTAGGGGTATAGGGTGTTCAATGGGTTAGGGGTTTGGAATTAGGGGATTAAGGACTATAGGTTTGTCAGAAAACATCTTTACAATGACCCTATATATTTAAAATAAATTGTCACTATTGCGACGCTAGTTGACCAAGTCAATTTTGACTTTGTCAGTATATCAATGAACATAACATGGACGTCACTATAAAGACATTGTCTTATATTACTGTCGCTATTGCGACACCCTAGCTGGGTGGGTCACAATAGCGATGTTTTTTCATAATGTTGCAAGGGTGACACCATGTGGCGAGATTAAAAAAAATGAGAAAAATTGGGGAACTTTCCGACAATACGTCAAAAATTTCGGAACTAAAGTGTCAGAAAATTTACCATATGTACTAGTGATATTAAGTCTTACTGTGTAGAGTAGGTGATAAGGCATGTAGGTTATGTGGGGGAGGTCATCGGTTCAACTGCGACCTCCGCCCTTCCGCCAATACATAACAATTTTTCCCACAATATATAAAATTAGGACTATGGTATAAACAAAAAATTTGGCCTTTGGGAAAGGAACGTGGTGGCCTCTGGGCTAGCCATGTATCAGCATCCTATTTTCCTCCACAAACCAACCACAAACTGCCAACAAACTATAAATTAGGGCCACCCACAATTTGACATTTGTCAGCATGCCATTCGCTGGTGGAAAAACCCAGTTTTTTACCTTTGACCCTGTTTGACCCTTTTTTTTAAATTTGTCTGTTTGGCACAGCGAATAATAGGCTCTAAATTCCTCATACAGACTCTGTTTTGAGTGAAACGAAGTGCGCCAGATTCCTAGTGGTGAGCCCTGTTCATTCATTCTAGTTTTTGTGTGATTCTAATCACTTTGAATTTTTGGAAAATTTTTGGCCCCAATCTAAATTCCGGTCACTCCTTCCCACTAATAAGATTTTGGACCCACAAATGTTGGTTATCTAGTGAGATTTGAATACTCCTCTCTTTCCCAAGTACTATCATCTTGATTCTACTTGGAAAAATGTCCAGGACAACCACTTAGGTTCACTGCATGCCTTTCCTTGCAAATGTCTTGGCGCTTCAACCAATGTCCTCCTTTTGCTGCTGACCCAATCCAACACTTGATGGTTGCTTGATGACTAATAAAACACCTTGTTGTACCAAAGTGATCCCTTAATGCTTGGAAAACTGACTAATGGCCTTCCCACTGAGAATCATGTTCCTCCTTTGCACAAGCATGCATTAGATACAAACTTCTCCTTGGAAACCAATTTTCCAATTTAAGCCCATCTGAGTGAAGTACATAAATGAGTTCCAATATCAATAATCACACGAAAATAAATGACCATTATTTTTACCTTTACGGTTCCAAACTCCACATCTGGAAGAACGCATTCGCCATCTCTTTTACTCCTTGGCATCAACACATCAAATGGTCTACAATGGTTGATGCTTTTACTGCAATATTTTTGGCATCTTTTCCCTCTTGTCCATCATCCTCCAATATTGACATGATGCTCATGCCATGATTTGAGAATGAAGGCTAATCATGAGCCTCTCTCTCAAGAGTGGACCTTCTCAAAATCCTTCGACATTTTGTCACAAACACAACCATCAATCTGAAAAACACATCATTCAAGAAACATAACTTGACGACATATCCTTTTTCTCCTTCAAAGAAAAAAATGTCACATCATGTGAACATCTCCATGTACTCTTACATATTGGTGTAAAAACCACCAACCAAACACAAGTCGAAAAAACATGCCTCTTCAAACAACTGACTCTTAATTCAAACAAAAGCATGTGAAAATTTCCATCTTTGCTGCATCTAAGTGAGTCAACATAACTCTGCTTTCAAACACCTTCCTAGTGTAAACATGCAACATACTTTCAAGAGAAAATAAATGCATTCAGTGGCAAAAGAAATACATCAATCATCAAAATAAGTGCAAGGCCTTAATTGGTTAATAAATCTAACCATCTCTTACCAAACCATTTCAATGGTGCTTCTTTCAACTTCACTTCATCATGTGAATCATCCTGACCCACATAAATTAGGGAATCTTATTTTCCATTCTTGTCAAGATCTCTCTCCACCTTCTTCAAATGTCATGGATGACTTTTTGGATACAAATTCCAATACTTGTCTACAATATGACCTTGCTTATGGAAATGAGTGAAAAGTGATTGCATCTTATTTTCAACATGGTTTCAATTGTCCATTGGACCTTTGGATTTCTGTCTCCTTTGTCTAGAAAGTTTCCTATGCATGGCTATATTCTTCCAACACCTCAAAATAGTATGGTTATTCAAACCACAAAAGGAACATGCAAACTTTCTCCAAATATTATGTGAATATTTACCATGTTTAACATACTCAAAAGGAACTAGATTAAAAGCATATTTATACCTTGAATATTCACCTTTGTCGCCTTCTTGAGGAGGTGATTTTGATGAGTTAGTGGCTCTCTTCAGGATATCAACAATGGATTCAATTACTTTAGAGCTTTCAACATCCTCTTCTTTTCCATTCTCATTAGTTGCATACTTGTGAGCATCTTCTTGCAAAGTGGGTGTAAAACTTTTGTATTCCTCATGAACACGATTTTCACAAGCTTGAGGTAATGAACATGTAATGAAAGTCCTTCTTGGAACACCTTCATGTGCCTCCTTGGCTTTGGAGCATTCTCCATCATGTTGTCCATAACCAATACCCAAATACCTAGGCCTTTCCTTAACAACAATTGGCTCAACTATGCCTTTTTCATGTTTGCCTAACCCTTTACCCTCATAACCCATTTTCATCAATAATTTTGACCCTATTCCTCTAGTGCGCCTTTCAAAAGCACCTACACATTAATCTTGAGAAGAAATAGAAGATAAACTTGAATTGCATACCTCTTTTTCATGCACATACTTGGCTAAGGTTTCTTTTTCAATATGGAGTTGAGTCTCCATATCATGCCACCTTGCTATGGATTCATTTGCAATATGGAGATGAGTTTCCATCTCATGCATCTTTTCAAGAAGCTCTTGCTTCTCCTTCTTCATGGAAATCAATTTCTCTTGAAGTATAATGTTATCCCTCTTATCTTCATACATGTCTTGCACCATATCATTCATGATGTTGAGATTCTGCAACATCTCTTTATCAAAGAGTTTTGTTAAGGAAGAATGACTAGAAACAGTGCTTGATGAAGCTTCCATCACACTTTCAATGCATAAACATCTTCCTTGATGTGATTTGAGAACTAAGCCCTCAATCTTGAACTTCTCCTCACACACATAAACTTGCACACAGTTAAATTATCCTTGCACAAATGCAAAAACCAATAGTTAATTCTCTAGATAACCTTGGCAAACCATCTCAGGGCTAAAATGAGCTAAAATGTGCTCTGATACCAACTTTATCTGAATATGGGAAAACTAGTTTTGTTGTGCTAGCTTCCTCATCCATTTAAAATAAATGTGTTTACAATCTCTCAAATTAGCCAATTATGTGAGGGTTTATGTGTCAATTTTAAGTGTCTTTTATGAGAAATTCATGAGTTAATTAGTTGTTAAAAACATATGTACAAAAAATAATTGAGGAGAAATAACACACATCAAACACATTCCAAAATAGTTGATAACGGAGTTCACTCCTCCTGGGCTACATCTCCATGGACCTGCTTCAACTGGCTAGGCCCTCTTTGTATTAATGGTCAATTCTCTGATTACATGCACCTACAGTGCTCCAATGGCTTTGAAACCTACTCTATTTGATTTAGAAGACCCAAAAACCTCAAAATAGACTCTTCAAGCTCTAAAAATGGTCTTCAGATGATCTAGGCATGGCCTCCTCTTCTGGTGGCCCTAGGCTTCTTTAATATTCAGAGAGGAAAAATCACTTACAGAAGTGCTCCAACGCCTCTAAAACCTACACCATCATGCTCAAAGAATCAAAATCATATAGGAATGACTCTTCTTGAGCCAAAATTGGTCGAAAAATACCAAAGTTATGGCTCATTTTGTTTTCCCTAGGAAAACTCCACTAAAACTGGAGAAACTTCCAGTTAAGCCCACCAAAATTGGAGCTTCACCAAAAATGGCGAACTCCGCCAACTTTCTGCCATGCTAATTGTAGATTAACTAACTATTAATTTTGTATTTAATTATCGTTAAGTGGTGGTTTAATGCATTAAGCGCAATTAATAAAAATATGTTTTGAAAGTCGGATTAGCACCTTAATCGGGGATTAGGGATAATTAATCCCATTTAATTTTTTAAACCCGCCATTAGTAGTTGGAGCGCTTTTCTCTTGGTTCTGGGGCATGGTCCCGTGTCATCGTGGGCTGGCCCCTTTTAACTCTGCCCAAACCATTATCCAACCATATATACAAACTGTGGCCATTGTATATTAAGTCTGACTGTGTAGATTACGTGGTAAGGTGTGTGGGTTATGTGGGGGAGGTCGCAGGTTCGACCCCGGCCTTCGCCCTTCTGCCAATACATGAAAAATTTCCCCACTATATATAAAATTCAGACTATGGTATAAACCAAAAATTTGGCCTTTCGAAGGGGCACATGGCGGCCTCTAGGCTAGCCACGTGTTAACATCCTATTGGTCCTCCACAAACTGCCAACAAACCAAAAATTTGGGCCAGTCACAATTTGACACTTGTCAGCATGCCATTAGCTGGTGGAAAAACCCAAATTTTGACCTCTGACCTTTTTTTACCTTTTTTTTTTAAATTCCCATGTTTGGCATAGTGAACAAAAGACTCTAACTTCCTCATACGGACTTCGTTTTGAGTGAAATGAACTGCATCGGGTTCCTGGCGACGAGCCTTGTTCAGTCATTCTAGTTTGGTGTGATTCTGAGCACTTTGAATTTTTGGAAAATTTTTGCCCCCAATCCAGATTCCGATCACCCCGGGAAAAAAAAAAATTGGACCCTCTATTAGGTGGGCGAACCTATCTATGATTTTTTGCATTGGTTTTTCACATGGTTTGGGCATGATGGTTTTCTATACATGGTATTTTGTAGATCCTGTCAAGGGAACTATGGTTATGTTCTAATCCAGGGTTAATGGACTGGGTTTTATGAATGCTTCATCATATATATATATATATATATATATATATATATATTGTAACATTAAAAGGACAATAATGAAAAATAAATCTGGTAGTCTCGGTTACGGGATCCAAGGGAAAATATTTTTGTATATTTGTTTTATGTTTTATGCTCTCGCCATTGTTTATTTTTTGTTTTAAGAATTTGTTTGCAGGTAATTTATGTACAGGGTTAAAACCTACATCCATGATTGCTCCCTTTTATCATCGTTATACTCAACATGTTGTACCTCCTTCTGCTAGCACCATGGCCATGCCATATTCCTTAAATATTTTTCCACTCCATGACCACATGTATCACATGCTCCTATGGATTGATGGACTAACTGTTTCTCCCATTGGGGGGTAAAAAAACTAATATGACTAAATTCATAATCATCTCTAACACAAGTTTGGTAACTTTATTATAAATCATGTACTAGAAAGGAATTTGAAGGCAAAGTTTGTGGGAAGTATTTTTGTGCCCCTAACATTGAATACAGTCAACTATGATACTTTAATGGTTTATTTACATAATGATGTTGATCTCACTTGATCTTGAGTTTATGTTTCAATTTGTTTCTCACAAATACATTGGATGTCGCTTGAGGGATGGCTTGACACCTTTTCAACACATTGAATAGGACGTGTAGCCCAACTATGAGAGAATTTGTGAAATTTTAGCCCCAACATTTCCCATCCAGAGATCAGCGTTGGACCTTGAGGAGCTTCTGCATTGATGTATGACCCCTTATACACCTCCATATGCTAAAACACTAATCCAAAATGTCAAGGAATTAGCTTAATCGATGATATTCCCTAGAGGATCTGAGATGCCCCTAGGCTAGCCTTATACCTACTTGATTGATGTTGCCTTGTTTTGGAGCCCAAACGATGATGGAAATCACTTGAGACACTTTGGGATGGTTGAAACACTCCATTTTGATGCTAAAACCATGTCCTAGGGTTTCCACATGTCCCATGCAAACCTCGAAATATGATGGAGGGCTTCTTAATGATGGCGTCTTGGATGAGGAGATGCACACATGCATTTTGATGATGTGTCTTGGAGTGAGGAGCACTCTTGGACTTATTTTTTCACCTTACTTGATGGAGATGCTCATTTATGGAGGATGAAATCATGTTGTAGATATTCCCTTATGTATGGAGACTTTATGTCATTTTATTATGATTTATCATTTTGTATTGTTATCTATAAATCGGCTTGTGACCTATTAGCCTTGTTGAATGTATTGAGAAAACTTTTAGGGCTTTTAATTGTAAATTAAGTTAAGTTGACTTGGTCACCCTCAAATAAATAGAGGGGAATCAATATACTTTGGATCGTTGTCACGCATACTCATTATTCTTATCTTGAAGGATTGTCCACTAGTGTTTCTTCTCTTTCTCTTGGATGCAATGGCCAAGTAGAGTGTGACTTTTCTTGGGGAGGATGCATTTTTCATAGAGAGGCTTTCTTATGGATTGATGAAGTGATTCTTGCTTGAATGGTGCAATTTTAATGATATTTTTCATCCATTTTGCATGAAATTTTTAAAATTAGGCTTTGTCATATGCAAAGTGAAATATCTTTTATTATCTCTTATTTCTATGTATTTGTGAAAAATTTCTCAACAAGGATCCATCAAAGGAACTAATTTTCTAGTATCATTTGATCTTAAATCTCCTAAAAAGAAAGTCATGAGGGTTTCTAAAATGAAGAGAATTGTCTTCCACCCTCTCTATCCAAGTTCCTTCTATCTTAAAATTTCCTAATTGACCCTATTTCCCAATTCATTCAAGGCACTAGCCTTGCTATGTCGATCAACTTAAATTTTTCCTCTTTTCTTTTTTCTATGGTAGCTAGGGTTGGAGTTTGGTTAAAATTGAATTTCATTGCATTTTTTCACCTACTTGTTAGAGTTCATTAGGTAGGAATTGCATCTATTAATTTTCAAAAATAAAAATACATCATTTTATGTGGCATATATTCCCACCTATTTTAGTGCTAACGTCTAGGTATTTTTTGTTGTTTTGTGCCTTTTTAGTGATCGGAATCTGGATTAGGGGCAAAAATTTGCTAAAAATTAAAATTGCTCAGAATTGCTCCAAACTAGAACGACTAGATAGGACTTGTTGCCAGGTATCCGACGCAATTTGTTTCATCAAAAATCGAGTCTGTATGTGAAAGTTAGATCCTGATGTCCGCTTGACCAAACACGCGAATTTTCAAAAAAAAAAAAGGTCAAACAAGGTCAAAGGTAAAATTTTGGGTTTTCCGCCAGCCAATATCATGCTGACACTTTTCAAATGCTGGTTGGCCCAAATTTCTGGGCACATGGAAGTTTTTGGTTGGTTTTGGAGAGCCAATGGGGATCCAACATGTGGCTAGCCCAGAGGTCACCATGTGCCCCTCAAAAACCGAATTTAATTTTTATACAATGGTCAAATTCCATATTATTTGGGCGCAAATTTTATACACAAAGGCTGGGCATAGGTCAAGGTCGACCCTGCGACCTCCCCCACACAAACCACATGACATACCATTACACCGTGCCTTTAGATCTTAATAGGTATGGGGTTTGAAATGTATTTTTTTTATATTGTTTGAACCGGCAGGGTAAGCAGGGGGCTAGCCCCCTCAGCATATGACTACATACAAAGACCAAAGGTGGAGTGCTCCAATGCTAATGGCAGGATTAGTTTTAAAATGGTTTAATTAAACCATAAACAAGTGTTAATTTGCGTTAATCCTTTTTTTAAATGGGATTTGGTTAAGAGCGTGATTAGCGCTAAACCAGGATTATCCCATAGTTAAAGCCACTTAACTTAATTAAACTCTCAGTTAAATTGGTGGAGAAAATGGCGGAGTTCCCAGTATCCATGCCACTACCAAAATTGGTAGGATTAACTAGAGTTACTCCAGTTTCAGTGGAGTTTTTCTAGGAAACACTGAAGAAGCCATAACTTTGGCATATTTTGACGAAATAAGGCTCAAAAAGAGTCAATCCTAGATTATTTGGATGCTTTGAGCATGATGGTGCAGGTTATATAGGAAGAGGAGCATTTTTGTAAGTGATTTTTCCACTTTTAAGATTAAATAAGCCTAGGGCAACCAGGAGAGGAGGTCATGTCTAGTCCACTTGAAGACTGTTTTCAGAGCCAGAAGAGTCCATTTTGAGGTTTTTGGGTCTTCTGAACCAAAGGAGCAGGTTTCAAAGCCATTGGAGCATTGCAGGTTCATGTAATTAGAGAATTGACCATTAATCCAAAGAGGGCCAAGCCATTGAATCAGGTCCATGGAGATGTAGGCCAGGAGGGGTGAACTTCGTTATCAGCTATTGTGTAATGCGTTTGTTGTGTTTTATTTCTCTACAATTTACTTGTTGTACATGTGTTTTTAACAAATAATTAACTCATAAATTTCTCATTAAAAAAAACACAAAACTTGACACATAAACCCTCACATAACTGGCTAATTTGAGACGATCTAAACATATTTATTTAACTGATGAGGGAGCTAGCACAACAAAACTAATTTTCCCATATTCATATCAAGTTCTTATCAGAGCACAGTTTAGCTCATTTTAGCCCTGAGATTTTTTGTCAAGGTTAGCTAGAGAATTAGCTATTGGTTTTGTATTTGAGAAAAGAGAATTTAACTGTGTGCAAGTTTATGTGTGTGAAGATAAGGTCAAGATTAAAGACTCAGCTCTCAAATCACAGAAAAGAATATGTTTATGCATTACAAGTGTGATAGCAGCTTCATCAAGCATTGTTTCTATTCAATCTTCCTTAGCAATACTCTTTGATAAAGAGATGTTGCAGAAGCTTTACAACATGAGAGATATGTTGCAAGAGTTGGTTGAAGATAGGAACGAGAACACTATACTTCAAGAGCAGTTGATTTCCATGAAGGAGGAGAAGCAAGAGCTTCTTGAAAATATGCATGATATGGAGACTCAACTCCATATTGCAAATGAAAACCTAGCAAGGTTTCATGAGAAGGAGACTCAACTCCATGTTGCAAAGGAAACTCTGGCCAAGTATGTGCATGATAAATAGGTATGAAATTCAAGTTTATCTTCTACTTCCTCTCAAGATGAATGCATAGGTGCTTTTTAAAGACACACTAGAGGAATAGGGTCCAAATTATTGATGAATATGGGCTATGAAGGTAAAGGATTAGGCAAACATGCACAAGGCATAGTTGAGCCCCGTTTTGTTGAGGAAAGGCCTAGGTATTTGGTTCGTGGTTATGGAAAACATGATGGAGAATGCTCCAAAGCTAAGGAGGCACATGAAGGTGTTCCAAGAAGGAATTTAATTACATGTTCATTACCTCAAGCTTATGAAGTTTGTGTTCATGAGGAATGAAAAAATTTTACACCCACTTTGCAAGAAGGTGCTCATAAGCATTCAACTAATGAGAATGGCAAACAAGAGGATGTTGAAAGCTCTAAAACCATTGAAGACATTGTTGGTATTCCGAAGAGAGCCACTACCTCATCAAATTCACCTCCTCGAGGAGGTGACAAAGGTGAATTTGCAAGGTATAAATCTCCCTTCAATCAAGTGGCTTTTGATTATGATAAACATGATAAATATTCACATAGGATTTGGAGAAAGTTTATATGTTTCTTTTGTGGTTTGAATAACCATAATGTTTCGAGATGTTGGAATAAGATAGCCATGCACAGGAAAATTTCAAAACAAAGGATACGGAAAGCCAAAGGTCCATTGGACAAGGAAAGCCATGTTGAAAAGAAGATGCAATCATTTTGCACTCATTTCCATAAGCAAGGTCATCTTGTATACAAGTGTTGGAATTTGTATCCAACAAGTCATCCACGACATTTGAAAAATGTGGAAATAGATCTTGACAAGAATGGAAAAGAGCATTCCATAATTGATGTGGGTCGTGATGATTCACATGATGAATTGCAACTGAAAGAAGCGCCCTTGAAATGGTTTGGAAAGAGATGGTTAGATTTCTTAACCAATTAAGGCCTTGCATTTATTTTGATGATTGATGCAAATATTTCCTTATTTGATGCATTTCTTTGACAACTTAATGCATTTATTTTTCATTAGAATGCATGATTGCATGCTTATTCCAAGAAGGTGTTTGAAAGGGAGATGTTGATGAATTGGTTCATGAGATGTGAAATTATTTTTGTTTTGGAAAAAGAATCGTCAGGTTATTGAAAAAATCATGTACAATAGATTTTGTTTGACTTGAGAGCCAATTGTTTGAAGAGACATGTTTTGTCGACTTGTGTTTGTTCAATGAGTTTGTACACCAAGATGTAATAATTCAGAGGGGTGAAATTTGTTATCAGCTATTCTGTAATGTGTTTGTTGTGTGTTATTTCTCTGTAATTTACTTGTTGTACATGTGTTTTCAACAGCTAATTAACTCATTAATTTATCATTAAAAAACACAAAACTTGACACATAAACCCTCACATAATTGGCTAATTTGAGATGATCTTAAACACATTTATTTAACTGATGAAGGAGCTAGCACAACAAAACTAGTTTTCCCATATTCAGATCATTTAGCCATTAAAATTTACTTGTTTAACTATCCCTTTATTACCTTATTGGATAGACTAAGGCCTTTGTTGATCTCGTCCTTTATAGGCTATTTCCTTGTTATTATATCATATTGCATGCTATAAACTACATATCATTAAAAAATTAACTTATAAAAACATTCCTTTATTTTATTGGGCTCGGTGGAAAGTGTATTTAACATATATAAATATTATCTTGGCCTCCAAGTATTTTACAGTTCCTTCTTCCATAACCATTAAACTCTTATCAAACTAAAGCTTCCATTATTGAAATATTTCTAAGTTATTTTATCTGGAAGACTTTAAGGGGTTCATTTGGCTTGGAAACCCTAGGACATCTGACCTCTAAGTCTTACCAAGGAATCCTCACTTTTGGGGATAACATCTGACCACAAAAAAATAGGAGAGAGGTCACTTAGGTGACATTGGTGGTTGATCTCTTTGTTGCCATAAGAATTAGGTTTCGTAATGAGGCTTTGCACTAGGCTGCTATATTTTGTAGTAACATGCCACCAACCAAAAGGTCCCCAACTAACCCTTACTTAACCTTGTCATATATATCATTCACATCTGCACTTAGTTTCAAACTTCTTTTTCTTTCTTTCCTATTAGCTAGTTGAGATTTGAGGAAGAAAATTTGTGGTAAAAGCTCTTCCTCTCCCATAGGAAGTCAAATAAAGGGGTACAACCATATTGTAGGCATAAGGAAAATATTTAAAACCCATAGACTTTGTTTACCATGAAATCAAAGAGTTACAACCCATAGAATTTTTTTACCATGAAGGAAAAGAGTTACAACCCCTATACTTTATCTACCATGAAATAAACTTCATAGTTAAAGGCTTTAATCTAGTAAATATATGTTATACCTAGAGAAATATATATTATACCTAGAGGAGGGAAAAACTAGATCATGATCATGCACCAAATCTTCTGAAACCATGTGTTTAATTCATCCATGTTGTCTAGCTCTTTAGAATGTAATCCGTTGTTCCAAAAGAGATGTGTCATTTTCCTTTCTCTACAATCTTGCATTCCCTTTCAATGAAAAGCATTATCTACTATCCACATGAAACTTCCATGACAGAATCTAAATTATCATAATCATTACCCCATCTACTTGTTAATTTTGGGTTATCCTTGAAGGGTGATACCTTTTCACTTCCTTCTTTGGCATAAATAACCAATCTTAACTCTTGGTTGTAATTGGTTGATCATGGTAGGCCAGAAGGGGTTTTCAAAGAAGTGTCATTTAAATTCCAAGAAAACACTACTCAATGGGATAGTACAATCATAATAGCATTCAATGATCATGTATTAAAGCTTTCTTACAATAGAACTCAATGCTCAATCATTTTGGAGAGAGGGATTTATTCACAAACAAACAAGAAAAAGCTTAGCCCCTTCACATTAAATCTTTAGGGAAGGCCAAGATTGCAATTAAATTTATACTAGAAATGAATATCACCTAGTAATTTCGATTATTTTCAAAGATGATGTAGGGAACATTCACCAAATTCACCAACAACATAGGTGGTTGAAGGAGTAAACCAATGCAATATTCAAACCCTAAGTGTGTACCAATATAATATTCAATGTGTTAGCACTGGAATCGGCACTTGGACTGCTTCAAGTGCTTTACCAGTCACATCCTAAGCTCTAGGGTAATTTGATGATTTGGATTATATAATTGGTAGTTGGTTTAAGATCTCAATCATTGACAAGGGATTTCAGTAAATTCATTATCACACCAATGAGGGTATTTATACCTGATATGGTAGAAAAAGATAAGTGTGTAGCTTATGGCAGGAAGAAAGTGTGGAATAATATAAGGGACAGTGGGTCTGCAAGGCAGAAATCCACTGCTTTGATGAAAAATAACACAAGAACCAGATTGACAATATATCAATAAGAGAAGGCTATCTCAAGACTTACAATATTCTTATTGAATATCATGAAAAGTTATTGTCATAAGGAATGTTCTTTAAACATTGATTATGCATATCTCATCAAGAAAGATCACTAAGTAAGACTAATAAAATCTGATAAGATACATAAACATATCAAGAGGCTCATAAAAACATATAACAACATTTGAAATTACAAACTGGAACTGAAGAGATTTAGGTATGGATTACATATAAGAAATATCAACGATACACATATCAAGATGGTAATAAGTCCTCAAAAGCCTTCTTCAATATCATTAACTGAAAACAGTATACTGATCACATGAGTATAAGATTCACAAACTACAAACCTTTTCTCCATTGAGTTTCATCATATATATACAAGACATATTATGCTGACATTTCCACAAAAACTGTGAATATGTTCTAGAGAAGTTATTACATTCTTATAAATAAGGTGAATCTTATCCTTAACCTTAATACAAAGTAGTGAAACATAATAAAAATAAATAGCATGATGGCATATAGTTCGAAGTGGCTGGAGTGATGTGGAAATCTGTTGGCAAACTGATCCTCTTTTGTGGTACAACCACTTCAACTAACAGTTGAAGATGACATCTAGTTGTTTCCCCCAAAAAATGCAAAACAGAATTCTAAAATTTGGAAGGGAACTTGATCAATTGACACCTGGCAGCAGCTTCTTCTATTGATATTGCATGCATGTAATTACTCCTCAGTAGCACCCTTCGAGACTTGAACAAAAACTGCCTCCACTTCCTTTATACAAAAACTAGGAAATAATAGTTTCCTTTCAGAAATAGGTAGCTATTACTGGAAATCCTGTAAATAGTTGCATTTTTTGACTAAGCCAAAAATGTGTGTACCTCTCCTTCTTTGACTTGCCTAAAATGATTAAATAAAATCAAGTATAGAAGAAAATATTTTGAGGGACTCTGCCTTAGTGAGCCTTTTAGTTTTTATTTTTCCTGCATGCTTCTGTTTTTTAGTTTTGGTCTTCTTCGCTTCCTTTCCTGGGCTTTCATCAACATTAATTATTTCATCTCTCAGTATAGGAATAGCAATGAGTTTGATATTCAGTATAAGATTTTTTTAGGCCTAGTGTGAGGCCTTTTGAGGTATGGGTTGGGAATATAGGAAACCCTTCTTCTCCTCTGCATCATACTACTAGACTGACCTTCATCATACTCTGTCTCTAAGAAATATTCTTCAGTGTTGTCTTCTTCGAAAGATGAAGAGGAGTGAATGACATTCTTGTCCTTTCTTCTGGTAGATGTCTTGGATGTCTTGAGAGAAGAAAACAACTGAGCTAATGTTGGTTCTTCTACTGAAGGAGTGGCCCTATTTTCTTTCTCTTCTACAAATTCTAGAATGGAGCGTTGAACTGGTACTTCAGGGTTGTCTTCCTCTGAATTTTCTTCTGCTAGGATCAATTTTCTTATGCCTCTATGTCTTGAGGAAGAGGCTACGTTTCCCTAACCTGTAGACTTAACTTATTTACTAGTTTAATTTTTCCCTTGATTGAATCTCATGGAATTTTATTTGATGAATGATGCTAAAGTTTGGGGTTACTTTAGAGACTTCCTTGTATAAACCCTTTCTGTTGGTTGTACCATTGGTATGGGAGTGATAGGTTCAGTTCTGGATCTTTTAGCAGAACTTCTAGTTTGTATACTCGTTGATGGAATAGACTGAGTTGGTTGTGAACTATTTGGCACAAGTGTTGTGTCAGTTTGTTCTTGGACATTTTTCCTCTTAGGTCTCCCTACCCTCCTCCTAGAATTGATGCTACCAAATCCCCCATCTGTTATGAATTTTTCCCAAGTAGTTCTCTTTTTCTTAAGGTGATAGACCACCAACATCTTGATTAAACCCCTATGATGGAGGTTATGTAGGGAATAGTTAGGGATTTTATGAAACTTCAAATACATTTATAACAAGGATCTGTAGAGAAATAAAGGCAAATTCAATGGTTTGGCACCTGATATGTGAGAGATAAATATCACTTGGTATTGATGAACAGAGGAGAATCTACCCTCACAAGTGATATAGCATTGCACAGTGGTTATTACATGCTGTCATTCTGGCCTAAAACAGGAAATATGCACAGTTGGGGTCCATTTGATATTCACATGCTCAAGTTTGAGGAAGGCACTTACATCTGCTTGCAGCATTTTCTTCTTGAACCAGCGTTCTCTAGTGGCTGAAGTCTTAGTAGCCCTGGCTATAATGGTTTCAGTGATTTTGAAAGTTTTTCTTCCAAGCTTGACTTCATCCCCGTCAAAACTCTCAGCAAAGGCTTGTGCAACAGCTACATTTTCCCCTCAAATTTTTTGTAGAAACATGTACCATCTTGTTATTTGAAATTGGGGCTTTTCTCTAGCATCAACAACCCTAGTATTTGTTGGCTTAGAACAGTTAATGTTTCCACCTTTTCCCATTCTTCTCAACACCTAAGCTCCTTCTTTACGCAAAGTTGTTCAATCCGGAGGTAAAACCCCTACACGTAGCCCTAATTTCTTGCTTTGGGATGATAAACCAATTGCTGGAAAACGTAACTATGTTAGCTATAACCTTCACAGAGAACTCGGTCATGAAAACAACGAACCTAACCCTCCGGATTATGCACCTTTGATTACGGTGTGGTTTAATGACACGATTTGAAATGATTCAAATATGAGTGCCAAGTCACCCCATAACATATATCACTCCCCTGCATCATTTAATAAATTGATACCATGTACCTTAATTTCCGCTTCAGCCTTAATAGGTAGCTATAGGTTAGCTCCATCAATAATATAACCATTCCCTTATAATATTTCTTCTAAGTCAAAAATAATTACCCTTTTAAAAATAATAACATATCATAACATAGAAGACCTTCAATCAATTTCAAAGGAGAATGATCTTTTCTCTAAAAAATTCTCCTTGCAGCTCCTTATGCAGTTTTGGAGAAATAGCTGCCTTTTATCTTTGTGTCACCAATGAAACCAAATTTCGGAGAAATAGTTTCCTTTTAGCTCAGTGTCACCAATGAAACCAAGCTCCTGAAGAAATAGTTTCCCTTTCAAAAGGAGGTAGCTATTATTCCGGAAAGAGCATCTGTTATTTTATTACTAAAATGACTAATAACTTTTGACTCTAACCTAAGTTAAAACAGTGGTTTTAACCTTTTTTATATGAACCTAAGACACAATACCACATATAAAGCTTGAAAATATTTTTGGTTTTGAGACTCTTTTTGGCTTTTATTTAAGATTATTAGAAATTTGGCATTGGCTAGGGAACAAGAAAAATTCGAAAGCAGTGATATAATGGCGATCAGACTATTAACATTTATAGTGCTAACAGTGGCTCCTATTGGGGATTAATTCCTCCCTGTGAGGCTTCAAGAACTGTAGACTCGGTGCCTTAAAACTCTCAAGACTCAGAAAACTTTAGGAACGTATGACTTAGAATTGACCTTTCATTGACTGGACTCAAGACTGACCATATTTGCAGACACACGTATGATTGGGCATGGAGTTTTATTGACACATCATTCTGGATATTTACAATGGAATGACTAACTAACTTATCATACACAAAACTTTTTAAGAAAATGACCATTAACTGGACCACCAGTCAGTTGATCATCATCTAAATGCTTGAGCATAAATGTATTGTTTTCCAAAACTTGAGCAATTATGAATGGCCCAAACCATAAATTATCAAACTTACCTTGCTTTCCATGGTCTTCCCTTGTGACATCCCAGTGCAACACCAAATCATTTTCCTGGAATAAATGCTGATTTTCTCTTTTGTCAAAAACAGATTTGACTTTGGTCTGATATTTATGTACTTTGTCCATCAGTTATTCTCTGATTTGATGAGCTTCTATCATCTGCAGCATTCTCCTTTGAATTGTATTTTCATCATCAATTTCATCTCGCAGAAACTTCATAACAGGAAGAGCTAATTGCAATGGCATTACATTATCAGTACCATAAACAAGTTGAAAGGGAGACACTCAAATTGATCTTTTGCCTCTTACCTTGTCTGCCCAAAGAGCATGAACTAGCTGAGTGTCCCAATTTCTCTTATTTTCAGGCAACATCTTCTTAATGGTTCTCACCAAGATTTTAATGGATGACTCAGCTAACCCATTACCTTGAGGGTAATAAGGTGTAGAATGAGTCAAACCAACACCATATTTTTGACAGAAGCTATTCATCTTAGTAGACTTAAAATCCATTGCATTGTCAGTCACCAATCATTAGGGGAATTATGAGGTCTAAAATGGGCCTCCTAAGGAAATTATAAAATAATAGTGGAAATAATAAAATAATATTTTATTACATCATCAAATTTTAGAGGGAAAAAAGGAAAAAATACTTTTTCAACTCGTATTTTCAACTTATCTCCCAATGTTTTTAATCAAATTTTGAGCGGGAGTACTCTTTGGATGCAAAATTTAATTCATCATCAAAGGAGTACCCATGTTGCATACTTTTGATGGACCCTGCTACATGAAAAATTAGAAATACATGAAAAACATGATTGCAATCACGTTTTTTAATGTATTTCTCATTTTTCGTTTAGCATAGTCCATCGAAAGTATGAAACATGGATACTTCTTGGATGAGGAATTAAATTTTTCATCCAGAGAGTTCTCGCGCTCGAAATTTGAGTAAAAACTTTGGGAGATAAGTTGAAAAGTAGTTTTATTATTTTGTTATTTTTTTAATATTTTTACCCTTTTACTTAAAAAATGGTGAATCATCCCCCATGGTTGACATCATCATCTTGAATCCTATTGGTTCTTATAAAGATTATTTTGGTTGTACATTTTTCTTAGGAGGCTCATTTTAGACCTCAAAATTCCCCTAATGTTCTGAGGACAACCAAATCTAGACATAAAATTTTCCAACAGAAATTTGATTATTACCGTGTCAGTAACATTCCTGGTTGGAACAGCTTTGATCCACTTAGTAAAATAGTTTGTAGTTGTAAGAATCCATCTATGTTATCCTGATGAAGGCGGATGAATTTCGTCGATGAATTCTAACCCCCATTGCTGGAAAGGAACATCTGCTTAAATAGGAATAAGAGGTAATGGAAGTATTTTCTGCTTACCAGCAAACTTTTGGCATTCAACACAAGTCCTGACTTTGGAAAAAACATCAGAGAAAAGAATCGGCCAATAATAACCAGCTCTTAAGATTTTGTTAGCAGTTATCTTTCCAATACAAATGTCCACCACACACTCCTGCATGTATCTCTGGCGTGATTTTCTGTGACTCAGCTTCATCTACACATTTTAATAAGACTTCCACAGGGCCTTTCCAGTGAAGATGATCTTCCAATATGCAATACTTTACATATTTCAATTTAAAAGCTCTTCTTTTTTACTTCTCCATTTCAGGGGGACAGCTGAAATTTAACAAAAAGTATACTATATCCTTATACCAATTTGAATGAAATATTTTAGGATAATTAGATATACCTTCTCCATATTTTTCCTCAGCTACCTCCATGCTCAGATCTAGAGCTTTAAAATCATATTCAGCGATCAAGCGAGCTAACCCTTGTAATTTTGTCAATTTAGTAGGTATGAACTCAATATCAAATTCCAGATTTTTGGTTAACCATCTTCCCCTCCTGCCAATGTATATGGTTGCAGCAATACATCTTTGACAGTAATATTTGGTACAAAAGCAACAATTTTTTAATGTAACACATAAACTCGAAAAGACTTTAAAGCCTTAACTAGTGCATATGCTTGTTTTTCAATCAAGCCGTACTTTAATTCATCATCTCTTAAAGCACGAATGAAAAATGAAATAGGTTGTTCTAAACCTTCTTTGTTCTTTTTTAACAAAACAACTGCAATTGTTTCTTCTGAAGCATATGAAAAAATCAGAAAATCTTTTTCAAAATCAGGGCTGATTAAAATTGAGCTTCAGTCAAGGCAGACTTGATTGTTGAAAAAGAATTTTTTGCTTCATCTCGCCACTTGAATTCTATATCTTTCTTCAGCAAGACATTTATGTGTTTGATCAGCTCTACAAAATTTGGAACAAAGCGCCTCAGAAAAAATAAATTTCCCCAAAAATGACTGTAATTATTTTTTATTCCTTGGCAAACCAATATTTTGAATAGCCTCAATTCTCCCTGGATCAATACAGATACCACTTTTTGTCACAATATGTCCCAATAATTTCCCTTCTTGAACAGCAAAGCATGACTTCTTTGGGTTCAAGGACAAACCAAATTTTCTCCATTCGTCAAAAACTTGTTTCAAATGTTTCAAATGATCTTCATCAAATTTTGAAAAGATTGTAATGTCATCCAAGTAAATGACTACAAATATTTAATTTTCTCCTACAAAGGAAATATCCATTGCCCGTTGAAATGTTGCGCCTGCATTCATTAGACCAAATGGCATTTTGTTGTACATGAATGCACCCTAGGGTATAGTAAATGTTGTCTTCTCTCTGTCTTGTTTATCAACTGAGATTTGATTATACCCTAAAAATCCATCTATCATTGACAATCTCTTACAGCCTACAATGTTCTACAAAATATAATCCATCTTGCGTAATGGATAGTTATCCTTCAATGAACATCGGTTCAAATTGCAAAAATCAACACAAATTCTAATTTCGTCATTCTTCTTTTGAACCGAGACTATATTAGCTACCCAATTGGAAAATCTTAAAGGCAGAATTATTTTTTCTTCCCATAATTTTTTTATCTCTTTTTCAATAATAGGGAGCAGCATGGGATTGATATGCCTAATCTTCTGTGCTACAGGATTTTCTTCTGATTTCAGAGGAATTTTATGCTCCATTATACCTCTATCATAGGTCTTTAAATCATTGTAAGACCATGCAAAAATGTATGCGTATTGTTTCAGCAGCTTGACATATTTAGTTCTAGTTTCTAGAGAAAGAAATTTAAAAACTTTAACTAATTTAGGCTGATATTCTGTACCAATATTGCAGCCAGTTGTACTCTCTCCATCTGCTATACTTTCAGGCTTTAAAAAGACATTATTATTATCAAACAACCTCTCTAAAGGAACTAGGACTTTAGGAATGTAGTTATATTTTAGATAAATAATTTATTTCCCAGCTATGGTCTTTTTGAATGACTTACTGCTTTGATTTTCAAGAATGTCATGCTCATCATCAATTTGAATGTCTGCAAACTCTTCAACACACTCCAAAATTTTCTGAATATCTTTTTTATCTTCAAATACTTGCCAGTATTTGATATTGTTAGGAATAGAAGGTTTGTTTTTTATTTGAACATCATATGTTGCCTTGACATAAAAGAGGAATTTTAAAATTACTAGCAGCTATATCTAGTGAATCAGCCATTTGATTTTCCTCTCTAGTGACAAAATTTACATTGAATGCTGAAAAATAATGCTCAATCAAGTCCCATACTTCATTCCTATAATTTTTCAATTTGGAATTTTTCACTTGATAGTTGTTTCTCACCTGCCTTATCACCAATTCTGAATCACCAAAAGCAACTAGATGTTCAACTCCCAAATCGTTTGTTGCTTTCATACCCAAAACAAGTGCTTCATATTCACCAGTGTTATTAGTGGTAGAAAATTGCAATTTATATGATAAGGTTACCCTTTGCTGAGTGGGAGAAATGAGAACTACACCAGCTCTCGATCCCTCTCTTGATGAGGCTCCATCAAAGTATAATTTCCAGATATGTCCTCCCTCTAAAACATGCTCATTTATATCTTGCAAATGTTGGTTTTCACTGATTTTAGGCTAGAAATTGTTATCATCAACAGCAAGGTGTAATATGGATGACCCAAGTTCCTTCTCCTCTGCATATATAGGATGGTTTGATGGATTATTTTGATCACTTATGATATAGTCCATTTGGGTTTCCCTATACACCTTGCTGAATTCTCCTCCAAACATTGGGATTTTGGCATATGACATATCCATTTGAAGAGTGCCTCCCAAATTTTTAGACCAAGATCTGGAAAGAAGCATCCCAAATCTAGAAGGTATGTCTGCAACTACTATGTCCATCACTAAACTTTTCATAGGAAGTTGAGTAAGAGAAACAACCAAGTCTTTAATCACTCCTAAACACTTGAATTTTTTGGATTCAAAAATATATAGGTCATGGTATTGCTTAGTGATTTATAATCCTAATTCATCCATCACTCTCTTTGGCATTAGATTGTGAGACACCCCAGAATCTAATAAACAATTATGCAGTAATTTGTCATGTATATTGAGTGAAAGAAAGAAAGGTGGTGAATTATCATCATTTTGGTCTTGGACATGGAAGCCTAAGTAAATAGTAGGATTTTCATCCTCGAGATTTACTGATTTGGGAGCGTTAGGTGGCTGTAACAGGCTTTTAAATGACTCTTTGTATGTTGGATTTTTCAAAAATTCAAGAAGTGGGACAGGGATTTTGATTTTATTCAGCTCTAATTTGAAACTGAAATAAAGAGGAGTTGATTCTTTATTTTTTGCAGAAATTTTGATGATTGGGGCAGAATTAGGAGGTGGAGGGACATCATTGACTTTTGCCTTTTGTTTAGCAGCTTGTTTGTCAGAATCTGATTTTTGTTGAGGTTGTTGGATAGGACCTTTGGACCTTAGAGGATCATTTCTAGTTTGAGCTTCTTGTTTTTTTTTATCATTTTGTGCATGAATTTGAGCATTCTCATCATCTGAAAAGAGATATATCATTGATTGGTCTTCAGATTCTTGCAAAGTCAAAAAATTTGACTATGATGTTTCTCCTACAAGGTTTATGTCTTCATTTTCTTCCTCATGATCTTGCTGCTCTTCTTCAGCAAAATTATTCAATGGAGTCTGAACATTTTGATCATCAGCATTCCTCCTTGGGTGTTGTAAGATTTTTTGAGGCTGAAAAGGTCTTCTGAAGGGAGCCTAATTTCTATTAGCTTTATTTTGATTGGCTCTAGCAGTTGGTTTGTTCTCTAACTCCAGTTTTGTCATCTTAGAAGCAAGTTCTTTAATCAAATTGGACATTTGATCAATCTTTTCTTTTGATGTGAGAGTTTTGGAGGAAGAAGGTTTTTATTCTTTCATTTTCTTTTTGTCCTTTGTTGCTTTCTCCTCTTCCATTTTCAATTTATTTGAAGCCATAAGATTAGATTGCACTCCAATTTCATCCTATTGCATATCCATCAATGTTTGTGCTTTCTCAGCTCTTAACCACAAAGAAAACTCAGAATCTAAAGCATTAGCAAAAGTTATCATAACTGTGGTTTCAAGAGGTTTGATTTCTTCTGGAATTTTTTGATAAATTTTAATAAACCTCGTTGTAAAATCAATCAATGACTCATCTATCTTCTTTTTTAGAGTTCCAAACTCTGTAAGGTAGTACACATAACCTAACCCTTTGGAGTTTGTGCCTTTAATTGCGGTGTGGTTTAATGACATGATTTGAAATGATTCAAATACGAGCACCAAGCCACCCCATAACATATATCACTCCCCTACATCATTTAATAAATCGATACCTTGTACCTTAATTTCTGCTTCAGCCTTAATAGGTATCTATAGGTTAACTCCATCAATAATATAACCATTCCCTTATAATATTTCTTCTAAATCAAAAATAATTACCCTTTTAAAAAGAATAACATATCATAACATAGAAGATCTTCAATTAGTTTCAAAGGAGAATGATCTTTTCTCTGAAAAATGCTCCTTGCAACTCCTTATGCAGTTTCGGAGGAATAGCTACCTTTTATCTCTTTGTCACCAATGAAAACAAATTTCGGAGAAATAGTTGCCTTTTATCTCAGTGTCACCAATGAAACCAAGCTCATGAATAAATAGACACCCTTTCAAAAAGAGGTATCTATTATTCTGGAAAGAGCAGCTATTATTTTATTACTAAAATGACCAATAGCTTTTGACTCTAACCTAAGTTAAAATAGTGGTTTTAACTTTTTTATATGAACCTAAGAGACAATACCAACTATAAATCTTGAAAATATTTTTGGTTTTGAGACTCTTTTTGGCTTTTATTGAAGATGATTAGAACTTTGACATAGGCTAGGGAACAAGAAAAATTTGAAAACGGTGATACAATGGCAGTCAAACTATTAACATTTATAGTGCTATCACAATGTTCAACCCAACTCTTATTCATCTCTTAAACAACTTTCAAATAGCAGTCTCATTGCTTTACAAACCCTCATGCATTAACTAGATTCAAAGGGATTGTTCATTCAGTCTAGTAGTTAAAGTTCGGTGTCCTCCTAGATTGTTCATTAAATCTAGTAGTTAAAGGTTAATGTCCTCCTCTTGGTTGTTGGTAGAATTACCCATCTCGTAAGCACCAAAAAACAAAAATGGATGGCTAACTTCCTTTTTCTTGTTGTCCTTTCCAGCAATATGTAATTACAAGCACCTACTTCTCCTCTCCAGCAATATGTAATTGCAAGCACCCACTTCTTCATTGATATCTAATTACAAGTTCCCACTTCTCTTTCATGATGTGATCATAGTCTATGGAAAGTTAAGGTTTTCATGTAAGCTTTCGTAGAATTATTCCCTCTTTCATGATGTGCATGTAATCAACAAAAAGTCAAAGTCTTCCTCTTGCATTCTGCTAAGTGAATAAAGATTTTTCCTGGCTTAAAAAGGTTGAACAATAGTCACTAATTCTATAAGAAATTAATTTGTCCATTTGAATTTGGCCATTAAAGTTTGTATTCAAGCACATTCATCAAATAAAAAATGAAAATAATTTATTATTATCCAAAAACCATTATTGAATTTTTATTTACATCTTGGAAAACCATTGCTAAAGTTTTAGAATTTTTTCAATACAAAAAAATTAATTACAAATCATTTTCCTAAAATCTAATGTTTTAGAATTTTTTCATTACAAAACAAATTAATTATAAACCATTTTTTTCTAAAATCTAAACTTTGTTTAATAAGATACATAAGAACTAGAGATTTAGTAAGATACGATAAGAACTAGAGATAATGGAGATGACAAGCTCACAAGTTGTAATAGATATAATTGTCTTCCTTGACATTCATGCATCACAATCTTTGGCTCTTGCTTTAACCACAATACGCTTATTATTAGCAATATTGAGAACAACAATGTTGGACACTTAAATGATTTTCTCTCAGTATATTGTTTTACAAGTACATATCAAACTCATTTAGAGATTACAAGTTGAAAAGAAAAACAACCAATTTTTTCTTACATGTCTAAGCTTTCATTACCTAAAGAGCGAGTTATAGTATATTGTTTTACAAGTATATATCAAACTCATTTAGAGATTACGAGTTGAAAAGAAAACAACCAATTTTTTCTTACATGTCAAAGCTTTCCTTACCTAAAGAGAGAGTTATAATTGTCTGTTAGAATTAGAGCTTTTAAGATGCAAAACACGCTAGAGTGAAATTCCTTGACATTTGTTACACTGGTCAAATGCCACAATTCGATTGTGTTTTATGATATAAAAGAAGTGCTTTTAAGATGCAAAACATGCCAAAGTGAAATTCCTTAAAATTTGTTACACTTGTTAAATACCACAATTCGATTGTGCTTTATAATATAAAAGAAGCCCAATATAAAAGCTAAAATTTAAAAATTTAGTGAATGAAATAATTTTGATCATAATAAATATATATAATTTAAATCAATTACAATAATGCATTATATTTTTCATATTTTTCAAATAATAATAATAATTACTAAAGAATTTTAAATTTTAAATTTTAAATTTAAAAAAAAAAAACCTAACATAAATGCTAAAATTTAAAAATTTAGTAAATGAAATATTTTTTATCATAATAAAAATACATAATATTTTTTTTGAAAAATGAAATTTAAATCAGTTACAATAATGTGTTTTGTTTTTCTTATTTTTTCAAAACAATAATCATAATAGAATTTTATTAATAAATATAATATTTTTAAAAAATGAAATTTAAACCAGTTTTAATAATACAATAATAATGTATTATGCTATTTGTATTTTTCAAAACAATAATAATAATAGAATTTTATTAATAAAACATAATATTTTAAAAAAAAATGAAATTTAAATCAATAGTAATAATGTATTATGTTATTTTTATTTTTTCAAAACAGTAATAGTACTAATAATAATAGAATTTTATTATTACAAAACAATAATAATAATAAAAGAATTTTATTATTATTAATAAGAAAAAAATTATTAAAAAAATATAGATTCTAAACCTACAATTTTTCATTAATCATTTTCTTTGGTTCAAGTCAGTAGCACATTTATATTTTCTTTGGTTCAAGCTAGAAACACATTTATATGTCACAGAGACTAGTATATCAATTAAAAATATTTAGAAAACCACCTCCAACGTATTAGTATATCAATTAAAAGCATTTAGAAAACCAGCTCCAATGTTTTTGATCCAACAGTGTTCATGTGATAACTGGTCCCACACATTCATCAAAAAAAAAAATCATAAACTCACTAAAATATGCACATAAATACTTTATATTAAGTTATATAAACTATATAAATATGTCCAAAATGGGCCCAGATTTTGATTGGACCAACAATTTTCATACACCAAGCGTTAACATCACAAGTTGACAAGACCTATTGTCTCAAGTACCTCCAACTCTGAATTACCAACTAAGTCAAAATGCACTACAAAACATTACAATGTTTTCCATCCAAAAGTACAGCTATCCCATCAAACAGTCACCCATTGATTTTGCATTGGGGCAACACATCCCATTGTTGGGTAACACCTGCACAAGAATAGGTGAAATGTGTGTCAACCATATGTGCATGCATGTTTAACCATTCAACCTATTGAAGGCATTAAATGACACCATTCAATTCAGGAAATAGTTCACCCAACCTTTCAATTCAAGAATTAAACACAACAGCGCTTTCAATTCAGGAACTAAATTCAGGAAATCATTTCAATTTGGGAATTAAATTCAAGAAAGCATTTCAATTCAGGAATTAAATTAAGGAAGGCACAAGAAAACACAAGGATCAACCATGAAATCTTATCAGCCATTGGATCATGTACAAATCAATCCACAACATAGATTTGAATTTAAGAGATGGCAATCCAGGCCAATCTTCCCTACCAATTAAATTCTAGATCATAAAACTATAAAACATCAACCCATACTGCATTTGAAGCATTAATTATACTCATCAGATGTTGCTGACATACAATGAGAGTTTTCACATATAATCAAACTTTTCAAACAGTGTTCCATTCATTTTGCAAACATACAATCATTTTCAAACAGTGTTCCATTCGTTTTGCAGACATACAATCAAAGTGTTCAGGCAGTGTTACATTCATTATATTCATCAGCATCTGGAGACATACAGACAGAGTGTGTGCTCAATGTTACATTCTAGACAGAGTGTGTGCACAGTGTTATATTCATTCTCTTCATCCGTTGCTGGAGACATACAGGTTTTTGTTTTTTGTTGAATAAAGTTATTATATTGAGTACTTTATCATTATTTTAGTTTAAAAACCATGTTAAGCTTATAAGTTATAGATAATATACCTGCTAGTATCTGCCTATTGGAGCTTAGTTCAGTAACTTTATGGCTTCGATCCTCACCGCCTAGACAAATCAATCAAGGAAATCCCACAACCGTGCAAGAGAAAGCTAGAAACGGTCTTTCTAAGACCTGTTTCAACTTCTCTTTCTAATACGTATTTCAAATTCTCTTTCTAAGACCTGTCTTTGTTAGGAAGTTCCAGCTGCAAGTGTTCCTAAACAATTGCAACGATAACGGGAAATTAGAACAAGCATTGACCACTTCCATTCACTAACAAAAGGGTCGATACACGCAAAGGTAGATAAGTGTACACAAAGGTCGATATACGCACTAGGTAGATAATTCCATGTCCAAAGTGTATCTAGAGCTTATTGACATGGACTAAGGTTGATATCGATAGCCAGTATCATTGACAGGAGGTGGACTTTTCCAACCAGTCATATACCCAAACATAGACAGTGTTCATTTCCATAAGGGCATTTGATAGTTGATCATTGGAAGCCATAACTACCAGACATAGCTCTACCTTTCATTAGTATAACCTAAACCAATAGCAAAGGCAAGAGCAGTGGTTCCAGTACCAATATTTTAAGCAGCACCACCAACAGTCAATAGGGAATCCATTTAGATTTCATAGTAATATCCGCCAAAACCACTAAACTCGGGCACCCAATAGTTTTATGCAGACCCTAGTTAGCTACTGTTCATGCTGTCATTGGTTGCAAGAATGGAGAAATGACCATCTCTAATGGATCTCATATCCAAAAATTGGAAATTTTCCACCTGCACAACTAGTAAATGAAGTCCCTCTTTGGTTGGAGAACCATTATGGAGAGGAAGAATGTATGCTCCCTTTGTTAACCTTAGAAAAATCAAGGGGACATCAAGAGCAAACAGAATAACATGTCTTGCAACATTTTTTATCGAACATAAGATGCATTGAAATTAGCCCTGGAAAAATACTCTACATAGGTACATACTTAAGTACAAAACAAGGGGTTCATGGCTTTGTGAACCGCCCAGGCCAAGTGTTGCCATTCCTCTCACTACATAATCAACCAAATCAAATCATTAAGAATGTTAATAAATAAAAACAAAAACAATGCTACGTGGAGGAAATTTAAGGTTCAAATTCCCTTATTCACTTGTGCATGAAAAACAATAAGCATAGACACCTAAAAATAATTTTTAATGGCAGGCATTATAGCCCTTACAATTATGCTTTTAGCCCTAAGTTTCAGGAAACCTTCTATCCTGCTATTTTTGCATCATTCACTATTGCAACCATAGGTGGAAACAAGGAACTGTGCACTCAACTTGTTGAAATTAGCCTTGGAAAAATACTCTACATAGGTACATACGTAAGTACATAACAACAATAACAGGTGGTAGAATTTATTCAAAAACAATATGGTGAATTTACTTGGGACTGCTTGTACATGAAAGGAATTCATCTTGAAACTTGCATACACTTAACCAAAAACTATGAATGTCTTGTTAGTCAATACCTCTACACCAATACAAAATGCTTCAATATGAAGTTAACCAGAAACTCTGAATGTCCTATTTAGTTATATTTTCTTGCCAAGTCAATACCTCTATTCAACTCCCTGCACCCAATAGATGGAATTTAACAAATTCACCAAACTTGTCTTAATGAAGCCAAAAAGTATGTTGCTTACATCCATGTTAACAATAGAAGATGCCATGTTAACTTACAGCCATGTTAGCTTACAGCCATGTTGTTAACAGTCAATAGGTATCACTTATCTTTCTCGCGCTAATATTAGAAGTCGTACATAATTGAAATACAATATACTGAAAATCATTCAATAATTCAAAGTAACAATGTAATCCAAATTCAACTCTTCAGGTAAACCAGGTCTGTTCCACTTCAATGTCAATTAATTCACAAAATTCATCATTGATATGAATGGATTACTAGGTTTGGTTTTATCATTAAGATAAAATCCTTGTTAATAACATTGTATGCACTCAAATGCAACCTGAACTCTTTTGAGTAAAATACCAAGTTGCCTACACAAATGCAAGAGTTCACAACAAACAAAAGAATATTTCATGTTGTTAACATTCAATAGGTATTACATAAATATATTTTACTCTATACAGTTGTGTTGTAATACTTATCAAATTTCTTACTCATGTTGTACTCGAATAAAATTTTAAATCAGAATTTCATAGTAAATCTATAGGTTGTTGGAGCTCTGCCAAGAGTTTCTATTGCAGATCGGATAAGGAACAGGAGGCGAGGGACAAGGGGGGCCCAGCTGCAGAGCAGTTCATCAGATGAGGATGTTAATGCTCCCAGCAATGTCGTTGAAAATGACTTTGTGGTAGCAGATCATCTCAGCCCACCATCAACCATAGAGCCACCTTCAACCATAGTGCAAGGTGCAAGTTCAACAAAGAAAATCAGTGCCATCAGAGGCTAGACAAAGCAAGACATGCTCGATGCAATTAATGACATCGAGTTTAAGGGATATTCAATCTGTGCATCTGCAAAAAAACATGGTATTTCTGCCTCTAACATACATTATTGAATAAATGGGTTGACTAATACAAAGCATAGAGGGCCTGTTACAGTTATGACTGAAGAGGAGGAGGATGAAGTGGTCGACTGGTGTAAGAAGATGGACCAATTGGGACATGGGTTAGAGCTTATACAACTTACATCCACTGTAGCTCAAATCTGTCAAGGGAGGCCAAACCCCTTTAAAGATGGTTTTCCTACTAAATCATGGTGGAGTGGGTTTAAAAAGAGGCATCCAGACCTTTTGTTACGTACAGCGGAGGGCCTTGACAGAGACAGGGATTTAAATCTACGCCCTGCAATTGTTTCCAAGTTCTATAACACTCTTTTTGCTGCATATGAGGAGGGGTGACAAGCAGGGAAGACCATGGTTCAAGCCAGTTTGAGGCAAATAGGTTGATGTCTAACACGCTGGACCACATTGCAGAGCAGACACCATCATTCCAAGACCTTATTAACATCCAAGTCGCCATCTATCAGGCAGGGGTTAGGCCCACCTCTTATACCCCTACCAATGTAGGTTTGAATCCTAATTGTGTTTATATGACACCTTCAGTCAGTGTTGGGGTTAGTAACACAAGTGGACACTTAGGCTACTCAGTTCCACCATGGCTACATGGAACAAATTGGATTCAAGCATATGGAAACATTCAGGCACCTCCTAATCATCCAATCTTGGGCAGTCCACCATACTTGGGTCAAGCAGTCAGCTCAACAATTTTGGGCAATGCAGGAAATGGAAGCCATCAAGCATAGGGGTGGCATGACTTAATTTTTGTAACCACAACACTCTGTGATTTTGGTAAGGATGAAATGGGTTTGCTAAGGATAGCATCCATGGATGTTGGGAAGCTATAAACTGTTTCAAATTAGTATGTATCAAATAGTTTCTAATTGCTACAAGTTTGTTAATCTGTTGAAGTTATAATTTCTTATTTAAAAGAACACAACACTTGCCATAGCCTATGTCAAAATGTTTAATTTTTAATTAGTATGTATCAAACAATTTGTAATTTCTACAAAAATATATCTTGTATTCCTTGGGATTTAACAAATTGACAGTGTAAGTAATTTCTAACTTGCTCACTTGCAAAGGCATAATCCCAATCATCAATGACACCATTAAAACAAGTGATCATTGGTGCCATCATTTTTTTTAATTATAGTGACAAGACAACCCACATTCATCGATAGAAGCCAGTGATAATATTTTTGAATACTGATTAATAACAGAGTTATGATCAATTTTGCCAAGAATACATAAGAAACAAAAATCCCTCCATGAACATTTTCTCTGTTGAAAATATTATATGAATATAAACATCACAATTTCAATTTTTATTACATCCAAACAAAATATCCCTTGAACATTACATGCTCTTTAATGAACACAAAAAGCTACTAATAATCATGTTAAATAATAAGGATATCAACACAGGGAGAAAAGCAGCACACTTATATAACGAAATTGTGTGAGGGAATCAGATGAAAAAAATCTAATTAATCAGATTAGTGGGCAAGAAACCTATATCATTATACTGGTGTAATAAAAATTACTTGCTCACTTCATCAATATAAATAACTCAATAAAGGAGGAGACTATGAACAAAGAAACTGAATTCATAAGCAAGTAATAGGTCTATGACACCAAATTCCAACTTGGATTTTGGCCCATTGCCCCACTCTGAAAATTTGTGTCTTGCAATGAGAACGGCCCTGATTGAATGATCCTACCTCTTAATTGATTAAAAAGCAGTGGAATATAAAAATCATAACTGCAAACCAATGATACCATGAAACCTTTTACCGCCTGACCGGAAGGCATTCCCTGTTTCTGAAGAGCTGCTAAAGCAGTTTAAGCAATTTTGAAACTATTTCAGTGATTTCGTAACTGCAAAGGAGGGTATGAATAAAGAAATTGAATTCATAAGTGAGAAGCAAAAAAAAAAAAAAAAATCTATTACACCAAATTCCAACTTGGTTTTGGCTCATTGCCCCACTTTGAAAAATCGTGTCTTGCAATACAACTCTGATTGAATAATCCTGCCTCTTAATTGATTAAGAAGCAGTGGGATATAACCCTTAAGAGAATGTCCTATAACAAAGGTAAAATACCTCTATGGTAGTGACTGTAATACCTTGACTCTGTGAAACAAGAATGCAAGACCGAGACTTCACATGCAAGTCAAAACCCTTAAGAGAAACCAGGAAAAAAGGTAAAATACCTATATGGAAGTAACTATAAAATTAATACCTCGACTCTCTGAAACATAAATGCAAGACCAAAACTTCACATGCAAGTCAAAACCCTTAAGAGAAACCAGGAACAAAGGTGGTTATACCTTGTTGGAGTGAAACAATAATGCAAGACCAAGACTTCACATGCAAGTCAAAACCCTTAATAGAAACCAGGAACAAAGGTAAAATACCTCTATGGAAGTGACTGTAAAATTAAGGTTATTGAATAGAGACAACTTCATTTGCTTTACATGTGCATATATCAATGTAAATAACACAGTATGAGAAAATGTCAACATTATTAACAACACGGTATGAGAATTTAGAAAACATTATTAACACAGTGTAAGAAAATATCATCAAATTAATTGAAAACATGTACAGAATATAAAACATTATTAACATACTTCGGCTCTGTGGTAGTTATACCTCAGCTCTATGGTGGATAAAAATATTTAAACATCAAAATCTCAATTTACACAAAACCCTAAACCCTAAATGTGTTAAAAACAAAACCCTAAGCCCTAAATGTGTTGGAGTGAAACAAGAATGCAAGACCAAGACTTCACATGCAAGTTAAAACCCTCAAAACCCTTAAGAGAAACCAAGAACAAAAGTAAAATACCTCTATGGAAGTGACTGTAAAACTAAGGTTATTGAATAGGGACAACTTCATTTGCTTTACATGTGCATATATCAATGTAAATAACACAATATGAGAAATTCTCAACATTATTAACACAGTATGAGAATTTAGACAACGTTATTAACACAGTATGAGAAAATTTACACTAAAACAGATTCCTTTTAATTTACACAAAAACTCTACCCTAAACCAGCCAATTTATCAATCAATTTACACAAAAACATAGGAAACAAGCTCAACAGAAACATATCCTTCAAGTTAAATGTGTTAAAAAACCAAACGATTTACAAAATATCCAAGTGTTTAAAAACACAGTAAACAAGTTCAACAGAGAAACATATCCTTCAAGTTAAATGTGTTAAAAAACACATACATATGATTGGTAGGACAGATTCCTACCTTACGACTGCTCTCCTTGCCAATTTCATTGACCTGCAAACAATGCAAAAACCCAATCAGAATACAACCATTCATAGAGGAGGCAGTACAAACATTAAGAAAAAAGGAAAACCCACACTTAGAAATGCACCTGAAAGCACAATTTCGAGCATCCAGACCTGAAAAACGCACTTGAAAACACAATTTCGAGCATCCAGACCTGAAAATGACGTAGAGCCGAACGCAGGTAAAACCACCACAGAGCCGAGGTATAACCACCACAGAGAGCCGGGGTATAGCCACCACATAACCGAAGTATGACCACCACAGAGCCGAGTATAACCACCACAGAGCCGAGTAAAACCACCATAGAGTCGAGGTAAAACCACCACAGAGCCGAGGTATAACCACCACAGAGCCTAATATAACCACCATAGAGGCACAGAGCCGAGTATAACCACGCCAGAGCCAAGGTATAACCACCATAGAGCCGAGTATAACCAACATAGAGCCGATTATAACTACCAAAGAGCCGAGGTATAACCACACAGAGTCGAGGTATAACCACCACAGAGCCAAGGTATAACTACCACAGAGCCGAGGTATAACGATAAAGTTCAACCCCTGCGCTCGAACCAGGACCATAGGCACTCGAACCAAGAGCGCAGAGGCTCCATAACCCGAAATACAACGCGCAGAGTGTGGAGGTGGAGGCGTCAGGCATCGGTGCAAGCACTGCACAACAAACGAACCGGCAAACGATTAGTGACGAGCCCCAGAGTGAAAATGAGAGCTTCCTTAAGAAGCCTCTAGTTAAACACGAGAAGCGATCGACTGGAGAGGTCGTCGACCGGATGGAGACGTTCCTCGTACACGTGACATGTGCCTGTAGCAGATGGCATGCTGTCGTACGCACGCGTGGCACTCCAGGTGGCAGGGGGGCCCAGTCGCTACCAAGGTGTCCAATAATTGACCCCTCTCCCTTAGTCAACACTACATAATGTCAATGCCACATGGCAACACTTTAATTGTTTAGACTTCTTTTCAAAATTAACAATAATGTCAATGCCACATGCCAACACTTTAATTGTTTCGACTTCTTTTCAAAATTAAAATATAAACTTGAACTGAAACCTTCTTTATAAAATATAATGCAAATACCTTTTTAATAATAATAATGTCAAAGTATCTAGATACTAACATATAGAAATACTGTTTACAAAAACTATTATATACACACCATCTAAAATAAAATATAAATAAATAAATACATGCATACACGGTTATATTAACATATAGAAATAGTGTTTACAAAAACTATTATATACACACCATCTAAAATAAAATAGAAATAAATAAATAAATTAGATCTAAAATTTTTGTGATCCATTATGGAGATAAATAAATGTATTTTGGATATCATTAGGATTTGGTCAACTTTTCGAACCATATAATGTGGTTCATCCTCGAGACAAAGTGAAAAAGATAATCAATCTTATTGAATAAAAACTGTGGATGCATCATTCCTCAGAAATAGCTGTTGAAAACTAACTCTTAAAAACTAGCCATTATTAATTACATACTATGACTTAATAAGAGCACACAAAAACCAAGATATTAATCTGCATATAAGTCATTCAACATGCGACCCTAAATTTCAATGTAGTGTAAGTAATCTTCTCAGTGATTATTACATCCTTCTAATTCATTTATTATTGTAATTTATTTTATGTGAAGAGTTAAGTTAAAGTAATGGGAAATTATATGTTTTGATTTTACACAAAACTTGAGTAACTATAAGATCAGTTATTATCCTTCATCATTTGATGTGTATCTTCACCTCTATTGGATGCTTAGTGAAATCAACTGGGTCTTCTCTAATAAAACTCATGAAGAAGTTAGGAGTTCTTCATTTGTTCAAAGAAGACAATACTCAAAATGTGTTTTCACTTGCACCATAGTCAGAAATTAAAAACACACCATAGTTGTTTTTTTTTAATCATAATTGTAAATATTGTGTTAAAAAAATTGCATGAGACACAACATTACATCAAAATTGCAAAAACAATTAACCCATCTCTTGAAAAAACCCAATGTTCTGGTTGCCATAGGCATTCTAACCATAATTTCAAATATTGTATTAAAAAATCTACATATGGGGCGCAACACATCAAAATTGCAAAAATATTTAACTCATCTCTTGTAAAAACCCATTGTTCTATTGCTATAGGCATGGCAAAGCTTCAGATACAAAATTATAACAATGTATATATTGTTTGAATAAACTCGACAAAATGTCCTAAGAAGCATAATTGCACAAACTTTCATACTAACAAATATTAGGCAGGGGGGTCATCTTCTTTCCAAGAGGGCACTTGTTTATGTGCTAAAGCAGGGGCATTTAAATATGGAAGAAGGAATCCTTCCATTGTTAAAGAATTAGCGATAGAAACAAAGGAACGAATACCCCAACTAGAAGCTAATTGCATTTCTTCGATTTGCTAATGAATACTAGTAATCTCATCCTCCAATTGATAAATCTTCGAATGTTGTTCAACAAGAATCTCCTTGGTGGTGGAGGCAAAAGTCGCCATTTACTGAAACCTTGAGCTGCATGTGCAGCTTAGCATCCCAAAGTTCCTTGGAGTCAGAGTCCTGAGAAGGGAGGGGCCTGTGATGGGCCATATTGAGGACAAGGGGGATGGTAACAAAGTTCCCAACCAACTGACAAAGTTGCCTTGCTTGGACCCCACGAATAGACCAGAAATTGCCAAAAAGAAAGAGTTGTTATCTAATGAACCAACTCAGCTTGTTCCAAGTTTCCAATTTCTCGAGAAAAAGTAGAGAAAGCTTCCACAGTTTTCTCGACAATAACAAAAACCCAGTGAGGCCCATGGTGTTGTAATCCTACGGGATTATATTCAGTTAGGTTATTTAGTTAGTTATAATTAGTTAGATTAGTTAGTCATTGAAGTATAAATGTAATTTTGATTTCACTGAATGTACACAGAGATCACTTGATCATTATTGAACAGTGGTATCAGAGCGAGGCGTGATCCAGCTTTGCTGCAAGACGACTGGTGAACTCTTGCTCGATGTGTGTGATATGCGATTGGAGGCCGGTGAGAGAAGACCCCCTGTAATTTGTGCAAGAGGACCATTGTTGTGGAACCCCCGTGTGAAGACCACGTCGTTGTTCACCATCGTTGTGGAGAGTTGTTGTTCACCATTGCTGTGGAGAGACGTTGTTCACCATCACTGTGGAGAGACTGCCAGAACTGTGCACTGTCAGTGGCTTGTCGGTGTTTTTTTTCTCCTGTGGACCTGTGGAGCACTGAACCGAGGAATTGTTTTGGTGGACCAGCATAGCCTCCAGCATTGTGGAGGAACGATTTTTTTGCTCATTGTGGAGGAACGGGGTTTTTCTATGTTCGTTGTGGAGAAAGTGATTCCAGCGTGAACCCCAGGAGCAAAAAAAAAAAATTGGGAGAAAAAATTTGAATTTTGCAGAGTAACTCTGCTAGTGTTAGTTTTGGGGATCAATAAGTTACAACTTTAAGCATTTTTTTTAAAGAAAATCTGTCTTGAAAGGGTTAAAACAGATTGAATCTGCAAGTTAAATCTGTGCCTTGAAAGGGTTAAAAAAAAAAAATTTAAGATTATCTGAACAAGATGAACTCATTGGTGTCTTTAATTGGGGTTGTCCTTTCCGGAAAGGAAAATTACCAGGAGTGGTTTAGGAAAGTTAAAAATACTCTTATCTTTAATGATTTATGGGATGGAGTCTGTGAAGGAGAAGGAGAGGATGCACCAGAGCAGCCCGATGAGCGGAAACAGCTAGCAATCTGGCAAAGTAAGGATAAGAAGGCCTTTGCCTTAATCTCCACTTCAATCTCAGAAGAGGTAAGCATATACATTACTCAGAGTAAAATAACTTATGATGCCATAAAAAAACTAAAAGAGTTTTATGATTCACATTCTGAATTGGATATAATTCAGTTATTGTTGAAGTTATTTAATCTGGAAATGAGCAATAATGATCCTCTAAACCCTGCCTCTGAAATTAAAGCCATCAATCATGAAATTGAATCTACTAGAGTTAAAGTTGATTTGCCGCTTACTACTTTTATAAAATCTCTTTACCCTAGTTATCCACACTACTTGGAATCTCTCCAAGCTAGTGGGCAATTAAAATATTTAGATTTTGACAAATTAGTAGGGAAAATTGCAAAAAGAGAGAAGGCTTTTGGCAAGAAAGAAGCATCACATAGTTCTAATAACGAAACCCTATGTCTTGCTCAAAAAGACCAAAAACCTCAAGAGTAATCTTTCAGAAATACTAAGGGTAATAGAGGTCGAGGTAGGAAGAATTATAGAGGTAGGGGGCAGAAATATTCAGGGAGATAGACAGAATAATGAAAAACAAAGAATTTTTTCTGATAAACCAGCTGTAAAATGTTTTGGATGTGGAAAACTTGGACATACTGCTGCAAATTGTAGAATTCCCTGGGAAAAATTTAATGAAAAAAAAGAACAATTGCTTGAAAATAAAGATTAGATAATTCCAGACAGGGGGCAGTCTTTTGAGAATGCACATTATGTTGTCGCTCATTGTAATTTCCACATGGAAGATGTTTTTAGTACTTATTTTTCTTCATGGTATGACAGTTGGGTTCTAGACATAGGTGCCACGTGTCATATGACCTTTCGAAGAGATTTGTTTGATCAATTCAGTGATAATATTGATGGAGTAGTGTATTTTGTTGGTAAGTCCCAAATCAAACCATCAAGGATTGGTTCAATTCAGTGAAAAATTCCTCAACTTCCAAATTATATTTTAAATGATGTTCTTTACATTTCGCAGTTCCAAAGAAATTTGTTATCTCTTATATAAATAAGAGAGCAGAGACATTCCATTCACATATTTGATAGTAAAGTAGAAATTAGAAGAGCACCTGACAATAAAACTGTAATGACCGGTGTGGAAAAAGATAAATTATTGAAGTTGCATGGTATGTCGCATGTTGCATTGAACACAACTTATTTGGTTCAGCAAAATGATACTCTACCCTCTTCTTTATTATGGCATGCACACTTCGTTCTTGTTAATTATGAAAGTATTCGAACTATGAAACAACAAGGGATTAAGGGACTTCTAACAGTTCCCAGGGAATTAACCCCATGCAATGCTTGTATATTGGGCAAGCATCACAAACAGTCTTTTCAGAATTCTAAGTCTAGAGCTACAATAAAATTAAGCCTCATACATTCTGACTTATGTGGTCCAATGTCTGTACCAACTGTGAATGGAAATAAATACATACTCCCTTTTATTGATGATTATTCAAGGATGTGATGGATTTATCTGCTTAAAGAAAAATCACAAGTTTTTGATATGTTTAAGAAATTTCATCTCTTGATAACAAATGAAGCACAACTTACTATTGGTACTATAAGGACTGATAATGGAGGAGAATATACTTCACATGATTTTGAAACATATTTGCAAGAGAATGGCATCAAACACCAGACCACAATACTATATAATCCACAACAAAATGGTGTTGTTGATCGAATGAACAGAGCATTGCTGAATATGGTAAGGTCAATGATGTTTTTTTAAGAATGTAAAATGAATGTTTTGGGGAGAAGTCGTGCTCTATGTGGCATACATTAGAAATCAGTGCCCTTCCTCTGTCATTAACAACAGAACTCCATATGAAATGTGGTATAGTCATCTTCTTGTTGTTAAACATTTCCAAATTTTCAGTTCTCAATGTTATGCTTTGATTCCTAAACATCAGAGGAATAAGCTAAGTGACAGAAGCAGAAAATGTATATTTTTAGGGTATTTCATGACTTCTAAGGCATATCGATTGTATGATGAAAAGAACAAAAAGTTTATTTTGTCAAGAGATGTATTTTTTCTTGAAACTGATAAAGATTCCCTCATTGTTGATGGAAAACTTAATCAAATAGAAAATTTTGTGCCTCAACATTTTTATTATGAATCAGAGAATATACTTCCCCACCCTGAAGGGGGGATTCCTATATTAGATCAGTCTGTGGAGTTTCCTTCTCTCAATGATGAGAAATTGGTTGTGGTTGATGATGATAATTTTGTTGCTGCTGATGAGGAATTAGTTGCTGCAAGTGTTTCTATAGAAACAATGACAGGAATGGCAAGAACTAAGCCAGATGAAGAAGATGAGCAACTTCCTGAACAATTTCCTACACAATCTTTGCAAAGTTCAACTCATATTCGAACATTTCCAAAGAAATATGATGAGTTTAAGGCTGGAAGTTCCTCAGGCAACTATTCTCATTGTGAATTTAACTTTTCTGTGGATTGTGAACCTACTTGCTTTGAAGAAGCTGCTAGTTATGAACAGTGGAAAGAAGCAATGCAAAAGGAATATGATGCTCTCATAAAAAATGGCACATGGAAGCTAGTGGATCCTCCTGCGAGCATCAAACCTATTGGTTGCAAATGGATTTATAAAACTAAGTTTAAAGCTTATGGTTTGCTAGACAAACACAAAGCAAGACTTGTAGCAAAGGGATATGCACAGAAAGAGGGTATCGACTATACAAAGACTTTTGCTCCTACAACTAAATGGGGCACTATTAGATCTTTGTTTGCTATTGCAGCTCAGAAAGAATGGAAAAGTCATCATATGGATGTCAAAACTGCGTTTTTAAATGGAGTTTTGAAATAATATGTTTACATGTTTCAGCCAGAAGGTTTTTCCATTAAAAGGAAAGAACAAAAGGTTTGTAAACTAATGAAGTCTTTATACGGCTTGAAACAAGCGCCACGAGCATGGTATGAGAAGCTAACTGAACATCTTCTTAAATTAAACTATAAACATTTTGACCTAGATGATGCAACTCTTTTCGTTAAGAAAGTTGGAAGATCAGTTGTATATGTTGATGATTTGATGATCACATGAAACAATGATGAATATATATCATCTATAAAGAAGGAATTGAAAAAGGTTTTTGATATGACAGATTTAGGTTTACTTCATTATTATCTTGGTATTGAAGTTGATCAAAAACCACAACATATTTTCATCTCTCAGAAGAAATATGTTGATATGTTATTGAACATATATAGTATGACAGAATGTAACCATGTTGCTACTCCAATGGAGTAGAATTTGAAACTCACTTCCGAAGAAGGAAAATCATTTGAAGATCCAACAAAGTACAGGGAACTTGTTAGAAGTTTGATTTATTTGTCTATTACTCGTCCCGATATAACCTTTGTTGTTGGAATACTTTCCAGGTTTATGCATCATCCTTGTGAGGGGCATTAGGTAGCAGCAAAAAGAGTTTTGAAACATTTAAAAGGAACTCAAACTTACGACATCAAATATTCCAAAGTTATAGACTTCCATCTTGCTGGTTATTCGGATTCAGATTTTGATGGAGATAAAGAAAATGGAGTCTCAACTTCTGGATATTCGATGAATCTTGGATCAGTAGCCATCAGTTGGAGATCATGCAAGCAATCTGTTCCTACTAATTCTACCACCGACGCCGAATATGTTGCAACAGCTCAAGCCACTAAGGAAATCATTTGGCTTCGGAAAATACTTGAAGATTTGCAGGAGAAACAAAAAGCTTCAACTCCTCTATTTGTCGACAACTCTTTTGCAATTCAGTTGGCCAAGAATCCAAAGTTTCATGATCTAACCAAACATATCAACACCAAGTATCATTTGATTCGACATCATGTAGAGGCCAAAACAATTCATCTGACACATTGTCCAACTTCTGTACAAATTGCAGATATTTTTACCAAAGCATTAGGGCGTGAAAAGTTCGAAAAATTTAGATCCTTACTTGGTATGGCAAATGTCCCTTCGAATTAAGGGGGTAAATGTTGTAATCCTACGGGATCCTACAGGATTCTATTCAGTTAGGTTAGGTAGTTAGTTATAATCAGTTAGATTAGGTAGTCATTAAGGTATAAATGTAATTTTGATTCCAATGAATGTACACAGAGATCACTTGATCATTATTGAACACATGGGATTAATCAAAACCTCGCTAGGAATTCTAACAGAGTTCCCACCCTCCAGCAGAACAACTTTAACTATACTCAATTTCCCAGAAGCACTGAATTAACAAAGGAGTTGACAAAACACTAAGAAGTTTCCTTACATGGATTTCTTTAGGTCCAACATGGGTGGCAAAGCCTCCATTCTCATCCTACCAGAGCACACTAGCTGCAGCGATCCACCCTCCTCAATCTCCCACCAAGCTTATGATATAAGAATGACATCTAGTCCACCAATTTGAAAACCAGAGCCACCATCTCATGTCCATGAAACCAACAAAGAGTGCATAGCCCAATTTCCATATTTGTAATTTGAATCCACATGGTAAGGGTACCATCAATCATCCTTGATCACCATTATTAGTAGTGCAGGTGGCCAAAATGCACAAATATGGACTGCAACCACCTTCCCAACACATTGTTTAACATTAAATTTCGACAAGGACTCCCATGCCTTGACCCCCTTTGTATCTCCCATATTCTCTCAATCTTGCATGCAACCAACAGCAGTCTTTCGCAATCATAGCCACGTGCCATGCATATGGATCACCATGGTGAGACACCACCTCATTCACCATGAGGGAGCCTACCTAAAATTGAATTGCCTTATTTGCCATTTGATTTGTGGTGATATTGTTATTCTGAAGAACATGCCAAATAGTGTACTCGAATATTTTTTAGAGCCTTTTAATCCACTTAAGGATTGACTTCAGAGCCAGGTCATTTGGGAAGAAGCCAACAAAGATGTCGCCAAGAATGATTTTAGAATCCCCATTATCACTAGTTTCTGGATGTTCAAGAATGATTTCAGAATCCCCATTATCACTAGTTTCTCGATGTGGTTAGAAAGAGCTAAAATTGTCAATGGGTGCTTAGCTCGAGTGGTAGGGATGGTGGTTTGCCATCCTATCTACCCGGGTTCAAGTCCCCAGAGACATGGCCCGTCATAGTAAAGTTGGAAGGAAAGGTGTTCCGTTAGAGTGGGATCCTGGTTCCAGTTCCAGTGGTCTCCAAACGTCTCGGTCCTTGACTGAACTATGAATTTCTGATACATATGGCTTGCCGGTTGTTGCTTATATTTAGGAAGGTTGTTAGTTCCCTATCAAAAATTATAGGTTGAAGAAAAAGCTAAACTCATGACTTGGATCAATGCATATCCTTCTTCAGGCCCTACGCAAACTCCAAGAATAAGATATTTTCATGCTTCCTCCAAGGCGAAATAATACCCCCACCCTTCATTCTTACCACCCAAAAAAACCAATCATCCCTTGGCTGACTAACAGCGAGAACATGACTGCCTCTACCAAGAAACCCTAGACTTTGTTAATATAGGAAAAAAATTGCCACGAACTTTTTGGTTACCTAGCTAAAAGCAAAAGAATTATTTTCTTTATTTCCTATAGGGAAGAGGAACAGCATCGCTACTATTCATTTTTATTAATAAAATGTACATGAGTAATTATATTGTAAACTTTGAATAATAACATTGATTATGTTATTAAATATACAGCTATTTTTAACCCAAAACATTACCAATCACCAAAAAAAAAAAAATGGAATGATGGAAAAAATGTTAGCAGACATGGAAGGTGGGATCTTTATATAAAAAAGAGTGGGAAATGAAATAAAATATTAAATTAAAAAAACACACTATATTTATTTTAAAAAGTGGTTGTTTTATTTACTTTGATAATAATTCTCATACATTTTAAAGCCGTAGTCTAACTAGCCAGAGGAATCGCCCTGAAAATCATGAAAATTCCGATAAGATTTTCAGAAAATCCGGCAGGAATTTTTCTAAATCCATGTTATAACTATCAAAGTTTAATATTTTGGGTGTCCTACAGGTTTTGATGGTGCTGAATCCATTTCCAATGTCAAAATCAAGATTCAAACACTGTTTCTGCAAGATTTTTTTAATTTTTTTGGCCCGGATTCCGGCCAATTTTGATCGTCCGGGCAATTCCTCCGGCTCGTTAGACGACTCCCATTTTAAAAAACAACTATATAAAAAATTAAATTAGATAATTGAAACTAAATAAAAAATAAATTTATAATAAAAGTATTAATTATTATAAAATTTAAGATTTAGAAAGTTGAGCTGGAGAAAAACACGTAGGAAAGAAAGGGTTAAGAAAGGCAGGAATCATTGGTGAGAAGAAAAGGAAAGGCAGAGGTCTAAATTTAATTACAACCAAGTTTTTAAGAAAACAAAGATAGAGGTTTTGGATTTTAAAATGTTGCGAGGACTTGGAAAAAGAAAAAGGTAAGAGAAATGAATGGTAAGAAAGGAAGCTTAAGATGAAAAACTAGTCACCATAACAGGGGGGGAGGGATTTGGAGGTATTAATATTTATCAGTTCGTTGCAAGTATACAGGTGATTCAAAATAATTAGCAAGTTTAACAAACTCGGTAGTTATCTTTGTAATTAATATAATTAAAATTCTTTCTACATCACGTAGTCTTTCACTAAGTCTAATGGTACACTGCTGAACTTTGAGAAAAATTAAGGTTTTATTAAAACAAATATTATGTTTTTATCCCATGATGTTATTTTTAAGGTTTTATTAAAACAAATATTATGTTTTTATCCGATGATGTGATTTTCCTTCAAGTTAGGTTGACTTTAGGCCAAGGCTAGCCCAATGTTAAGATGGAAGAACAATCTTTTCAGCTGCAAGATGCTGTCAAAAATTGTGTGAAGTTCATTTGAGTCTAAATGAGCTTGTAGAAAAGTTGTATCCCTAAAAATGACTCTCCATAAAATTTAAACCAATAACTTAGTGAAAACTAAACTCCACACAAACCAACTTACACCTTATAAATGCGCTTTTCTTTTTCTTATTTGAATTATATACATATACATTGCTTCTCATTGTTCTCAATTAACTGTAACATTGTCATTTCCAAACTCAAAATTCTTCAAAGGAATTTACTCACAACAACAAAGACTATCAAATCTACTAATTAGTTAATCCAAAATTTTGTAATAACCAAGAGAAAAATATATTAAAAAAATTTATATATGAAAATAAAAATAATTAGAGATAGATATAGGCGTCGTCTATTTAACTTTCAAATTTGTTCGGATGGCTAAAAATGGCCGGAATCCGGTAAAAAAATTTCAAAAATCTAGCAGTAGGAATGTTTGAATCGAGTTTTTAATTGGTGGAAATAGATTCGGCACCATCAAAAAAAACCCGTAAAGCACCCAAAATCTTAAAGTTTGACAACTATAACCTGGATTTACAAAAAATCCTACCAGATTTTATCAAAATCTTGCCGCAATTTTCAGGGCAAATTTGAAAGCTGGGTAGACTACAGACAGCATATAGATATATGCCCAGTTCGGAAAGTCTTTTTAAATATAGTCAAGTAAGCATTTTGATGGAACTTTTACAACTGCAAGATCAAATATTCTATCATTTCTTTCAAAAGAGATGGCCTTGCCTGTTGTATAGTGTACACATCTTTTACAACTGCAAGATAAAATATTATCATTTCGTTCAAAAGAGATGGCCCTGACCTGTTGCTTAGAGTACACATTTTACTATTTGTGAAAATATTGGATTTATGAATGTCGACTAGAAATATGAAATATGATTACACATTATTGTTAGGAGGGACCGTGAGCTCTCCTTGCCTGTTAGAAGGTAGTAGCTAACACTTGATGAGTGTGGAATAGTTAACATATAATTGATCACATAACTGACTGTCGCTGAGTGCTGCTCTTTTGTAAGCAGTAATCTATGCCTGCCCAAAACAACTGGGAGACCATTGACAATCTACTAGCACGAGATTCTGCAAAATTTACAAGCTCCCTCCATTACCAGCATGACATGATTGCAGCTTTAGTCTTCTCTATTCAACAGTCGAAGGCTGCATACAAGCACAGCGAGCTTGTTGCTTGGAAGGTTGTTCCTTTCTGCCACCAACAAGGAATGCCCGTAATGGAACTCTGATCTTGGGCCCATCTTCCAACATTTTCTGTTGAAACCTTGAGATAATAATGCGGATCCTTCGGACCTCCAATTCCAAAACCCGGGCTTTCTCTGAACCATTTTCCAACCTTTCTGCTATTTTGCTGTTTTGCTGACTTAATATTGAAATCTCTTCGGCAAACTTAAACTTGTGTTCCTGGCCACTCATCTCCTCCTGCATTCTGTTAATCCAAGCAAATCCATACTTGAGATCCTTTTTCAATCTATTATTGTGTTCCACTAGCTGCATGACTTGCCCTTGGGCTTCTTTTAACTGCTTTTCAAGCAAATTATAATCTATTCCCCCATATTTGTCATCCTTCAGTTTTTTATTGTTCTGCTTCAAATTTTTCATTTTGTTTTGCAACTCTTGGACTCCATTTTGGAGGTTTTGTGTCTGTTTTGTAGCAAAGCTAAGTCGGTTCGAATACTTTCTGTTTTCTTCCTGCAATATATCAATCTCTCGCCCAACAGCATCAGTACTTGCTGGGCCTTTAGCTTCATCAATCGCCACCTCTTTCTCTTGTAATGCAAGTGATTCCTCTAAGACAAAATCCCCTTCTTTAATGTGCAAAGCCTCTTTGAATTTTGGTGATCTGTTAGAAGTGCACTCACCTTTGAGTCGAGTATTTTCTTGTTTCAGGTTTTTAACTCGAGCCTGAAGAGCACGTATTTGCTTTTGAAGCCTTCTTGTGTCTACTAGTGCTGGTTGCAACCCCTCCAACTTCATTGCCAAATTCTGTGCCTCCTGGGACTTTGTATCAAAATTTTCAGCTTTTTCACTCAGTTTCTGCACTTGAATCTCTAAACTTCTACACATCTCTCTAAGGAGCTCAAACTCTTCGAATAGATTAATATTATTTTCACCATTCTCCATGACGGTATCCCTTCTCTGTATCCCTTCATCGTATGTTAAACTTGAGGCATCTTCAAGTTTATCAACCTTTGTAGACATATGCAAGGAATAATCTTTAAGTTTCTCATTCTCATGTTTCAGGCAAACAAGTTCTTCAAAAAATTCTCTAAGTTTACCCTCTGCAAGTTGGTAGCTTTCCATGTTTACTGACATTTGTTTTGCCTGTGGGCCAATGACCATCTCAAGAAGCCTTGAAACATAAATTTCAAGCTCTTTTGCTTCCTTGAGCTTGGAATTCAAATTTTCAACAGTATTCCTCTCCACTTGTAGTTGGAGGGCTTTTTGTGTGTGTCCATGGAGTTCTGCTTTCAGTGATTTGTTTTCTGATTCCAAACGGATTTTCTTCTTGTGTGCATCCTCTAATCTAACCTTAGCATCCCACCATTCTTTGATGCTTCTCTGCAATTCATCTTTCATTGTCCGATTCTTTCTTTCCAGTTCAATAACAATGTGCTGAACTGCATCAATATCTGCCTGCAACTTTTGAACCTCATGAGCTCGATTCTCTGCTTCCACAGATGGTTCTATGTTCCTTTCCTGCATTTTCTCCAAAGCATCTTCAAACCACTTGAGAAGATTATCCTGAAAAACAGATTCAGGTTTCAGTGTGAGAATTTTCATTTTCATATGTTTAGAAGATGGTTGCACTATCAACACATGTCTTAGGCATTTATTATTGTTTATTATGGCAGATAAATACTCAGCGGGCCTAAAGAACTAGTCATTAAAAAAAAAATATTGATCTATAACATTTACCTTAATTTTGTGAGTATCACTTCCTAAAATATTCATTTGATCCAAAACTTGCTCCTTCAATAAGCATACTTCTTCTTTCATAGGAGCTATTAGGCCAAATATTGTTGCAGCTTTAGCTCCTCCATTGTTCTTCGCTGTTTCAAGATCAAAAATGATTCTCTTAAGTTCTTTTATTTCTGTAACTCTAACCGCTGTCTCAGTCTGTTGTTTTTCCTTCTCATGTTCCTGGGAAAGAAGCTCTTCCTGAAGCTCCCATGTTCTTGTTTCAAGCAATTTGCTTGCTTCATACATACTTTGATTTCCATACTTCAACAGTGCATTCTCTATCTCTGTAGATTGCAGGGCTCCATATAACTTCTCAATTTCTAATTCTAGCACTGTGGCCTGTTCAGCTTGCTTTTGCAGTTGTCTTCTTGTATTCTCTCCTCCCTCTTGCAACTGCTTAAATTCCTCTCGTAAAAAAATTTCCTGCGCAGAAGTAGAAGACAATTTTTTGCTCAGAAAATCTTTCTCCCTTTGCAAACCATGCAATTCCTCTTTCAATGTTTCCCTATCAGTAACTGCTGCTGATATTTCAGCTTTGAGATCGATAATCTCCTCCGTCAATGATGACACTTGCAGCTGAAGTCCATTCAGTGTCATTTGACCCATTGCATGTTCCTGTTTGACACTCTCTGACTCTCTTACCAACATCATGTATTCTTCCTCAACTACTTGTAGTTGCTGCCTGAGTTTGTCAAGCATATTATCCTTTTTTTTTATCAGATCAAAACCAGTTTGAATTTGAACATCCATTTGTCGACACTTCTCCTGAACAACACTTAATTCATCCTGCAATGCATCTGCATGTTTTTTCTCCTCATTGAACCTTTGTATCAACTCCCGAAATTGCAACACCTCAACTTGTAATATTTGCAAATTTCTAGAACTAGTTTGGATCTCATTTTCAAGTGCCTTCTTTTCCTCATACAACTTGCTTAATTCTTCCATCAATTGCTCTATATGCTTGTCCCTTTGAGCAATGTTACCCTGTAGTATAGTCACAAGACTAAGTTGTGTTAATGCTTCAGTCAGAAATATTTGATTTTCCTCTTCAGTAAGACACAACATTCCTTGTAACTCATCATTTTGCATTTTCACAGAACTGTAATCCTGTAAAGTTCTCTTATGCTCATCTTGCAATATCAGATGTGCATCTTGAGAACTTGCTAAAGAGTGTTTCAGATGCTTAATTTCTATTTTTAGGTTGCCTTCTCTCTCTTCACTGGCTTGTAATTCTATTCCCAGCCTGTGAGCAACCCCCTGTAAAATGGGGATCTCCTTTTGCAGATTTTCCAAGTGCCGAGATGTGATTGCAGCCTCTTCATTGAGGGATGCTTTTTCTGATTGCAAAACAGACATCTCCATCTTTAAATGTTTTAGATATGTACTAGCTGAGAATGCCACAATGGAAAGGCGTTTTTTAACTTCTTCAACACGTAAAAGTTCTGTCTGAAGGTCTTTTACTTTCTCAAAAATAACATTGAGTAACTGCATGCTTTCAGCATTTGTGCTTTCTAATTGCCCCCCTGCAATATCAGGTACAGCAAGTAAGTTTCGAAGCTTCTCCATCTGTACTTTCAGTTCCTTTTTAAATATCATTTCAGAGGAAAGGTTATTCAGCAATGAAAAATTTTCTGTTTGTTGCATGTGAATCGTCCTTTCTAGTTCTGACACCCTCTCTTCCACGGCTTTATACTCTCTGATACGTTTCTCACATTCAACTGACAATGCAGTGTTTTTGTTTTCCATTTCACATAGAATGCCACGTAACTCTCCTATCTCAACCTGGCTGTTTTTCCATTTTTCTGTCTCTTTTTGTAGTTTGGTCTTCAGATCATTTCTTTCTGCTTGTAACAAGCAAACCTCCTTTCCTAAATTGCTTATTTGAGTACTGCATGCTGTAAGTTCATGTTCATTTTTTTCTTTCACACTTTGGAAAAAGCATAGCTGTTCATTGAGGTTTTCCACATGTCCATGTGAATTTTTCAACTCACTGCTCAGGTTCATGTTTTCTCTTTCAAGTTGAGAAACCCTTTTCTGGAAATTGTGCAAATTTGCTTCAAGAATGTTTATCTGCTTAGTGCACTGCTGATTCTCAACTATTAGGGTATGCTTCTCTTTCTGCAGATCCTGGGAAAGTAATTGCTGCTTCTTCAGTTCATCGCCAAGCCTCTGTACCTCTATTGTATGAGATGACAGTATATTTTCAAGATATGTCTTTTTGTCTCTAAGCTCCTCCTCTACTTTTTCAGCAATCTTTGACATTGCTAACTTTTCCTCCTCGTAGTTTTGGCAAAGTTCCCTCAATTTTTTATTGTCATCTTGCAAACTAACAAAACACAATTGAAGATTCTCTGGGTCTAGTCCTAATAGTTCGATTTGCCTCGTGATTATCTGAAATCTTCTGTCTAGGTCATTCCTTTCCTCTTTCGAGCAATAAAGTTCTTGCTGCAGAGCATTTCTCTGGTCCAGACGAAGCGCCACTTCATCCAACAAATTGACCTTGTCTTGCTTCAATTTAGAGACTTCCTCTTCTAGAGTTTTAATAGACACTGATGCAGATGAGATTTGCTCCACCAGAGCATCATTATTGTTTCGGTTTTGGAAAATCTCTTCCTCTAGAAGCTCTATTTTTCTGTCAGCATCCTTCAGCCTCTCAGTTCCCACTTGTATCTCTTCTGTCAGAGCTTTCTCTTGTTCCTTTGACTGACTCAATGCCTGCTGGAAGCTTGTCAGAGCCACATTAATCTTCCTGTTCTGGGCAGTCTCTTCTTGAAGTCTCATTTTAAGATTTTGTTCCTCGTTACGTGTAGAAGTTAGTTCTTCCATTAGCAGGCTCATCTCCTTAACTAAATGCTCCATCTCCTGTTCAAGGGCATTCTTGTCCCTTTCCAAGTGGTGTGCTTTCTCTTCTATAACTTTCAAGTGTAGAGCTCCAGTTGATAACTCATCTTTAAGCTTTATGCTTTCTTCTTGTGCATCCTTCAGCCTCTCAGTTCCCACTTGTATCTCAGCTGTCAGAACTTTCTCTTGTTCCTGTGATTGACTCAATGCTTGTTGGATGTTTTTCAGAGCTGCGTCAAACTTCCTGTCAGCATCCTTCAGCCTCTCAGTTCCCGCTTGTATCTCTGCTGTCAGAACTTTCTCTTGTTCCTGTGATTGACTCAAGCCCTGTTGGAAGCTTCTCATAGCTGTATCGATCCTCCTGTTCTGGGCAGTCTCTTCTTGCAGTCTTATTCTAAGACTTTGTTCCTCATTATGTGTAGAAGTTAGTTCTTCCATTAGCAAGCTTGTCTTCTTGATTAAATGTTCCATCTCCTGTTCAAGGGCATTCTTGTCCCTTTCTAAGTGGTGTGCTTTCTCTTCTACAGCCTTCAAATGTAGAGCTCCAGATGATAACTCATCTTTAAGCTTGCTGTTTTCCTCTTGTGCAAGAGCCAGTCTTACCTGAAAATCCCTGGCCCTATTTTCAGATGTCTGATAAAGATTGAGGACATCTTGATACCGAAGAATTATTGCCTCCCGTTCTGCATGTGACTTTGATAGAGCTTGATGAAGATTCTGAGTTTCTTCTTCTCCTTTTCCCAAGTGCTGAGCCCCCATCCTAACCAGCCCATCTTGCATACTTACTGTTTTATCATCTTTAGGTTTATATTTGGGGTTCACATCTTCATACTGGACTCCTTTTCCAAGGCTCCCCTCCAACTTCTGCAATTCTGCTTCCAAATTTTGAATTTCTGTTTCAAGTTTTTGATGCTCCTCTAGTTCAACTTGTAATTTCAGTCTCAGTACCTGTCCTTCTTGATCAAGTTCTTCATTCTTCTGCTTCAAGGAGAATACTTCCTCCTTCAACTCATTGATTTGTTCAGCTTGAGATGATGACTCTTCTTTCATCTTCTGGCTTTCTTCTTGCACACAGTTCAGCTCCTCTTGCAACTGTGATGCCTTTTTCTCAGGGGTTCTGTATTCTGTAATTATTTCATTCACTTGGTTTGAACCCTGCAATTTTGTAACTTCCCCTTCATCCTCTGCCTCTTCAAAAGATAGTGCAGCCCTATTACGCATCTGGATTTGTGATGCCTTTCGTTGGTCATAAGTGTTTTTTATAATTTCATCAGCATCAAGAGGACTCAATCTGTTCTGCTGTTGAATTTGGTTTGGAAATGCCTCTGCCATGGTATAATGCATTTGGCGCAGTTCCCCAGATATGTGGTCACATCGTTCTGCTAAAGCTCGATATGCTCTATAAAACTCTTCGACCAAATGTACAAGCTCTGGTCGCTTTTTATAGAACATCTCTGCACGCTTGGCAAATGAATCTGCATCCTCTTCAATCAGCTTCAACATGGCATGGATCTTGATATCCATATCTGCAGACAGGGCAGTGTTATTAGCTCCAAAAGAGATCAAAGACATTGTATCTTTTTAATGTTTAGAGGCACTGCAATAATTGCCAAAACAATTATGAAATGTGCATAAGATAGATAACCAATGAAGATGTCAAAAAACACTATCAACATCCCTATATTAATCACCTTGTGACATAGTGTTTCTAAAATATCCTGCACCAATAATATAATTACAAGGCAAGAAATAGTACAAGATAAATATTTCGGGGACAAAGTAATAGCTATAGCTTATAATGGACCTGGGCACTGATGGACCCCAACAGTCAGGTAACGAGTTATACACCTGAGGGCTCACGTCTATGAGCCATTATAAATAGTGGATTAGCAAGTGAAGATAAGCCCATCTGCCTATTCATGACTATCAGAGAGTGAGCTGGTTAGAATCCCACTGCAAAAATACAAACCACTATCCAACTGAAGCTTGAGAGACTGCACCATAGCCTTGTCCTATGAGCATGGCCTCATTCCAGGTGTCCTTTGGTAGCATGCCTGACCCAAAATATTTTTGGTTTCCATCCATGCATGGCCTTGCCTAGAGGACTTCTGGCTACATCCATAACCATGACAAATGTCTCAACTTTTTACACACATCCTGCCTACCTTTTCCATAAATAAGAACCGTCTTTCCTTTACATTTATATAAGGGTTTCAATCCTTGTATCAACTATACATGCACAGTAGAAACCTAAATGCAATAAATTTTGTGAAAAATAAAGGCTGAACAATGTCTACAATGTACATAAATCACCACACAACCCCAAACATTCATCGATATAACTTCTATGAACAATTATGAACAATACGCGATAATAAGGGTGGAAAAAAGTGCTTATGACAACTTTAATGAACATTGAAATTAAATGCAAAAACATATTGTCCTCGACTAAATAGCTCATTTGGAATTAGATAAAAGTATCAACGAGCTACATAGATTATATGATTGTACCATGCTAAGAGAGAAACAGTACATCCCTTTAAGAGTTTCATTGTATCATTTTAATGTAGTAAAATGAAGTACATTTTAATGTAGTAAAATGAAGAACATTATGTCTTCACATAATTCCATTACCAGTGCCCAAATTTGTCTGCATTCCCCACAAAGTCTCATTAATGGTTGCACAGAGAACATGAATGGTGAGAATAAACATGATGAAACAACTTGATTACATAATGTTCAGAGTTCAATAACTAGAAGAATAACAACAAATAACTAATAGTCTCTAAAAAATAAATCAAACACACAATGGAAGTCTTTGTGGAGTGGCCAAGAATGCCATTTTTTAGTTGATGGAAAATTTTGACTTGAAGATGCTTAAACTCAACTCACATGAAGTTTAGATGAGCATTTCCAGTGTTCTCCACAAGTCATTCCAAAGCATTTGCCAGGAAAATAGCCACCTTGCCTAATGATTGCCAATGTCTATCACCTTACTTTGCATAGCAATTATTCCTAAAAATTTCATACATCTCGTTATAAGCATATAAGTTATAAGATATTAACTTGAAAAAATTCAAGCTGCTATGCTGTTGGCCTTGAAACACACATGGCATTTTTCTGATGTTCATTCCAATTACACAACTGGAACTTTCAGAATGAAACTGGTTTACTATAACACCCTCCAATACTTATCATCAGCTCCACTGGAGCCTTCCAATTCCAAGTACCTTGAATTTCTAACTAAACAATTATCTTCTCTATTCCACCTTTCAGTCGCAAATAACAGTTAACTTGTTTGTGATGCAACCAACATACATACCAGACATAACCAACTTCTTGTAGTTGCAATTAAACTATCTAGGTCATTACTTTGTTCATAAGTTGTTCTTATGAACCATGAGTTTATGATGCTACGGGACCAAAATCTTTGTGATGCAGGGGGTCCAAACACATGCGTAACACTTAAAGGGTACATGTGCTCTAGCATTGCGGATATACATTAGGCACTTCTCTGAACCTCTAAGAAAAGACATCTGGTTAACTAAAAATATTTAACCAAATGAAGACTCATTTTGATAGGGGCCACTACAAGTGGTTAAAGCCAATTAGCAACCTCTATTTGCCTTGGAATAAAGTTCCATCGCCAACACCAGCATAGTCTCAATATTGCTAGCACAACTTAATAATACTATCACAATTTCCTCTAAATCTTGATTTGCTTTAGGAGATTTGTTTCCCTTGTTCCACACACTACGTTTTGACATCAAAAATCTTCTTTTGACTATTGATTAAAACAATATGCACATAACTTTAATACAACCAACTTAAATCCATCTTAACCCCAGGTCCATCAAGTGCCAAGAGGGATCAAATCCCTCAAGGTGCACACCTTCCACAATTTTTTGCACCATCAAAAAAGTTTGCACCTTAAGGGATTTGATTCCTCTCAATGCTTGATCGATCCGGGACACACACACACACACACACACATATATATATAATGTGAAAAGCCAACACGACATCAGTGTTGCACTCCCTCACTCATGACACATATACCCCATCCTAGGTTGTAGAGACACCTCTTGAAGCGAGAAAAAGTTGGTTGTGTTACACCTCAAGGCTCATATTGTACGAGGTTTCACATTGTGATTTTCATCATATCGATGGAAATTTATTGCCAGTAGCTTGGAGCTTTGGCCCAACTTGGGGGATACATCTTCATGGAACCCTTCTCTTCATTCTATTGAATCATTTGATGAAGGTCTTTGGTTTGGAGGATTTCAATTCTCCTTCATTAGATGATTGTGCTTGCCAATTTGGTGCTCTTCTCATATGTGCTTTCCTTGTTGATCACCCCTTCGTTGCATAGTTGATGGTTGTGGAGTATGCTACCTTATTTTAGTGTGGTTTTGGTACACGTGTTTATCTTGGATGTGCTACAGCTTGTTCTTGGATGATGGGTCTAGGCCCCTAAGGGGTTCAATGATGATGGTGTTCACTGTTAGAAGATAAATGTTTCATGATTTTTGGGGTTTCCTAGTGACTTTTGTTAGATTTTGTAGCATCGAACAAGTGTTCTAGTCTCGATTTGTGTCTGAGAGGCTAAGGAACACAAGATCTCCAAAACCCAGAAAAGGTTTCACAAGATAAGCTTGTGAAACGCCTTAATTAAATTAATAAGCCATCATTTAAATTTCTCCTAAGTCTAACTTTGGAAAATTGGTTAATTCATGGGAATTAATTAAGGAAGATCGAGAATGATCTAGAAACTCACATGGATCGAGTTTAAGATTATCTTAGCCATTGATGAGGATCTAATCATGGTCATTGAAGCTCCAGCGAGAGATTATAAGAGCAAGTCGATGGGATGGAGAGAGAAACAAGGGGGAGAGTGAATTATCCAGGCAGTGTGAATTTCCCAGTGCACAGTGATTCAGTAAGGGAAGAATTCGAGCCAGTGGAGGAGCACCAGTGATTGAGGGAGTAGCAGCAAAGGACAAGAGAATTTTCCAATGTCTCTCCAATGCCAGTTTGGCAGGAGAGAGGAGGCTAAATATTTTTGCAGAGAGGGTCGCATAGCCAATGCGAGTGAGCCAAAACCCAATGCAAAGTGTCGGAAAGGAGGTTGATTCAATTGCTGGAGACCGATTGACTGGAAGGTAGAGGGAGGCAAGACGGTTAATCTAGAGCCAACTGACAGGTTGTATAATTTTCCCAAGCTAAGTAGTGTGAATTTCCTAGTGCACAGTGATTCAATAAGGGAAGAATTCAAGTAAGTGGAGGAGCCCTAGTGATTGAGGGAGCAGCAACAGATGACAGGAGAATTTTCTAGTGTCTGTCTAGTGTCAGTTTGGCAGGAGAGAGGAGGCTGAATATTTTTGCAAAGAGGCTCGCATAGCCAGTGCGAGTGAGCCAAAACCCAGTGCGAAGTTTCGGAAAGGAGGTCGATTCAGTTGTCGAATACCGGAAGGCAAAGCGACTTCATTCCAAAGGCAGAGGGAGGCAAGACAACTCATCTAGAGCCAGCTGATAGGTTGTATGATTTTCCCAGGCCAGGCAGTGTGAATTTCCCAGTGCACAGTGATTCAATGAGGGAAGAATTCAAGCAAGTGGAGGAGCACCAGTGATTGAGGGAGGAGCAACAAAGGACTGGATAATTTTTCAGTGTCTCTCCAGTGCCAGTTTGGCAAGAAAGAGGAGGCCAAATATTTCTGAAGAGAGGACCGCATAGCTAGTGTGAGTGAGCTAGAACCCAATGCGAAGTGCCACATAGGAGGTTGATTCAGTTGTTGGAGGCCGGAAGATAACCGGAAGGCAGAGCGACTTCATTCCAGAGGCAAAGGGAGGCATGACAGGTCATCTGGAGCCAACTAGAAGGTTGTACGATTTTCCCAAGCCAAGCAGTGTGAATTCTAGCAGAGCGAGTTGCCAGTGAGAGAGTTCGATCATGCTAGAGGGAAGCTAAATTGTTGCAGAAAGGAGAAAAATTCTCCAAATTATTTTGCCAGTATAATTTCCGGAGGATATCTAGTTGGGCATCCGGATTATTGTACTTGGATTTTTAACGCTGCATAATAATAAAATAAACCCTCATTTGTTGCACCGGTTTTCCCTTCGAGGCTTTTCTGGGGACTTTTTAGTCCAAAATAATTGTGTCGATTTTATTGTGTGTGTGTGCATTATTTTCTCAACTTCCAATTTATTTTCCGCAACATATTTTATTTTTGGTGAAGATTGCAGTTGTGCGTTTATTGATATTTGTCGTAATAGCAAATAAATTGTAGAATAGTTAGGAGATAAATTTTTAGTTAATTGCAGTCAAAGGAAATTTTCACAACTTTTGCATGATGATTATTGGTTTGTCACTAGGAGGGGGTGTCCTACATGGCCCTCTAGCATTGCATGTGTGGTGGGGACATACTTGATGATTGAATAGGATAGAATTTCTATTGTCTCCCTCTCTTACGATGTTGACATGGTTAGATGGTATTTGTTGTGGTAGTGCACTTTACCTTGGTGGGATTTCTCTATGCGTTTTGACTTGACATTATAACATTTATTGGATATCACTTAGATGGAATATGTTTGATGATGCTAGTATCTTCATTGATATACTTTTTCCTTACTTTGGGTTAGATTGGGGGGTACTACATACATCTTTGATTATCAAGCCTCCTTATAAGGTTTGTTGAGGTAATGATCATGTTATAGTCCTTGGGTGGTGTGCCCTAAGTTCAAACCTAGGTGGACCCTCTATTTTATCATTATGTTGTTATCATGGTGATCTGTTTTAGGAGATATAAATTGTTTTTGTGGTACAACACTTGTTGGAGTGCACCACACCCTCATTGGTACACATGTTCATGTTGATTTAATTAGTTGGTGACTATTGGGAGGTTGGAATATAGCATTATTTGAGCATTAACCTTTGTGCACACATTTTAAGGTTGACTTAACTATTCAATGGTTTAATCCATTTTAATCCATATTATTTTATTGGAGGTTAATGGCTTGACTGCCCTACTTCACTTGGTGCCTGTTCACACTTGCAGGGATTATTTAGAGGTTATTTGAGGATTTATTATGGAACTCTTCTCTCTTGGGCACAATTTCAAAGGGATTCATGATTATTTTATTGTTGGAGAGGTTGGCACCTTACCTTAGGGCATCGTTTTAATCTTCTAGATCGCACACATGTATTCAAGAACAAATTGCATTGTTATAAAATGATCAAACATACACACAATACTTAAGAGAGAAATTTGGGAAGGTTAACCAACTGAGTTCTTATTTTTTCTTCATGAGTACTTATACAATCTAGAGATGGTCGGAGCAGTGGTACCTGCTTCAACTAATCATTTGTTAGGTTGTCTTTATCGTGTACTTTTACATATACATCATATATTTACTTATGCTAATGTCTAATGTTTAATGTATCATGACTATTACAAAGGCCTAAAAGGCCTCCCAACATCTCCCCCACCCTCAAAGCCTTGCTTCGTCCCAAAGTAAATGTACAACAACATCCCAAGACTCTACTCCTATAGAAGTATCATCATTGTGCATCAACCATGCCTACCAATCTGCATAGGTAAACTAGCAGCAACAATCGCAAGCTATGTATGAAGATACACATATACAAGGCTCTATCGTGACTAGTTATTCTTTAGCCTTCATCTTTGATCTAGTAGGTGCTTGTGCATTCAATGAGTCTCCAACACTCAACTACACACACAACAATGGCCCTCCCTATTGCTACACCATGATGTCTCTAGGCAGTGATTGGCCTATCCTATGTTCATCTTACACCTTGCACAACACCCTATGATGCAACACGCTTTAGCTAGCCTACCATTTATTTGCTTTCTAGCTTCAAAGGTCACAACCCAAGGAACTGTTTGCAACTCTTTTACTAGGGGATACAATCAGTTCAGTCATTCTTGAGTCATCATCTTGTCCTTTAATCTTTTTGTGTGTGTGTGTCATCTGATGTCTCTTTCTTGAATGCTTTTCTTCTTTTCTCATATCGTTGTGAATGTCGAAATAGATACTCTCTACAAGCTAATTGAAAACTCAATCAAATGTTGCAAAAATTTATCAATCAATGCTTGTCTATAATGTTGCAATATATTTCATTCAAGTGCTCAAACCTATATGCCCACTTATGTTGATACCTTTTCATGTTTGAACCTTAACCTGTCATTGCACATGCAGAAGGAAGTCCTTTTTTCTCCTCACCTTACTATCCTCTCTGAAAATTCGAGGACCCAAATTCCTACTATAGAAAACTGATATTACTTCTCCTAACTGTTAAATTCTAAAAGTCAATTATTGTGTTCTACAAGTAAAAATCGAAGCAAATACAACTACAGTCGTCACTAAATAAATAAAATGCGAAAGACAAGTACTAAGCAATAAGAAATAAACACACATATGACACCGTTATTTTTGGACAAACGTCCCCGGAAAAACCCAATGCAAGAAAACTGGTGCAGCAACTGAAGGTTTGTATTATTAAGTAGTAATTTCTGATACAATCTGGATGCCCAAATCTGGTTATCCAACAAAGAATATGGCTGGCAGAAAATTTGTGAGGATTACCTCACACTAAAACTGGAGATCCAGCACTGACCCAACCCTCAACTGACAAGCCCCACACTAACTCTGTGCAGAATTGCGTCACAACTGCTAGGAACTGCGTCACTCCCTTCGGATGATCTTTCTACTGGCTAGATGCTCGATCATCTGCCCCTCCCGTCTCACACCCCGGCTCCCGACACTGGATCTGATTTGACCCTCAGCAAAATAGTGTATCTCCTCAGAGGCTTAGCGTTGCCTTTGCGTGGCTCTGCGCCGCCCAGCGTAGCCCTTACGCTGCCTCTTCTGGTTCTCTCTCTGCCTTCTCTATGATGTATTCCCAGATCAGCAAAAATCTCTCCAACCGAAAATTATCTCTACCTCTCACTGCAAGAATCACTTTAATGAGCTCTCCGGCCGCTCGGCGCTGCTCACTTGAAAAATCGATCTCTAGATCCTCTCCCGATGTGTTTTCCAAATGCCCATCGAAGTCCTTATAATCTTCTCATTGAGAAATCAACGGCCCAGATTAAAACATAATAAAGGGCTAAGATTAACTTGACTTGATCTTTGTCTTTTTCTAGAAGATTCACACCCAATTCTATTAATACACTTTAATTATTTTAATTCCCTAAGTTTAGACTTAGGCTTCCATTAAAAATAATTAATTATTTTAATAAAACTTATCCGAGTGGAATTTCCCAAAACGATTTCTAGGTATTTTGGAATACATGTGTCCAAGCCTCCTTGCAAAATTTGAGAATTAGAGCACATTCGATGCTACCAAAAATCAACACTCCCTCTCAGCGAGGAATGTGCTCTAGTAATGCATCATGCTGAAGCATCACACTAACTCTATAACATCTCCCTTTGAATTGTTGATGTCTGACAGTGTTGCCCACCAACTACTGCGATGTTGCATTTGTGTTGTCACTGACTCTTCATGTTGCTACCAACTGCATCTGCACTGCAACTCTGTTGTTGCTGCAGCAGAAAAACATCCAAAATACTGAACTAAGTGTTCAGCATGATGCATCTGATATTGAAGATCTGATTGTCGCTAGTCTCTTCTCTGACCCTCTGAAGCTTTTGCATTGTTGCTGACTTTGCATTGTGCCAACTGCACTGCTGCCAACATTGCTCTACGTTGATCAGTCTCCAGCGCTCTCTAGCCACTACGTTGTCACTCCGGCACTCCTCTGCACCAACTGACATTGGTCCATCCTGCTACTTCTAATATGGGCTCTCGTAGCAAGGGTATTGATCCTAGAGGTGGACTCCTCAAGGATCCTGCCCAATTGCAACTCTTTCGAACTACAGTTCTAGATCACCCCAATTCTCCCTTGGAGATATGTGGGTAACCATCGCAAACTCTTCCTCCTCGATCCTCACAGTTGCAGCCTGCAAATCATGTTTCTCATCCTTGTCCTTCTTCTTGAGAGGACACTGCGTAGCGTAGTGACCAAATTCACCACACCGAAAACACTTGACCTTTGAGACGTCCTTGTTCTACCTCCACTACTCCTGCTACCCCTTTGATACAAGGGCTGCATTCTCCTCCTCCTCCTTGGGCTTCGTCCCATTGTTGTTGCTGCCATCAAGCTTGCACTTGATAAGTCTCTCTTCATCTCTTCCTGTTGACTAGTTGCCCACATTCCTTCCCAATCCGGCAACTTTTCTCTGCCCATGATTCTCTGGACAAAGACTTGCCATTCTTCGGAAACGGAATTCAGAGCCAATTCAACCATCTTTGTGGCCTGAGGTGTTGACCCTACAGCTTCCAGCTGATCTCAAACATTCTGAAGCTTCGATAGGAACGGATCTATGTGTTCTCCCTTCTGCATCCTCGTAGATCGCATCTTCTCCTCCAAGAACATCTTCCGCTGTTCGGAAGACCCCTGGTATAGCGTAGCCAATGCATCCCACATATCCTTGGCAGTCCCTTTGCCAGAAATATGTGAAACAATATGATCCCTCACTCCGTCGAGGATCAAACTCTTGGCTTTAGCCATATCTTTCTTGTAGGCCTTCAATGGATCCGGATCTGCGGGGACAGCTACCACATTGTCAATGAAGGTCTTGAGATCATGCTCATCCAAAAGGAATGAGATCCTTATTTTCTAGATCACATAGTTGGAGGCACCCTCCAACCGATCCTAATCACGCAACCCGGTGGTTGCCATCTCACCCAACCAAATGTCGAAACGCTCCCTCTAACCCTCTGCACGGTTGGCTCTACACACTCACTGTTGGAGTAAGCCAAATAAAACTCGATTTCAACTACTTCTGCACGGGAAATCAGAATTTCTTAGGCAAGAAATTCTCTGAGGTCAGAATTCCTGAAGCTTCAATAGGAACAGATCTATGTGTTCTCCCTTCTACATCCTCGTAGATCGCATCTTCTCCTCCAAGAGCATTTTTCGTTGTTCGGAAGACCCCTGGTATAGCATAGCCAATGCATCCCACATCTCCTTGGCAGTCCCTTTGCCAAAAATATGCGAAACAATATGATCCCTCATTCAGAGGAGGATCAATCTCTTGGCTTTAGCCATATCTTTCTTATAGGCCTTCGATGGATCCAGATCTGCGGGGACAGCTACCACATTGTCAATAAGGTCTTGGGATCATGCTCATCCAAAAGGAAGGATATTCTTGCCTTCCAGATTACATAGTTGGAGGCACCCTCCACCCGATCCTAATCACACAACCCGGTGGTTTCCATCTCACCCAACCAAATGTCGAATTACTGCCTCTAACCCTCTGCACGAGTGGCTCTGTGCACTCCCTACTGAAGTAAGCCAAATAAAACTCGGTTTCAGCTGCTTCTGCACAGGAAATCATAATTTCTTGGGCAAGAAATTCTCTGAGGTCAGAATTCCCTCAATATGCTTCTTCCTCCTCCTTCTGACGCTTTCTGCACCAGCAACTTCTACAGCATAAACCGCGTCCCACCAGTAGACTGCTCTGCGTTGAATCTGTTGTTGCGTTGCTCCCTCTGCCGCTCGCAAATCACGAACTGGAAATCTTACCTCTCTATCGACTCACTCAGTGAGATATTTTCCTCGAGAATCTTGCCCTCCTTGCCTGGACTGCGTAATCCCTCTAGGGATTCGATCTGCTGCCTACGCAGTTATTCGATCTCCCTCTTCTGCTCATCACTGGCTCTTCCGGCTTTGCTCTCTTGCTTCATCTGCGCTCTGATACCATGTGAAAATTCGATGACCCGAATTCCTACTACAACAAACTGATATTACTTCTCCTACTTGTTAAATTCTACAAGTTATTTATTGTGTTCTACAAGTAAATATCGAAGCAAATACAACTACAGTTGTCACTAAATAAATAAAATGTGGAAGACAAGTATTGAGCAAGAAGAAATAAACACACATATGACACCATTATTTTTGGACTAATGTCCCCGGAAAAACCCAATGCGGGAAAACCGGTGCAAGAGCTAAGGGCTTGTATTATTAAGCAGTAATTTCTAAATACAATTTGGATGCCCAAATCTAGCTATCCAACAGAGAATCTGACTGGCAAAAAATTAGTGAGGATTACCTCACACTAACACTGGAGATCCAGCACTGACCCAGCCCTGAACTGAAAAACCCCACGCTGCCTCTACGCAGATCTGCGTCACAACTGTTGGGAATTGCGTCACTCCCTACGGTTGGTCTTTCTATTGGTTGGATGCTCGATCCTCTATCCCTCTGGTCTCACACCCGGCTCCCAACACTGGATCTGATCTGACCCTCAGCAAAATAGCGTATCCCCTCAGAGGCTCAATGCTTCCTCTGCGTGGCTCTGCGCTGCCCAGTGTAGCCCTTACACTGCCTCTTCTGGTTCTCTTTCTACCCCTCACTGCAAGAATCACTTTGATGATCTCTCCGACTGCTTTGTGCTACTCACTTGAGAAATCGATCTCTAGATCCTCTCCGGATGTGTTTTCCAAATTCCCATCGAAGTCCTTCTTATAATCTTCTCGTTGAGAAATCAATGGCCTAGATTATAACACAATCAAGGGCTAAGATTAATTTTACTTGATCTTCGTTTTTTCTAGAAGATTCACACCCAGTTCTATTAATACACTTTAATTATTTTAATTCCCTAAGTTTAGACTTAGGCTTCCATTAAAAATAATTAATTATTTTAATAAAACCTTATCCAAGTGGGATTTCCCAAAACAATTTCTGGGTATTCCAGAATACATGTGTCCAAGCCTCCCTGCAAAATTTGAGACTTAGAGCACATCCGATGCTACAAGAAATCAACATCCTCCACGATCCACATGCAAATCATACCATTTTTCCGCATCATTAATCAATAATTGTACACTTAGTCCACACTTAACCATTTTCTCAAGTCTTTTTTTGTGATACGCAGAGAACCATTGTATTGACTCCACGTTCCACATCCCACATGGATTTAATCCTCCACAGTGCACATAAAGGACCCCACAAACCACACTCTTGTATTATCTTGCACTAGTGGTACACTTGGTTTATTTTTCATTTCCCTTTATTTACGATGCAGAGGAACCATGTTAGCCCTTTATCTACATAGCTTCCACTACCATGTCATACATAGCCTTTGCATCCTGCATTTCACGTGTTGTGTACATTTTGCATCCCACACTTAGCGCATTCCAACAACTCGGAGACAATAACATCTCAAAGACCCTTTTGGCAGGCCACTATGCATCTATATGAGTCAATTCTTGGTCGTCTATACATAGCACACAAGCTATCAGATTTTAGTCAGAGTACTATTAGGCTAAAACAAGGTTGCCCCTCATCCCTCGCACTATTTGGAATATAATTGACGAGCTAGAGGCCTTCTTGCATGAGCACATCTAGGACAAGGATGGTTGCCTTCTACACCATATCTTAATTTCTATCGTGATGTTTGTTTATAATGTGGCCCTTCCAACTTCATCCTCTAATGAATTGTAGAGACCGCTGGATGGCTTGGCCCTTTTCTATGATCTTCGTTAGTTGACGATCAATTTAGGTAAAACCAAGGTCGTGATCTTCAACATGTCCAAGAAGATCCTCTTTTATCACCATTTATTTTTCAAAGGAGAGGAGATCGAGATCACCAACTCATGTACTTATCTGGGGGTACTATTCACAGGTTCTCACTTTTATGGCATGCACTTTAGCCCCAAATCAACAAGGCCAAATTGGCCTCTCCCTAAGACAAATCAAACATCTTCTACATGGGACGTCACCTCTTTTTGAAGGTTTAAAGCAATGTGAAATCAAATTATTGTAATGACTTAGTCTCCAAGCTTTTGTCGATGACAAGTCAACCTTTCTTTAAGGTTTCTTAGACATTTTCTAAGGAGAAAAAGGACGAGAGATGTTAACAGCCTCATCTATAAATAGAGAACTCATCCTCCTTCCAAATTGTTGTGAATTGTGGAGATCATTCTTCCTATAATGTAATTATTTTCATGAAGCTTTGGTGTTGACTTTGGAGTTTCTCTTTCTTGGCTATTCTGCAACATTTTTCAAAGGAAAATTTGTGATTAATTCATGACTACTACAAGGCTATCAAGATTGATCCATTTGAAGGGAAACTTTTTCACTTGGAGGGAGACATCTAAGGTATATCTCTCACTTCTCCTTTGTCGGTGTGACGTAAGGATTGAAACTCCTTGTTGGACCATACCTAAGTTTCCTCATTAAGGGTTTGATTTTATTTCATTCCAAAGTTGATCTTATGGTTGAAGGCTTTCTCCTTTAGAGGGGTCACTTCTAGTAGGGCTCAGTTCCATATCTTGTCTTGATTAGACAAAGACATAATTTGAACTTCTAGGGTTCTACCTCTTTGCTCTAATCCACAAGAATTGGCTAACCAACTTAAGAGGGGCATTCATCTTGACCCCAATTGCCATAGTGGAAATAAGACACTTAAGCCCTAATCCAACAACCAACCATTTTCATGAAATTCTTGTCTTGCCCCTTATTTATTTATATTATTAAAAAACCCTAAAAAATAGAAAAACAGAAAATTATGATGATAAAAAATAAAAAGTAAATCGGGATTTGTGCCATATTGATGGTCTAGAGACCCAAGCAAAACAACCCTCTTGTATTATGCTCTAGAGGTTTATCTAACATCAATTTGAGGGTTTTGAAGGTGTCTTCAAAAGCTTGAAATTTATTTACAGCAATATCTTCAAAAGACTGGTGCAGCTCCTTGCCTAGGGTTTTGTGAAAGACCTTGTTTCTAACTCCTAAAGCCCTACTTATATTTTTGAAGTGCCCTTATTGCATGTTATCAATATTTGGAAGTATTGAAAGCTGCCCTAAGTGTTGCAAAAAGTTTCTTTTTTATTAGGGCACTATTCATTTTGTACCCTATGCAGATGAGACCCCTAGTTCATGCAAGTTTGGATCACATTGTTGTAACTTGTCAAATACTTGCATTTATATTATAGTTGGGTTGTATTTTCACTCATATTTCACCCCCCAAACTCAAGCACCCAAGGATACATGATCTTAGTGTGTTTTCACATTTCCGGATTGCTTCAAAGACACTCCAAACCTGGTATTTCTGCATTTTCTAATTATTTTGTAGATCTGGAAGTGTAGGACAGCAGAAAGCTTGTCCAAATCAAGTAACAATCAAGGATAATTCAACCCACTTAGTATTTGTACTCTTCCCTCACTTTCAAGAACCAAAGGTAACCATTTGTTGAGCATTTTGAGTGAGTTTTGTTTTCTGATTTGTATTTTCTGCAATTGTATATCATATATCAGACAGCATTCTATTCCTTCTAACTACTAACCTTCATCACACTTGAGTGTTTCTAGAAATTGATCTTTTTAAAGATTGTTGGTGAAGTATATATAGATTGGAATACCCCCCGTGGCATTGGTAGGAGTTGGCCTAAAGTAAGAGGAGATTGCACAGAGGTGACAATGGCTGCATCTCTTTTGTGCTTACCATTTAGCATCTTGACCAAACCTTGCCGAAGCTGCTAATTCGAACAGTAACAAATTCGATCCCTGATAGTTTCATTTTTCTCTTCCAGATTCCCACTATTAATATATATGGTCCATGGGAGCCCACTCTCAATTCAATAGGATGAATACTTTTTTATTTTAATGTTTAAGTATCACGGATATTATGAAGTGTCATTTTGCGCACATTTTATTTGCTCTTGAACGATCGATTTGTATTATTCTTTAAAAATGGGTTTCAGAAAGAGCTATTTTGGAGCTCATCTCTTTTGTTATTTTTGACTCATTGAATCAAGAGATCTTGAGTATGTGTCTACTTTATATCTTTATGGAATTAAATGCATAAATTCATTTAGAGTTCTCTGTAAAGGATTGTTGTCTTACCTTCTATATTATGGTCTTGCTTTAACTATTTAGTATTTACTTTATCTTGATGAATGGTCCTGATGGAATAGATAAATTACTTTGCCTTTTCTAGTCAAAGTCATTATCCTATTGTTCTTTGCTCTCACCGCTTCGTAATGTTTAAAAAACCAGAACCGGTGACCGGACCGGTACACCTAATAAACCGGGTTTCAAACCGGGACTGGTTAGATCTCAATGAACCGGTTTTAAAAAAACAAATGAAAAAAAACTATTTTTAATGAAAAAAAACTATTTTTAAAATTTTAAACCATGATTCCAAACCAATAGACACAAAATATGCAAAGTTTGCTCATATATATACCATGTAAAGGTGAATATATCAAAATGGCATCAAGTGCAATACATATCAGCGACAAAATATATAATCAATGAGGCTCTAATTGGCCTCTAGAGTTCAAAAACAAAGCATACAAACTATGGGGCCATTGGCCTACTACAAGTCTACATATATGATATTATTGATCAGCATTATCACTTGAAACTTCTCATCACGATCAAACTCAGTTGGTAGAGTCTCAACTCCCAAACTTTGCAACTGCTTGAGTCACAAACTTCTCTACTGGTTCAGTGACTTGAGTCTCAACCTTATGAAGGTATTCTGCCCTAATATGCCCCATTACTTCATTTAGTGCTACAAATGGCTTTACATGGCCTCCTAACCCAGCCAAGTGTTGCTTGAACCTGTTAATACCCCCTCCTTCAATAGATTTTTGGCAATATTTACAGATCATTTTACCATCAATCATAATACAATGAGCCCATGCAGTATCCTTGGCTTTTGAAGGCATGATGGCTACTACTTAGCTCAAACTCTCTGTTGTTCCACTACTCCAGCAAAAATTCAACACTCTCCAAGTTCCCAATCAAACTCACAAAAACTCCAAATGAGAGGTGTGAGACAAATGAGTGGGGTGAGCTCCTTTTAAAGGCATGGAGAGAGTGTTTTTGGAGGGAAACGACCCTTACTTTCCCTCCAAAACACCCAAGAAGCTTCCAAAAAGACTCTGTGTGGGTCCGTTGCAGCCTTGGCAATGAACCAGTCGTTTGACCATAAACCGGTTGGTTTTGTCATAAACCAATCGGTTCGGTTTGGTTTTTGGTTTTTTTTTGCTAAGCCAGCCCTTAAACCAAGTTTTTTGCCCAGTTCGACCTGGTTTCCTAATGAACCGGCCAATTTGACCGGTTTCCAGTTCATGCCGGCCGGTTTTTTAAACTATGTCACTTAGTCCACTCTCAAGTGTTAATGTTACGAATGGATAAATCTATTATTTTGACCAAAATAAATTTCATCATCTAAGTGAGAAAGAGGAATACCACCTCTATAATAAAGTAGGGGGTATTACTATATCCCATGAGGTTGATTCTCTTTTACCGTTAACAGTTTTAGGGAAACAATAACTTCTTCATCGAACTTTTATTTGCTACTTAGTAAAATTCCTTTCTCTACTGTTTGGTCTAAATCTCTCTTCTACTTGGTTGATCTTGGATGCTCTATGTAAAATTTTCAAGCTTTGTGGAATTGTATCTTCTACTACTATGATGTTGCCAATCATGGGTGTGCTTCTTTATGCTTTCAAGTCTCTGGTAATTGGAGTCTGCAATTTTCATTTACATGAAGGATGACTCTAACTATGACTCGATTCTAGGACTCTACTACACGTAAATGACTCAATCCGTCTAGGGCACAATTCAATGGTTATACTCTACTACAACCCTCTAAAAAAAGACTTTTACTCGATCAATTTCCTTTAGTCAGCCAGGATCTAAAATATTTCACTATCAACTTCATCCATCATATGAGCTTTCTCCTTTTCAAGTTGAAATGCATCCTGTACAACTTAAGTGACCAAATCCAACAATGGCAAGCGATGTGACCTGTGGATGAACACGACTCTTGCTATGTAAAATAGGTACACGCTCTCTTCTATATGGGTACGAGGTTTGTGGACTTGATTTACTAGACTAATTCATTTTCAATAGAGAGAGAACAAATCATCCTTCTTCACCGCATCATTAGGTGTAAGCAAACAATTCCTTGGCCCATTATCCCTACAGAGTTTGGCACTTGCCCCTTTCAACTTGAAACAATGTTCAGCCTTGTCTCACTTCAACATTGTGTTCGAAGTTTCACTGATACAACGAAGGGGCATGACCAATATCCATGCATGGCCTATTGTTAATTAAAGTCCATTGCAACAACTAGTTCTTCAACTTGGTCATGATGCTAGTACATCACAATCTTAGATCTCCTTGCTTCAATTGGTATTAAGTTGGACAAGTTTCATCCTTTTAGATATTCCTTTTGTGCACCTGGCCACCTCTTATCAACCAATCAAGAGATGAATATAATCATCCGAGTTGATATCTATACTATATAGTTAATATGTACAGGTCACTTAGATAAACCCTTAAGGTAGGTTACGTTCGAAGATGGCCTTCTATGTTGAGCACTTCATGGTGATGAGAGTTGAAAATTATGGTAGCCATGGTCGGTATTTTCATCATAGAAATTTAAATTATATATTTACCTCTTAAATCATGACAGGTCGGCTTCACTAAAATGACAGATCGGCTTCACTAAAATACAGGTCGGTTGGGCCCTTTTGAGGCACCAATTCGACCCCCTATGATGACTATATAGTATATATATGTGAGGAATTTCTCCTCATTTGGAAATTCGTTTTTGAACAATTAGATCTGTTTTTCTGCGAGCTATTAAAGGAAGGAGGGCCGAAATTTTAGGAGGAGGCCGAAATTCTAGGAAGGGCCGAAATTTTAGGAGGCGGACGAAATTCTAGGGAGGGCCGAAATTTCAAATAGTTGGTTTTTGACATGGAACTTGATCATGATTTTGGTTATTGGTTTGGTGATTATTCTGCTATTTGTTATTTATGATGTATTGATGAATCTGGAAACTCTCTCTCTCTCAAGAGGAAGAACTTTTATGGGTTTTCCCCTTATGGGTTTTGCCCTGGTTGTGTGCCTAATTTATGTGTCTCTTGTCTCATTGTTTTATGGTTACTTTACTGCTCTTTCATATTTATTAGTTGATGTTTTTCTTCTGTATAACTGCCTAAATGATATTGAATTTTAATGTTATGTGAAACTAATATTTAATTGACCATTGTAGTAGTTATCAGATGAAGAAAACCCCGATTCTAGCAGGTGACTTAGAAATTCAAAATGGTTTCAGAGCAAGGCTCGATTCGAGCAGTCTAGGATTGGAAGGCCAAATTCGAGCAAATTGCAGAGACAAGTTTGGAGGTTTATTGAATATTCTGAGCAGATTCTCCTGTGGTCAATGCTTGGGTGATATAATAAGGTCAAGTTTCTTCTGAGCCCCCTAATCTAAGATCCAAGGGTCTGAAAGTTTTATGCTTAATCTCTCTGTTCAGAATTTGTAGCATCATTTATGCCCTCTCTTGCGAAGGTCTCTAAAAAGGGTCAATTCCAGGAAGCAAGGCCTGATGTCTATTTGAGTTTTCTTATTGTCTTTAGTATGTAAGTTAACCATATGCAAGTTCTGTGGCAGTATACTGCACTATGCATGTTACACTGTGATAAGATTTGAATCCAAGTTGATCATCCTATTTTTTGAGAGCCGAATTATATAGGCTTTCTATGACATGAATCCAAATTCTGTGACATTTTGTGTGAAGTTCTAATCTGTGGCATTGTTTGATTTCTCCTATATGGTAGTTGTTAAACTTTATACGAAGTGCTTAGGGTAGAATCTGTAGATATGCAAAGTTGCAATGTAAAATGATGCATCTCTGTGTAATGGAAATTCTTAAGGGCTTAATGAGGTTTGATCTGAATCATTTCTGTAGTATTCAGCTAAGACACCCTTTGATTCGTCTTCCTGAAGTAACAAAGGTCTGAATCCATTCTATAAATCTGTGATAAGCAGTTGATTTCTATGTGGCACTCATGCAAGCTACCTCTGGCATTATTTGTGTGGTATTCGTTGAACTGTGATTGAGGTAAAAATTTACAGACCTTTTAATCAAGCTAAGAACAGAAGAAAGAGAGATAGACCAACTTATAGTAGTCAATAATTGTTAATTTTAGTTAACAATGGTATGTTCTATGCTTAGCACAATTTACTTCAATGTTCCTTAGAAGCCCAATATCAATTTCCAATTATAGCAATCACATTAACTTAATAACATTGATAGTAAATGCAGATAGAACATAAACAAGATGCAGAAGACAAGCCAAGACAAGAGGACGCAATATTTGGCGGATGCCAGAGAAAAGCCCCAATGTGGGGAAAACCCTTTGATCAATTCTTCTTATTATTCTTCGATAGTTCAGCAGAGAGAGAGTAAAATTATCAAGTTTACTTGCCCAAAACAATCCTGTCAAAATCAGCAGTCAACAACAGTCAACAGCAGCCCTAACCAGAAACTCAATGCTGGTCAAAGCAGCTCCAAATGTCCTCCAAGCAGCTCGGTCAGCAGCAGTCCAAATTGGCCTTCCAAGAGAGTCAAAGTCAACCCAAAAATTTTCAGTCAGACCTGAAGTCAACGCTGAAGTCAAACTGGTCAAACTGTCCCAAATTCCTTGATTTCTGTGCCAATGAATGCGTCCTTCAAAAATCGGATTTTCTGCCTCAAAATCAAGTCAACGGAGGTCAAATAACCCTCAGTCAACGCTGGTCAACTACCTGTAATTTTCGGCCTCCAATCTGCTCCTGCAATTTGTCCTTCGGCCACACGTGTGAGAGAGGAAGAGAGAGAACCCAAGCTGTACGAACCAATCCCAAGCTGTACGAACCAATCAAGAGTGGAGAGAGAGATGTATGATGATGTTGAGTGATGTCCAAATGAGGAGAAAGGTCACTCCTATTTATACAAATCGTTGAGGGTGAGGAGACACATCTTTTGGGCTTCATGAGCCTACATTTGACTGAGGCCAACCTTGACAATTTGCACGTGTGAAAATAAATTCAAAATCATACTTCTGCTAGTCCAAATGAGATGATCTTTAGATCAATCTTGGACCTCTCGAAAAGAGAAATCCAATAAAAATATCATCTCCATCATATGAGTTGTCCAAGGTGGAGTTTGGCCCTAGTTGGCAACTTTAACAATAATCCAATCTCTCCAAGCACTGAAATGTTCTCATGGCTAAGGAATATTCCTCCACTGATCACTAATCCTTATTTATATAAAACTATAAAATCAAGAACGTCAGGCAAGGAGGTAACTCCTCAATGCGAATTGTGATTTTGCATTAAGATTGCTCATAGATATATACATGAAGGGAGAGACTCTTGGGCTTCACCTCCCAGTGTCTCTTCATATTCCTAATATCCTTATTTTCTATTTACATTATTTTACATGAATTTCCTAATTCCAAAGATTAGGTGTCAATATTCCCCCTCTTAATCTGAAGGGATGTTGGTGAGTCCAAGCATCATTCTAAATTTTTCGAACTTCTCTCTTCCAAGCACTTTGGTGAAAATGTCTGCAATCTACTCATTTGTGAAACAATGGCGTAGATGGATTGTCTTGGCTTCAACATGATGTCGAACCAAATGGTATTTTGTATTGATGTGCTTCGTTCGATCATGGAACTTTGGGTTCTTGGCCAACTTTATTGCAGAAGTGTTGTCAATCATGAGAGGAGTTCAACGCATTTGTTTCTCCCGCAAATCTTCCAGAATTTTCCTTAGACACACAATTTCCTTTGATGCTTCAGTTGTTGCCACATATTCTGCCTCAGTTGTGGAATCTGCTAGAACTGATTGTTTGCATGACCTCCAGGAGACAACTCCTGATCCAAGACTCATAGCATAAGCTGAAGTAGATACCCCAGTTTCTTTATCTCCATCGAAGTCTGAATCAAAGTATCCAATCAAGCTGAAGTCGCCCACCTGTGTATACTTGAGTCCAAAGTCTTGAGTTCCCTTCAAGTACTTTAGAACTCTTTTTGCAGCAGACCAATGTCCCTCACAAGGCGTTTGCATTAACCTGAAGAGAATTCCAACAACAAATGAAATGTTTGGTCTGGTAGTAGTCAAGTAGTTGAGACTTCCTACAAGTTGTCTATACTTTGTTGCATCCTCAAATTCTTTTCCTTCAATAGATGTGAGCTTTAAGTTATGTTCCATTGGAGTAGTCAAAGGATTGCACTCAACCATGCCAAACTTGTTCAACAGATCTCCAATGTACTTCTTATGAGAGAGAAATATAAACTTCAGATGTTGAGTTACTTCAATACCAAGATAGTAGTGAATATAGCCCAAGACAGTGATTTCAAATCCTTTCATCAACTCCTTCTTTATAGATGCAATGTAGCTCTCATTGTTCCCTATCATCAAAAGATCATCTACATACACCACAAGATATATAATTGTTTTGTCAACTTTCTTGACAAACAAAGTTGCATCATCACGATCATAATGTTTCAAGTTGAGTTTCAGAAGATGCTCAATTAATTTCTCATACCAGGCTCGCGGTGCTTGCTTGAGGCCATACAAGGATTTTACAAGCATACTTTGTGTTCTTGACCCTTCACTACATATCCTTCTAACTGGGACATAAAAACATCTTCTTTCAAATCTCCATTCAAGAAAGCAGTTTTTACATCCATTTGATGGACCATCCCAAACGTTCTGAGCTGCCAAGGCAAAGAATGTCCGGATGGTAGCCCATTTTGCTGTGCGGGAAAAAATTTTCTCATAGTCGACCACTTCCTTCTGTGCAAAACCTTTTGCAACAAGCCTGCCTTTGTGCTTCTCAAGTGAGCCATCAACTTTATACTTGTTCTTGTAGGCCCACTTGCATCCTATTGGTTTGGTTCCCAATGGAGGATCAACCAGCTTCTAAGTTCCATTCTTTATCAAAGCATCATATACTTTTTGCATCGCTTCTTTCCATTCATCATGAGATGCGGCTTCTTTGAAGGAATTTGGTTTAAAATCTGTAGACAAATTCAGTTCACAATCATAAGAAACATCCATACCAACAGGTGAATTAGAATCGTCTACATCACCTCCATTTTTCTTGGTCGTACTTCTTGTTCTTGTCTTTCCAACCTAATCAAAATGAACACTTTCAAGTGTCTTTGTTAGCCATTTTGGAGGACCTTTCTGAGATGGCCTAGGCTGCTCAGTTGACTAAGTTGGGGTTGAATCAAGATTTAGTCTCCCAATTTTGTCAATCGCATCACTCAAAGTGTCATCAATGGTTGGAGCTTCATGTGGAGGAGAGAGTGCTTAAGAAGAAGATTCCACAAATTGATCCAGTATAGAAATCCCCCCTTCAAGATGTGGAATCTGATTATCAAATTCTTGAAATGAATTTGCATGTCTGAATCTATCCAAGCGATCAAGTTGCTGCTCAACAACATTGTCAGCATTGGAAGATTCAAGAAATATCACATCTCTAGATACTACAAACTTCTTATTAACTTCATCATAGAGACGGTATGCTTTGGAGGTATTTGAATTTTGAATTTCCCAAGAAGATACACTTACGACTCCTTGCACCAAGTTTGTTTCTTTGTTCCTTAGGTATCAAGGCATAACAGGTGAAACCAAAGACCCTGAGATGCTTTACCGAGGAATGTGGCCATACCACATTTCATAAGGAGCCTAGTTTCTAATAGCATTAGATGGACACCTATTCTTTATATACACAGCACATAGAACTACCTCAGCCCAAAAAATCAATTTAACATTCTTGAAAAACATCATGGAACATACCATATTTAAGATTTTCATGTTTATTCTATCAACTACTTTGTTTTTTGGGGGATTATAAGGCACAGTTGTTTGATGTTTGATCCAACGTTGCACGAAGCAGAGACATTTTTTGGAAGCGGGGAAGCGGAAGCGTCATTTTCCAAAAATATAGGAAGTGAAGCGTCTCGAAAGCGTCTACTATATATATATATATATATATATATATAGATATTGCATACATCCCAAATACCAAATTAGTTGTAGAAGACATGAAAACATGCATATTTTTACATAAATCAAGATAGATATGGCATCCATGATTCCATTGTAGATAAATGATTAATTATTTGATCATCAACCATCTAGATTCTAGCAATTACAAACATACATCAAATTTTGAAGCATATTATAAAACATAAAACATTTAAACATGCTGCATATTATAAAAAATAAAACATTTAACCATATTATAAAACATAAAACATAAATCATATTATCTAGAAAGTGAGCAACTGTCAACATTAGTCATGTCCAAAATTCAAATAATAATGTTTACAAAATAGGCCACTTGGCCACCACCAAGACAAAAAAGTTCAAATTCACAACAAGCCTACAAGTCTAATCTATGACAAAAGTAGTAAATTGTGAATATATCTACTAATCTCTCCTCCTTCCACCACGAAGAGTACGTGGCGGTGGGCCACCACGTGGTGGAAATGAAGAAGATGGTGGTTGTGGAAGTTGTGGCATTGAAATGAGACTAAGCCCCTGTTGTTGGTGTTGAACCATGGAACCTGGGAACCAAGGGACCAGATGGGGGTGGCATCTCAACTCGATCATCATCATCCTGGATAAGAGCATCCTCTAATTGCTCTAATTGCAACACTCCATCCTCCAAATTGGGCTCCTCCTGATACCTATCCAAACCTTAAGGTCTTTATAAGTCTTTGCATCATCACAGTAATGGGACAACAATCGCAAGTTGTAATGAACAAAAACCAAGCTCTCTACCCGATCTAAACTCAACCTATTCCTTTTACACTGTGGAATTGGAGTAGCAGCTCCATGCATGTTCCACCACTCAAGAGAAGAAAAAGTCTCTCGATCTCTAATTGCATGCATGCTCCCAAATGGACCAGTGCAAAGCATATAGTTGCGCAACTGTTTCCATACCAAGGCAGCCTCCTCCTCATCAACGACTAATCTAGCCAATGCAATCGTATATTTTTCTAGAACCTCTGAATCTAGGTGTGGTTTTCTCCTGCTCCCCGGCCCCCCCCACCCCCTCCAGGCGTTGTTGTTGAAAGCCATGATGGATGATAGTATTTAGGTTTCAAAACATATGCTAATGCATGCAATGAAACATTTAGCACATCCCATCGTTTTTCCACCTTTGCACGAATATAATTGTACAAGGTAATATCTCTAGGCTCAACAATGTCTTTAATCTACCCCAACATGCAATCCATTTGCTCATACACCTCACCAAATATTGGTCGATCTAAATCTGCAAACTTGAAAGTTGATCATGTAATAAATTGGTTTGGTGAATTGCAAAACATATTTAACCTGTGACCAAAATAACATATCAAGAATAGTGTCCTTGGCAACATTAGCACCATCTTTATCAATGTTAATTTCCTCCCATGATTCAGCGGTCACCATATTAATTAAAGCTTGTCTCACCTTCACTAGCTGCCTAAAGGTAAGGTAATAACTTGCAAATCTTGTTTTTGCAAGTTTAAGCAACTGCAACTTGGAGTAAGTGCCATAGAAGTAGTTTACCCTTGTATGCCTTGTGATAAATTTAATGAGTTGCTTCTTTCTCTTGTAGCTCATTAATCCACCCACATTCTTTATGCTTCACAATATCATGCATCAAAAGGTTCGATGTGTGCACCAAGCACCAAGACCAAAAGATGTGTGGATGAGTACGCTTAATAATTTCCCTGTTGCCTTACAATTTGTTGCATTATCTGTGATCACTTGAACCACATTACTAGGACCAACATCTTTGATTGATTGCAATAGGAGAACTGCAATGTTTTGGGAAGTTGCACTGATGGAGGAGTCATGACATGTAATAAATATTGCACCACTAGCAAAAACACCAAGAACATTTATCAAATGTTGGTTTCTGATATTTGTCCACCCATCTGATACAATGGATACCCCACAAACCACCCACTCATTTGTAAAACGTGTCAAAGCTCTTTGAACCTTTCCTTTTTCTCTCTCTAATAATATTGTTCTAGCTTTCTCATAGTTGGGGGCCTTGTATCCTTTTGGGGCTTCATTGATGGCCTTTACCATTTCATGCCAATAGGGAGAACGAAGCAAATTGAATGGTACATCGCAAGCACAAAGAAAATCGGATTATCTTTCCATCCACGTCATCCCTCCTAGCAACATTCAAGAAATCCTCTATTGTTCTTTTACCTCCAGAGCTTGCAGAAGTACCATGAGGAGATGAGCTACCAAATCTAGAGGTTGCACTTGATTCAGATTGAGTTTCTTGTTTCTTGTTTTTCTGTTGAGCAACCTCCTCTATTTTGGATGTATTTTCTTCTTTGTTCAGTTGGAACCTTTGGGCAAATTGCTATCCCCAAAACACCCTTTTTGTCATCAATGTCCATCACCTCACAAAGATGCCTCCTCACACGGGTATATGAACCACTATATGGTTTTCCTCCATGACAACCATGAGGGCACAAAAGCTTGTAGCTTCCACTGCCTTTTCCCCCTTCAAGTTTGGTCACATAGTTCCACAAGGGTGTTAATGCAGCTTTCCCCTCTAGTGTTTCAATGTTATCATCAAGTTCATCCCCTTCCTCTTCAAAACCTTCCTCCTCATCATACATTGAGTCACTCATATGGGGACCACTATTCTCTTCTTCTTCTTCTTCTTCTCTTCTATTCCTACCACCCCTTTCCATCATGAAAATCAAGAGTGGAATGATACATAGAAGCCAAAAAAACACCATCTTTGAATATGAATATAGGTGGTGGGCAACCTGAAAATAAATGAGAAACAAGAAAGAATGGGAAAGTGTAGGAGAGGGAGGACAGAAAATACAAAAAACAATGATAAAAAAATGAGGGAGTTTGGGGTTTTCACTTACCTCTTTAGCTCTTGTAGATGGAGGCCCTTCTTTACTCCTCCAAGCTCCTCCTCTTTCACTCCTCCAAGCTCTCCTTGACTCTCTCTTCTCCTCTCTTTCTCCTGTCTTCTCCAAGCTCTCCAAAAACATAAGTGAGCAAATAAGAGGTGAAAAGGGCTTATAACTTTTTCATTCCATCCCTAACTCAACACTAACCCACCCCCCAACCCAACTTAAAGCATTTAGTGGGCCGCACGGCGGAATAGGCCGGCGGGCCCAACGAAACGGTCGCGATCCGTACTGATCCGACCCGGAAACGTCGTGTTTCCGTATGTTGATCCGTCGTACGAACGCGGTTTTGGCGTACAGAAACGCGGATCAGGCCGAGCGTTTCCGATAGGGTAAGAATCATCTTGTCCGGATCGCTCGCATTTTCGTACAAGACACAGATTGTGGGTTGGAGCCGGGGGGGGGGGCGTTTCCTGCAACACTGGTTTAATCCCATGCAGGCAAAGATAGTTTTCAAATTCATTTGAAGTGTATTATTTTCCATTATCAGTGCAAATAGAGCTAATATGAGATTGTACATCATTTTCAATCCATGCATGAAAGTTCTTGAAAGTTTGGAAAGCATCATATTTGTTCTTCAATAAAAAAACCCAACAAATTCTAGTGTAGACATCAATAAATGTCATCATATATTTTTACCATTTGCAAAATGAACGGGCATTGGGCCACATAAATCTAAATGAATGAGTTCAAGTTTTCTTTGTGCTTTGGAATGTGAGTCGTGAATGTTTTCCTAGAATACAAGCATCACATTGCTCAAGTTTCCTAGGAATTGTAGGCAAACCAGTAACACCATTTTTCTTCAACAAACGAAGGTTGTCATAATTCAAGTATCCAAATCTAGCATGCCATAAAAGACTTGATGGAAATGTACCTTCATCATAGTGAGAACTGTATGAAAAGTTTTGTGCATGAGCAAAGGTACCTTGCAACTTCAGAAGTCTTTCTTCTTCTTTTCCCGTCATGACAAGTGAGTGATCCAATGCTTTTCTGACGTCGACATTGCCATCAAATATATGAATGGAGTACCCTTGCTAGCAGAATGTGGACCAAAGGCAGCAAGTTTCTCCTAAGCTTCGGGAGGTATAGAACATCATGTAGAAGAAAGTCTAGAAGACTAGGCAATTTGAGCCTGATGGTGCCAAGCACTGATGGCTTGAGTTTTGACTTATTTGCAAAATATACTGCTCTATCAACATTGTCAGTGAATTCTTCAAAAAATTCTCTCCTAAAAGTCATGTGGCAAGTTGCTCCTGAATCAAGCAACCAATCATCTTTCCATGAAGCAAGTGAAGCATTGAACAAGTCTTCATTTACTCCAAATTGCAATGTGCCACAACATAGTGAGCGAATTCGAGTGCTTTACCTTCGCCTTTGTCATTGGTTTTACCTTTGGCTTCATTTCTTTCCTGCTCAATTTTGTCCCAAGGCAACTTACATGTGGATGCATCATGTCCATCTCTATTGCAACGTATGCAATGAAGATCACACTTTTCTCCATGAAATTGTCTGCCCCTCCTACCTCTCCATGAAATTGTCTGCCCCCCCTGCGCCTCTAAAATTTCTTCTTCCTCTTCCTCTTCCTCTTCGGCAACCTCTTCCTCTAGAAGAATCTTGTGGGAGGGGTTATATGGGGAGTGAATTATATGGGGAGGGGTTTATATGAGGGCATTGTTATATGTGGGAGGGCGGAGTTATATGACCAAAATCCAACGTATGGTGGTATGTGAGGAGTCAGGATTATTAACTACAGAGTAACTATGTAACCGGGATGAGAATCCGGAGTACGAGCCGAGGTGCAGAAAGTGGAGGGGTCAAGGGTGAGGCCACGGAGCCACGGGCAGTGGTTTCAGAGTATTACCACAGGCCAACGTAATATATTACAGCAGAGGTGGTATGTAGTGCGGTGCCTTTGGTGGTATCTGGTGGAACAACAAAGGTGGTATGGTGGAGTATTACCACGGGATAAGCGAGAGGAGGTATGGCATATATATAAAATATAGGAGTCGATGGATGGCATATGACCGTCAAGTAGAATACAGTGATACGGCGGGACTCTAGTGGTAATATGTGAGGAGGTATTAACCAGGATGGTGATACACCTTGTCATTGTTCAAAACCCAAACAGAAATCGAAGTTTTGAGAATGAGTGCACAATAACACAGTCATACAACAGAGAGCACCAGCACAGTTCCGCCAATAATAAACAGTCAGTCACGCCAACACAGTTGAACGCAGACACAACCATACAACAGAGAGCACCAACATAGTTCCCATAAATTTCTTCAAAAACTAAACGATATTACCTTTCTGAGCCTTCAGACGTCAATCCCCCACTGAGGTCGAGAATCCGGGCCTCTCTCCATGCTCACCGCACCAGCGTCTAGCCCTCCACAACCTTCAAACATTAGGGACACCACGGTTATGCAAGGTAGAAAATGGCAGGAAATTTAGGACAGATTTTATGTCAAAGGAGATGGGCAGGGGACAGAGAATAATGGCAGACCATGATAGGAGTTACAACACAACAGCTAATTTTGGGAGCTGGCTCTGATACCATGTCAGTCCAGGTGGGTAACTCCTCAATGCGAATTGCAATTTTGCATTAAGATTACTCATAGATATATACATGGAGGGAGAGACTCTTGGGCTTGACCTCCCAGTGTGATCCAGGTGGATATTGGTGGCCACCCGCCTATTCCACTTGGGGCCCCACCATTGTTTCTTTCACTTTTTCAATTTTCTTAATTGTAGCACAGTTTACTATTTTTAGCGGTTTTTCGGGTCCTGAACTTCCGGAGCCGTTTTAAGGCCCTAAACGATGATTTTTGGGAAAACTGGGAGCAACATGGAAGTTCCTTTGATGTTGCTCACATCAAAAGTTGTAGTCTTCGAACAAATCTTTCTAATGAGGTATTGTGTGCGTCAAACGGAGATTGTATGCCAAAGTTATGTCCCCGGGAAGTTGATGTACCAATTTACCCAAACAGGGCCCATAGTTTTGGCGCTTCATTTCCTAGAGTTAGGTTTTTGGATGTTTAGGGTTTTCCACTGTTTCTCAATAATAAATTGGCCCTCGAGCCTCATTGTAATACAGTTCAGAGGCCTATAGCCACCACATCTCTTTTTAGAGATAAGCTACCATCACCCTAGCTAATTTATTTCCATTTTGTCTGTAAACAAATTTCAGTTCTTTGATATTAATGAAATGAAGTGTTTTTTCGACTGCATCTTTGTATTTATGGTTATATGTGTATTTTGTTGCGTTCCTGCATAAATTCAGATCAGTGGTATTAGCGCGGTCTGCTCTTTCTCAATCCTTCTTTGCATGTCCCCAACGAAGTCGGGGTATAAGGAGTTAGGGCTCGATCTGGTTGAACATTTGCAAGATCGGCCTCGCAAACCCCGACGATTGCCCATGGGGGACAAAAAGAAAGACGAGGTAGCAAGAGATCCTATCAAAATATTGCTTGAGGAGGCCCTCGAAAAACAAAGGAACACAATGATGGATAACTCTGCCCAGATCCTTCAACGACTACCCACCGGCGGCGCATCTGCATCCAGCAGCCACTCTGGAGGCGCAACTCCTTTTAAGGTACAAGTAAACTTTGACATTCCCATATTTGAGGGCCAAATAGATGTAGACGTCGTAGATAGATGGTTGAATCTTTTAGAAGGATATTTCTCGGTTCATGACTTTTCCGACTGGGAGAAGATTATTTTTGTACTCCTCAAAGTCACCCCCCATGTCAAGGACTGTTGGGAAACCTACTATAAGAAAAAGGACGAGGGGGAACCCTCTATGTTCTCGGTCATACCCACTTGGAATTCTTTCCGAGACACCATCAAGGAACAATATTATCCCGTGGGGAGCTATGAAGACAAATACATACAATGGACTACGATGCGGCAATAAAGGGATCAAGAGGTGCATGAGTTGACGAATTTGTTCCATACCCTGCGCACAAAGTTGTGTATCAAAGATTCGGAGAAACATTTGGTGTTGAAGTACCGCAGTTGTCTGAACAAATACATTCAGGGAGAAATGGAGTTCCTCGACATCTCCTCGCTTAGTACAGCATACTGGCATGCTGCAAGATGGAGCAGAAATTCAAACAAAAGAAGTGAGACTTTGGATCTGCGAATCAAAAGCAAGGGAAAGGTGCCCCCAAACCACAGAACAAAGGGCAAAGCCAAGGCATGGCAGCCCAAGACAACCTGCCTAAGCCACAAGCAAAGAACAACACTGCGAAGCCGAAGGACACGGGAAAGTGATGTGAGTTCCATAAGAGCTCCACTCACAACACAAGTGAGTGTCGGGCCAAGCAGTGACTGGTGGCTAAGATGAAGGCTTCTGAATCATATGCATGCTCCGACTCTGAATCAAAACCCGACAAGGGGAATGACAAAGGGAAGCAAATTATCGATGCAGAGCCCAACGCCAGCGTTGCCACCACGAAGATCCAGAAGGAGGAACTGGAAGATCCGGAGGAGGAGCATCTCTTCCACTCCCAGATGTGGGTAAAGGGTTCCCCGCTATAGTTCATTGTCAACAGTGGGAGCCAAAAGAACCTTGTTTCAGCAGAGGTCATGAAGCAGTTGGACTTGTCGAGCACTGCACACCCACAATCGTACACCATCAGGTGGCTTCACCAAGGATGGGATCTCCGCGTCAGCCAACAATGCCGCCCTCCCTACAGCATGAAGCCCTTCACGGATGAGGTATTATGTGACATTGCTCCTCTTGATGTTTGTGATGTATTATTAGGCCAACCATACTTATGGAAGCGACATGCTATGTATGAGTCACGGCCTCGCGTTGTTATTGTTACTTTGGGCAATATTTTGTACAGGATACCAAAGGTACCACCGCCTACCGCTATCAATTTGGTTACTGCAAAATAATCCAGTAAGTTCATTTTCAAAACCGGGAAATTTGTTTTCCTAATGATCCACCCTCAGGGCAAGAAAAAGATTGTGGCCACGACCTCCAGACAGGGCTCCTCCGCACGACAACAACAAATGGACAAGGTCGTGGAGGAGTACGGGGACATCTTCACCTCCCCTACAGGGGTGCCTCTGCGCTGTGAGGTCAAGCACCCCATCGATCTGACCCCAAGTGCGTCACTGCCCAATGGACCGATCTATCGGCGCTTTGTTATGGAGAACGATGAAATCAAGAGACAGATTCAGGAGCTGCTACAGAAAGGTCACATCCTGGTGAGTTCATCGCTCTATGAGAGCCCGATTGTATTGGTGCAGAAGAAGGATGGGACTTGGAGACTCTGTGTTGACTATAGGGCACTGAACAAGATCATTGTCCGGAATAGGTACCTGATCCCACGAATTGATGACCTTCTGGACCAACTCAAAGGGGTGAAATATTTCAACAAGATCAACTAGAAGTCTAGATATCACCGAGTACTAATCGAACCCTCCGATGTGTGGAAGACTGCCTTCAAAGCCAAGGAGGGTCTTTTCGAATGGCTAGTCATGCCTTTCGGGTTGACGAATGCTCCCGCAACCTTCATGAGGTTGATGGACGACATCTTGCGGCCATTCACCAACTCATTTGTAGTAGTGTACTTGGATGACATCCTGAACTTCAGCCAGACTTGGGAAGAGCACCTCCACCACATCCAACAGGGCCTCCAAACACTGCGGCAACACAAGTTGTGTGCCAATTTGGAGAAGTGCACTTTTGGCATGACCCAAGTTCAGCATCTAGGATACATTATTGACGAGGAGGGGTGCATGTGGATCCAACCAAGATCTAAGTCATTCGGGATTGGCCAGCCCCAACCACTCTAACAGAGCTTCGCAACTTTCTGGGTCTTGTTAATTTCTATCGCAAGTTCGTGTTGGGATTCTCTCATATCACTTGGCCCTTGAGTCAAGTCACCAAGGGAGGAGCGAAAGCAAAATTATTTTGGTCGGAATCTCAACAGAAGGCGTTCGTAGAATTGAAACATCGCCTCTGCTCTGCCATAGTTCTCACATTACCAGACTTGCAACAACCATTTGAGATCGAGGCAAATGCCTCTAACTATGCTATTGGGGCAGTTCTTACTCAACAAGGGCATCTAGTGGCAAATCACAATGAGACACTATCCGACACAGTCCGCAAGTATCCCACTTATGACAAAGAAATGTATTCCATTATGCAGGCTTGTCGACAATGGAAGCATTACATTTTGGGAAAGGAAACAGTCATCCACACAGACCACCAACCCTTGCAGTTCACACAGACAAGGGAAGTTGCAAAACGATCACCATCAGAAGTGGTCCACATATCTGCAACAATTTCATTTGAACATCAAGTACAAGAAAGACAGCACCAATAATGCTACAGACTGCCTCAGCCGACCACTGATCGTGGCGCTAACCACTATTTTCAACTCTTGTGGGCACGAAACTTCTGATTGGCCTCTTCTCTACAAGAGCGATCCAGAATTCGACCACACATACAAGACACTCTTGGAGGGTACGCAAGTTCCAAATTTTCACCTCCAAGATGCACTATTATGTCACTTGGGACACCTTTGTGTTCCTTCAAGCGAGCATGCCAAGATGATTTGGGAAGAGCACTACAGTCGGGTCGATGGGCATTTCGGGGTAGAGAAAACAGTGGCAGTACTGCAGAAGTATTTCGATTGGTCGAACCTTCGACAAGATGTCGAGAAGTACATCAAATCATGCATTACTTGCGCCATTGCCAAACCGACCATCAAGAAGCAAGGCCTCTATACTCCACTACCTACCCCTAGTCGACCTTGGGAATCCATCTCCATGGATTACATGTCGGGTCTTCCTTCTACTAAGCATGGAAACGATTGTGTTTTCGTGGTCGTCGATAGATTCTCGAAGATGGCCATTATGGCGACTTGCAAGAAGAATATCACGGCAGAAGCCACTGCTAAACTCTTCTTTGAATGAGTGTGGGTGCACTTTGGAATCCCACAGTCTATCATCTCAGATCGGGACAACAGGTTCCTGAGCACATTTTGGTCCAGCCTCTGGTCAATTTTGGACACTAAGCTTACCAAGTCCACAGCTTTCCATCCCCAAACTGATGGCCAAACAGAGATCGTCAACAGGATGATCGTACACATTCTGCGCATGTACAATTCAAAGCATCCACGCACATGGGATGAGAGCCTTCCCTATGTACAACACAGTTATAAACAAGCTCTCCACAGCTCAACCGGCCACAGCCCCTTTCAGGTGGACTTGGGATTCCAGCCACTATTTCCCATTGACGTAGCCATGCCATTTGCGGCTACTCAAGTCGATTCGGCTCATGTCCAGTCTGAAGCTGACAAAGCAAACAGCTTCATTGAGCGCATTCAACACATCCGCCAACAGGTTCATGAAATATTGGACAGAGCCAATGCTAAGTACAAGCAACAACATGATCAACATTGGGTGCCACACAACTTCCAGGTGGGTGACAAAGTGTGGTTACATTTGCAGAAGGAGTGCCTCACTGGACCCCACCGCAAGCTTTGCCCGCTCCAATATGGGTCGTACACCATCACCAAGGTTGTAGGGGCTAATGCCTTCGAGCTCAGTATTCCACCGTTCCTTGGCCTGCACCCAGTGTTCAATGTGGACTGCCTTTGGCCCTACTTCCCACCTCTACTGCACACCTCCGACATTGCAGAACAACTCACACCAACAGAGTTAAACACAGACTACATGGAATAGGCCACCACGGCTCGTATCATGAACATGCAAATCAAGAACACTCGCTAGCAGAAGATCCAACTGTATCGGGTTGACAAAGCTGGCCAACTCCTGCACCAAGGCAAGTGGTTCACCACGGACCAAGGTCAGTAGAAGTTTCCTCATCTCATGGAGGAACTCAACGCAATGGGGACCATTGCTTCCTAAGGGGGGAGGAATGATCCAGGTGGATATTGGTGGCCACCCGCCTATTCCACTTGGGGCCCCACCATTGTTTCTTTCAGTTTTTCGGTTTCCTTAATTGTAGCACAGTTTACTATTTTTAGCAATTTTTCGGGTCCTGAACTTCCGAAGTCGTTTTGAGGCCCTAAACGACATTTTTTGGGGAAAAACGGGAGCAACATGGAAGTTTCTTCGATGTTGCTCACATCAAAAGTTGTAGTCCTCAGATAGATCTTTCTAACAAGGTATTGTGCACGTCAAACGGAGATCATATGCCAAAGTTACGCCCCCAGGAAGTTGATGTACCGATTTACCCAAACGGAGCCCATAGTTTTGGCGCTTCATCTCCTAGGGTTAAATTTTTGGATGTTTAGGGTTTTCCATTGTTTCTCAATAATAAATAGGCCCTCGAGCCTCATTGTAACACAGTTCAGAGGCTTGTAGCCACCACATCTCTTTTCAAAGATAAGCTACCAACACCTTAGCTAGTTTATTTCCATTTCGTCTGTAAACAAATTTCAGTTCTTTGATATTAATGAAATGAAGTGTTATTTCCGCTGCATCTTTGTATTTATGGTTATATGTGTATTCTGTTGCGTTCCTGCACAAATTCGGATCACAGTGTCTCTTCATATTCCTAATCTCCTTATTTTCTATTTACATTATTTTACATGAATTTCCTAATCCCAAAGATTAAGTCTCAACAAAGAACAAGTTTAGTCCACTACAACATTGACAATAGTAGTAAAAAATATTTATTTTTATTTCCCAAGACTTGGTCTCATCTCTCAAGCATCCCACAAAGACAAATTCATGACCAACTTATAGTAGTCAATAATCCAATCTCTCCAAGCACTGAAATGTTCTCATGACCAAGGAAGATTCCTCCACTGATCACTAATCCTTATTTATTTAAACTAGATAAATATGATTTATTTAAAACTGATATATCAAGAATCATTTTAGTTAACTACACCATTGACAATAATAGCAAAAAATATTTTATTTCCTAAGACTTGCGTCATCTCTCAAGCTTCCCACAAAAACACATTCATGACCTTATCACCTTAGCTAAGTCAAAAAAAACGAGATTTGCATCGACTTTTACAATACAGCATTTCATCAACACCATGAAATTTGATGCCATAAATATGGGAAGGTTATGATCTTTTATTGAGTAGATCCAATAAGCATGACCATAACCATTTATGATTAACTACACAACATTGAAATTACAAAAAGACAATAAGACTTCTAAGTTCAATCTTAATCCTCCATCATTTTGGAAATTGTAAACTAACTTGTCAAAATCACTAGACACGTGGTCATTTATTAGTTAAGGGCACTTTTCTAGCAACATTTCCCAAAGAGATCCTGTTACCCACCAAAATGGGTAACTGCATAGGAGAAAAATTTTCTCCTACATTTGACTACCAGCCAGCCAGTAGCCCCTGCTAGCCTCTATTTGACGATGATATGCTATGTGCCTCTGCCATTTGCATCAACCATGTACCTCTCACAATCTAACATTCGCAATTGGATGAAGGTGGGCTTCTTTTCAAAAGATACTTTAATCATTTTGCAATCGGGTGCTTATACTTGTTCGTTTTGGGCATTTAGTATGGATAACAAGGTGATCTGAAAGATTAACAAATCTTGACCATAATTTTGTCCTCTCACCTTACGAGGGAGTTTAATCTTTAGCCCTAGTCCAATGGGACCTCTCTTAAGGCCTTAGGGTTATAATAGGGGCACTACTTGGAAAGTCGTGATTGAGATAGCATGCTCATTATCCCCTACACCATACTTGTCACTTTCCATCACACATTACAAGCCTTGTATATCACATCCAATCTTCTGGTCTAACTTGTTGACGATTCTTTGGGATTTGGCACCCTCATGTCCACACTCCTTGAGTAGGGTTGGAAAACTATTGCCCTAGAGGTTGATGCATCTAAAAGAATGGAAAAGCATATCATGGCCACAACAAAAAGAAAAAAGAAGAAAATCAAAATGCAAAAGATGGTCGAGACATAAGATTAATGTATGGGAAAAAACTTAGCATGAGCTCTACCCTCCTCATTAGCCACTGCCCAATTCCTGAGCACGTGATGCTCCATTACATTAAAGGAACCCTTGCATGTCTCAACCCTGATGAGCGATAAACTATCTCATTTTAAGGTGTAATAAAAATGCAACATCATAAAGAGAAAGCTCTAACCCTTGAGCTATATGTTGTAATATAAAGCATAATGAAGAAGAAGTAAATGGCACACAAGACGGGTGGAAAAATTAGGTCGAGTTGGGTAACTCATGCCTCCATGACTGCTCCCTCCTTTACATTCATACACTCAAGATGTGGACACCCCATCAGCTGGTCCCCTTTACCATGCTACTTGGCTATGAAGCACTTTCCCCTTCATTATCAATGTTATACACTAACACCTATTGATTAAGGGGTGGACCTTGGAACTATCACTTCCCCTTGAGGGTTGGAAGCACCTACTAGGGTTGACCATTAGCCACCTCTAAGGGAGGAAACAGCTTTGCAAGACTTGATCCAGATATGATAAGGTGATCCTTGTCTGAAGCATTAACATGCCCTTAATGCAATGTCCCCAGCCTCCTCCTCGGCGACACTACCACGTCTACGACACCTCTATTATACAATTTCTCTGCTGAAAAAACCCTAATCTGATCCTGGCAAAATTGGATTTTCTAGAATGCAATTGGAAACGCTCAAATTATTAAATTAGATGCACTAGAACCATAATTCAAATATTGCACAGCAAAAATAGCCATTGATTGACATTATTCAAATACATTTCTGCAAGGCCCAATTAGGGTTTCCAGGAGCGCAACATTAAATGTAAAATGCACCATCATACACGAGCAATAAACATATACAATAAACAAGGCACATAATTGAAATGCACACTTGAATTATTCATATCATAAGCATTTGCACACAAACCCTGAAGCTAGGGTTTTAACAACAAACACATAAACAATACGACACATAAGATGTGTAAAAACTCTATAATGTAGAATCCTACTTCAGCTACTGATTATATTTCTTCTATTGCATTCTCAACACAATTATTTAACATGTCACTGTGTTAAATATCAAAATAAAATATGTTGCAGACTTCACAATAAATAAACAATATGAAAGAAATAGCACAAGTATTCACACATAGACACCATTATTCTTGGACAATTGTCCCTGGGAAAACCCAACTCGGGAAACCGGTGCAGCAGATCTGAGGGTTTCTTTATTATGCAGAAGTTTCGAGTACAAATGTGTGATTGTGATTCTCAATCAATCACATGAAGAAATATGATAAGAACAAACTAGTGAGACAATTCTCACTTTACCACGAAGTTCCGGCACTGACCTGCACCCACACTGAGTAGCTCTGCGTGATCTCTGCGCAGTGACTACGTCTCCCACGCTAGCACTGCGTCACTTCTGCTACTGCTGGTTGTGTTTGCTTCAGTGCTCACTGTTGGGTAAGACTAGGGTATCTTCCCTTCTAAAAATGTTCTCCGGAGATTGGATGAATCCCCAGCTGCCTCTCCAACTAAAATCGAAACTCCCTCTGCTTCTCTACGCTAGCCCAGCATAACTGTTGCTAGGCTATCACTACGTTGTTGCTTGTGGCTCCCTCCTTCCTTCTCTTCATGTACTCTCTTGGCTTCAGAAACTCTTCCTCCTGAAGATTTCACCTTCCCCTCTCTGCAAGTGAGAATCACTTCGATTCTTCCTTCAACTAGAAGAAAATCGATCTCTAGACTCTTTCTCCGTCTGATGTGTATTCCAAATGCCCATCGAGCTCTCCTTTATAATCTTTCACTGACTCATCAATGGCCAAGATTAAATCATAATCAAGAGCTAAGATTAACTGAGAGTTGATCCATGACTTCATCTAGAAGATTCACACTTAGTTTAATTAATACCCTTTAATTAATCAGTTTCCCTAAGTTTAGACTTAGGAAAACACTAAAAAACGATTAATTAATTTCATTAAACCATCTCTAAGTGGAATTTTCCAAAATCCTTTCTAGGCATTATGGAATGCATGTGTCTTGGCCTATATACAAAATCACAAGGCTAGAGCACATCCGATGCTACCATAAATCAACACTCCCTCTTAGCGAGGAAAGTGCTCTAGCAATACAACTCTATGTGTTGCTCTGACTTCTGTAACATCTACTGCTGTGTTGTTGATGCTCCTCACCAACACTGCACAAATGTTGCAACTGTACTGTTGCTGACTCTACATGTTGCTGCCAACTGCTACTGTATTGCAACTCCCTCTTTCAACTGCGTTGAAGATCCATTGACTACTGAAATGGATTTTCAGTCATACCCAACTGTTCTCTGAACTGAGTGAACTTAATCCTCCCCAGAGCTTTAGTGAGTATATCTGTTGTCTGTTCTCCTGTGGGAATGTACTAGAGTTGTACTGCCCCACGCTGAACACAGTCTCTGATAAAATGACACCCGATGTCAATATGTTTGGACCGATCATGAAATACTGGATTTTCAGAGAGTTTGATACAACTCTGATTGTCATAGTAAATGTTAGTTGGCTCCATCCTGCTCCTTAATAGACTCACAAGAAGTTTCCGAAGCCAGATGGCTTCGCATGTAGCTGTACTAGCTGCCATGTACTCTGCTTCAATTGTGCTCAATGCTACTGACTTCTGTTTCCTGCTGCACCAGGACACCATTCCTGATCCAACACTGAAACAATACCCAAAGGTACTTTTCCTATCCACTGAGCTTCGTGCCCAATCTGCGTCTGTGAATCCACTGAGTCTGACATCCTCTCCTCGGCCATACCTTATACCAAATCCGATTGTTCCTCGTACATACCTCAGGGTGTGCCTTGTTGCTGCCCAGTGCACTCTTTAGGGTTCCACCATGAACTGACTAAGAGTGTTGACAGCAAAGCAAATGTCTGGTATGTTGTTAACGAGATACATTAATGACCCGATGAGCTGTCTGTGTAAGGTGGGGTCTACTTCTACGTCTTCTGATGCATCTATCTTTTTCCAATTGGTGAGCATGGGTGTGGCTGTGGGCCTGCAATCTTGAATTCTGAACCTCTTCAGAATTTCCAAGGCATACCTCTCCTGTCCCATGAAGATATCTCCATTCTTTTGACAGACTTCCAATCCTAGGAAGTAATGCATCAACCCCAAATCTTTCGTGTCGAATTCTACTTCTAGATTCCGTTTGCAATCCTTGATGAGCCTAGATGAACAAGTGAGAAACAAATCATCTACATATAGTACTAATACTAATGGCTCATCCTCTACTAGCAAATATTAAAGATTGGGATCTGCCTCGCTCTTGACAAACCCCATTTTTTGCAAATAGTTATCTATTCGACCATACCATGCTCTCGAAGCCTGCTTGAGCCCGTACAGGGCTTTCTTCAATCTGCATACATGAGACTTCCTTTCATGAGTCTCAAAACCCTCTGGTTGTTCGATATATATCTCTTCCTCAATCTCTCCATTCAAGAACGTTGTCTTGACATCCATTTGATGAATCTCCCATCCCATCTGCACTGCTAAGGATATGACAGTCTGGATGGAGGTATATCCAGCAACTGGTGCGAAGGTCTCTTCATAGTCAATGTCTTCATTCTGAGCATACCCTTTTGCCACGAACCTTGCCTTATATTTCTCTACGCTATCATCTGTAGCGTATTTGATCTTGTAGATCCATCGTGATCCAACAACTGATCTGCTCTGAGGTCTAGGCACAACTTCCCAAACATCATTTGTCATGATCGAACCATACTCCTCTATCATGGCATCTACCCATACCTAGTGCTGAACAGCTTCCTAGAAGCTAGAGGGTTCCTCTACCTGAGCAACCAAAGCCTGGTACCTGTCAGGTGGTCTACGCTGCCTCTTCCCACTCCTGGGAGTCCCAATGAAGTTTTCTGCGTCCCTCAATATCTGCTGAGCTTCCCTGCTGATCCGACCACTGGAGGAAGGCTGCTCTCTCAACTCTTCCTCCTGATTTGATTATTCCTCAGACTGAGTATCCTCCAAATCTTCTTCTATGGAAACGTTAATACATGTACTAGGTACTAAAGTCTGTCTTTCTGTCTGTTCTTCTTGGTGCCCTTGCTGCTCTTGGACCAAGGGAACTTCTACAGTTTGATCCTCTGCCGGCATATCACGCGATTTCTGAAAAGCTCTATCCTTCATGAACTTAACATCGCGTCTTATCACAACCTTCCTGCTGCTAGGAATATAGATCCTATATGCCTTGGAGGTTTCGCTGTATCCTACAAGATACCCCCTTTCTGCAGTTTGATCAAGCTTGCTTCTCTTCTCGCTTGGTACATCACTGTAATATTCCTAATTAGCCGTGGCTAATTGGAATATTCGATTTTTGCTTAATTTTGTCGTCTATAGTTTATTAATAAATAAAAAGTGAGTGGAGAGGGTCTAACTCACTTAGTGGAATAAAACACCCACCCTAGTAGCACAATGTTGTGACTTAAAGGGGAGCCAAGGGGGGGCCAAGCACCATGTAGAGAGGGGGCCCACGTATGCTCTAGAAGCTACTGCGCAAATGAGGATGAGCACGTGGCAAGAGAGAGAGGCTACGTTGAGGAGATAGGCCTTAGGGTTTTGGAGGAAGGCCAACGTTATAAAAGAGGGAGGAGCCTCCTCATTTGATTCATTCGTTGTTGATGATATTAAGCTGGTCATTTCGACTTCTTGAGCACGCTAGTTGTTTAGCCTGTCTGCAGCACTGTTTAGTGCATTGAGTGTCTCCGGTCGGAGATCTCGCCCTTAGCCCCGGGGGACTTCGAGTGCCTACTCGGGCAAGGTTATTTCTTCAGCATTTTGTGGGAGGTTTTGGTGTTTGGGTTTGCTGCGGAGCCGAGCATTCATAAAGACTACGCAGTCACTGAGAGGGAGGACGCAGTCCATCTAGGAGGTGTTCCGAATCGGGATTTTGCAGGAGATTTGAGCCGAGATTTTGAGCAGAGGATCAGCCTTTGCCTTTGGGAGGATTTTGGTGGAGTTTGAGGCGGTATTTGAGTCATCCCTATTTAGCCTCTGCGCAGAGCCTTGGAGGCCAACGTAATTTCCCAAGGGGGTGTTTTTCGGAGGTCGGCCATTTCTGATATGGTTTTTGGGTTTTGTCGGGATTAGTGAGTAGAGGAGGATTCCAGATTTTCAGCTCAGTCTGGCAAGGGGAACAGCCCCTAGTCATCAGTTCATTTCAGTGGTAGCAGCTACACAGCAGTTTTCCAGCAGCTGGGACGCAGTTCAGAGAGCAGCCATTTCTGGTGTATTCTGAGATTATTTCTTCACTTGCCTTGAGCAAGTTTAGGTGCCATCATTTCGATCACCTATTGTACTTCATTATATTTCTCAGTTTAATAAAATGGCTTAGCATTCTCTCTCTATATTTCTGGATGAGTTGTCGTACATTCTTTCTATGCTATTGTATGTTTGCTGCACTATTATATATATATATATATATTTTTTCGGGCATTCTAGTTTTATACCACTTGGTGTGTTTGTCTCATACTCTTAGACAGAGTCTGGAAAGGGCCAGGTAGCCTCCAGATTTCGTCCTCTTTTAGAGGCGGCATATCTAGTAAACGCCCTCCCAGTCCATCTCTGGTTGGAGTTGTGTCGTGTTTTAGAGATATCCCCGAAACGGGATATTACAGTGGTATCAGAGCATAGTTCTGGCTCAGCCTGTGGAGCTAGTTGTCTATGACACCGGGGAAGAGACCATATATTTGTTACAGAGGCAGGAAGTACAGAGATCGTGAGCGTAGGTTGGAGAACACCTACGGAGAGGGAGACTGTGTTCGGGTGGTGGACACAGAGCAGAGGAGCCTGTGACAAACGCGGAATAGGAGGAGCCTGTGTTAGATTCAGAGCAGAGAGAGCCGATGGCAAATGATACTGAGGCCAAACAGTTTGGGGAGGCACTCCTCAAATCGGTGCAGGATTTAGCGAGGCAGAGTGAGGTGATGGGCCAGAGATTCACCGCTGTAGAGGCTAGACAGCGTGAGACCCCACGGGTATTCCAGGTAGGTGAGGGATCAAGTACATCCCACCATTTGCCGGAGCATGGTGCTGCTCAGCGTGATACTACTCAGCCGATGGCTTCACATGCACCTACACGCTCTACCATGCCCACTTTCTTGGGAGCAGACACGAGGCAGGAGCCCAACAGGAGGCAGAGCCCGGATACATGGGCGAATATTTTGCAGAGTATCAGGCCTATGGGCAGGAGTTCAGGGATGCTCTCTCGTTCTGAGATTTTGTTCAGCTCCAGCAGGACAGTAGACCCCGCGACCATCATAGAGGGCACCAACATTATCATGATGGAGACACCCACCGCACATCTAGCAGATTCCATTTGCCTACGTTTGATGGCTCATCAAACAGTTCGGCAAAGTCGTGGGTGGAGAAGCTGGACATCTATTTCCAGCTTAACCAGATGTCGGAGGCAAAGGCCATCAAGGTGGCGACATTACATTTGGATGGTGAGGCCCAGGACTAGTGGTTCCATGGGATGGTTACACATGGACACTCTACAGTGACGACATATGCGGAGTTTACCAAGAGGTTGATGGAGCGATTTGACCGAAGGGATCCGGAACAGCGCTTTGTTGAGCTGACGAGGCTCAAGCACACTGGGAGCCCAGAGACATACATTGCAGATTTCTTGAGGGTTTCAGTGATGGTGCCAGATCTATCCGTGGCACGGATGATCTATATGTTTGTGGAGGGGTTAGCAGAGCCACTTCGGGGTCTAGTTAGATCTACTAGACCAGCTACACTCCAAGATGCTATTAGCAGGACCAGGGATTTACAGGATGCATTACCCAGGACTCGGACACCTTACCCCCAGAGACAGGGCTTCCAGCCCAAGGGGAAGGATGTGAGGATTCCGCCTCCCAAGGGGAATCCAGGACGGGCCCAAACAGATGATGATGCCAGGGGGGAGCTGAAGAAGAAGCGGATGTGCTTTACTTGTCAGGAGTCGTGGGCACCAGGGTATAGGTGTGTTGCTGGCAAAGCACACTTCATTGAGGTCTTCTCCGAGGATAGCGGGGAAGAGGATGACGAGGATGACGAGGAGGCGGGAGATAGTCAGACAGCCCAGGATCAGTTGCCACCTCCACCTCCAGGTACAGGAGGTGCAGCTTTTGCACCCACAGGAGGGACCCTTGCAGCATTGCGAGGAGTTCCCAAGTACTTGACGCTGCACGTACGAGGGACAGTACGTGGCCAGCAAGTGTCAGTTTTGGTTGACAGTGGGGCAACCCACAACTTCATTGATGCTCAGATGGTCGAGCGGAGAGGTATACCGACTGAGAGCTTTGACGGATTTTCGGTTTTGGTCCCAGGAGCCTAGATGATGCAGTGTGCCCGGTATGTTCCAGAGTTGGCAGTGACGATGGGTACCTACACCATGACCGATCACTTTTTCATGGTCAACATACCGGATACCAATGTGGTGTTGGGTGTTCAGTGGTTGATTACTCCGGGGAAGGTCACCACGGATTGGGAGGCCTTGGAGATGGAGTGGGATGATAAGAAGACAGGGAAACATGAGAAGATACATGGGATGCACACTTACCCACCTTAGATTGTTTCAGCTCACCAGATGGAGGCAGCCTTCCGGAAAGGAGACATAGAGTGGGCCGTGGAGCTCCGGGCATTAGAGGCAGGGACCGCAGTTCGAGCTGAGTTCATCACGATATATAGGCCATCCTTGACAGGTATGATACAGTGTTTAGGGATATACCACCAAGTCGGCCACCGGATTGAGGGTTCAAGCACACCATTGAGCTTGAGCAGGGCATTCAGGCAGTGATTACTACCCCCTATAGGCATCCCAAAGCCTATCGGGATGAGATTGAGCGAGCCATCCGAGATTTTTTTGGTGGGCACATCGGCCAGAGCCGAGTCAGTTTATCGCCCACAACCCCAGTGGTGTTGGTGAAGAAGAAAGACGGCACCTTGAGGATGTGTATCAACTACAGGGCCCTGAACAAGAAGACCCTGAAGAACAGGTATCCTATACCCAGGATCGATGAGTTAATGGATGAGCTGAGAGGAGCCAAGTTCTTCTCAAAGATTGATTTGAAATCAGGGTACCATCAAATTCGCATGAGGGAACAAGACATTCCCAAGACCGCCTTCAGGTGTCATTATGGGCACTTTGAGTTTCTGGTTATGCCCTTCGAGCTAACCAATGCCCCAGCTATTTTTCAGTCTTGCATGAACCGTATCTTCCCCAGTCATCTGAGGAAGTTTGTATTGGTCTTTTTCGATGACATACTCATATATAGCAGGACTTGAGAGGAGCATCTCCAACATATAGAGGCAGTATTACATATCTTGGAAGAGCAACGGTTCTATGCTAAGCTCTCCAACTGTGAGTTTGGGATGACGGAGATGTTGTATTTGGGTCACATTATTGGAGTGGACGGAGTCAAAGTCCATGAGGAGAAGATTAGGGCCATCAAAGATTGGCCAGAGCCGAGGAACGTGACAGAACTTCGAGGATTCATTGGCATATGTACTTATTATAGGAAGTTCGTCAAGAGTTTCTCACAGCTTGCTGCACCCCTTACAGATTTGACGAAGGAGGGCGCATTCAGTTGGTCGGATACAACGCAGCGAGCCTTTGGCAGGCTCAAGGAGGTGATGAGTAGCTGCCCAGTGCTTGCATTGCCGAATTTCACGTAGCCATTTGTTTTAGAGTGTGATGCGTCGAGAGAGAGGATCGGCGCAGTATTGATGCAGGGAGGACACCCTATAGCCTTTGAGAGCCAGAAGCTCCTTCCACATGAGAGGTTGTATTCTATATACGACAAGGAGATGTTGGCCATTATGCATGCATTGGCCAAATTCCATAATATTTGATAAGGAACGAGGTTCGAAGGTGAGGCCCGATCCCCATGTGACCTAGGAGTTCTTTTTGGAACGAGAAACTCGGTATAGGAGAGGCGGCTGATGAATCGGTAAGATCCAAGCATATGACTTTGACATTGGAAGTATGTCCAAAGGTAAGTGCGTTGGTAGCAGATGCCCTTTCACGTAGACCAGCCACGTTATCTCTTATGAGCTTGGATACAGATTGGAGGGCTCAACTTTTAGTGGAGTACTCCAAGGACAGATTTGCATGTGAGGTTTTGGATGGACAGGTAGCGGATGACAGGTACAGGGTGGTCGATGAGATCATCTACAATAGGGATAAGATCTTCTTGACTGAGGGATCTCAACTCAAGAAGAAGATACTCCAGGCATCACATGATTCACCATTGGTGGGCCATCAGGGGTTTACCAAAACCTACAGGGCCATTAGAGAGAGGTTCTCATGGAAGGGCCTCAAGGAGGACGTACTCCAACACATCAAGGAGTGCGATGTTTGCCAGAGGAACAAGGGGGAGATGAGCCATCCCGCAGGGTTATTGCAGCCTCTTCCCATTCCGAAGGGGAAATGGGAGAGTATCACGATGGACTTCATCATAAGGTTGCCCATGATGCAGGGCAAGGATTGTATCTTTGTCGTTGTTGATCGATTGACAATGTATGCGCATTTTTTCGCCATATCCGTGCACTACACAGCAGCACAGGTGGCCGAGTTGTTCTTCAGGGAGGTTTTCAAGCTACATGGTCTTCCTAAGACCATCATCAGTGACAGGGACAGCCGCTTCATGGGCAGATTTTGGCAGGAGCTTTTCCGGTTAGTGGGGACAGAGTTGACACCGAGTACCAGTTATCACCCACAGACGGATGGACAGACGGAGATAGTTAACAAGTGGCTGGAGGGTACTTACGTAACTATGTCAGTGGGCAATAGCGAGCATGGCTGAAGTGGCTACATCTGGGGGAGTACTGCTATAACACGACACATCACATGTCCATTGGTATGTCACCATTTTATGCTTTGTATGGGTATCATTCTTTATCTTTTGTTGATGTGATGTTCGGTGCTAGCAAGGCTCCTAAAGCCAAGATTTGGATCCAAGAGAGTCAGGACATTCTCCGAGCTCTCAAGGATAATATGGCTACAGCCCAAAACCAGCAAAAGTTGTATGCTGATAGAGGTCGGGTGGAGAGACAGTCTGAGGTAGGGGACCTGGTCTACCTACGATTACAGCCATACCGACAGTCGTCTCTGAAGCAGAGGGGAGCTGAAAAGCTCAAGCCCCGCTTTTACCGGCCATACAGGGTGATACGCAGGATTGGACAGGTTGCGTATGAGTTGGAGCTGCCCCAAGGCAGCAAGATTCATAACGTTTTTCATGTATCATGCCTGAAGAAGGCACTGGGACAGCAGGTGACAGTGACAGATGAGCTACCACCCACGGATGATGAGGGGCATTTGGTGTTGCAGCCAGAGGCTATTATTGATACCAGAGAGAGGCAGCTACGGAGCAGGACAGTCTGGGAATTCTTGGTGAGGTGGAAGAATTTGCCGGATGAGGATGCCACTTGGGAGAGTGAGAAGATTTTGCAGCATCCATCACTTCAATTGCTCGAGGACAAGCAACATTTTGCCGGGGGAGACTGTAATATTCCTAATTAGCCATGGCTAATTGGAATATTCGATTTTTGCTCAATTTTGCCGTCTATAGTTTATTAATAAATAAAAAGTGAGTGGAGAGGGTCTAACTCACTTAGTGGAATAAAACACACTCCCTAGTAGCACAACGTTGTGACTTAAAGGGAGCCAAGGGGGGCCAAGCACCACGTAGAGAGGGGGCCCACGTATGCTCTAGAAGCTACTGTGCAGATGAGGATGAGCACGTGGCAAGAGAGAGAGGCTACGTTGAGGAGATAGGCCTTAGGGTTTTGGAGGAAGGCCAACGTTATAAAAGAGGGAGGAGCCTCCTCATTTGATTCATTCGTTGTTGATGATATTGAGCTGGTCATTTCGACTTCTTGAGCACGCTGGCTGTTTAGCCTGTCTGTAGCACTGTTTAGTGCATTGAGTGTCTCCGGTCAGACATCTCGCCCTTAGCCCCGAGGGACTTCGAGTGCCTGCTCGAGCAAGGTTATTTCTTCAGCATTTTGTGGGAGGTTTTGGTGTTTGGGTTTGATGCGGAGCCGAGCATTCATAGAGACTGCGCAGTCACTGAGAGGGAGGACGCAGTCCATCTAGGAGGTGTTCCGGATCGGGATTTTGCAGGAGATTTGAGCCGAGATTTTGAGCAGAGGATCAGCCTTTGCCTTTGGGAGGATTTTGGTGGAGTTTGAGGCGGTATTTCAGTCATCCCTATTTAGCCTCTGCGCAGAGCCTTCGAGGCCAGCGTAATTCCCCAAGGGGGTGTTTTTTGGAGGTCGGCCATTTCTGATATGGTTTCTAGGTTTTGTCGGGATTAGTGAGTAGAGGAGGATTCCAGATTTTCAGCTCAGTCCGGCCAGGGGAAAAGCCCCTAGTCATCAGTTCATTTCAGTGGTAGCAACTACATGGCAGTTTTCAAGCAGCTGGGACGCAGTTCAGAGAGCAGCCATTTCCGGTGTATTCTGAGATTATTTCTTCACTTGCCTTGAGCAAGTTTAGGTGCCATCACTTCGATCACCTATTGTACTTCATTATATTTCTCAGTTTAATAAAATGGCTTAGCATTCTCTCTCTATATTTCTGGGTGAGTTGTCGTACATTCTTTCTATGGTATTGTATGTTTGCTGCACTGTTATATATATATATATATATATATATATATAGATATATATATATATATATATATATATTTTTGGGCATTCTAGTTCTATACCACTTGGTGTGTTTGTCTCATACTCTTAGACAGAGTCTGGAAAGGGCCAGGTAGCCTCCAGATTTCGTCCTCTTTCAGAGGCGGCATATCTGGTAAACACCCTCCCAGTCCATCTCTGGTTGGAGTTGTGCTGTGTTTTAGAGATATCCCCGAAACGGGATATTACAATGACAGTATGCCATGCTACCAAACATACCAAGGTTCCCTACCTCCGGTTTCTTCCCTATGAAAACTTCTTCAGGAGTCTTCTTCCTCAATGCTCTATGAGGAGTCCTATTCTGGATGTACACTATCGTGTTGCAGGCTTCAGCCCATAAATATCTGGGCAATTCAAGGTCGAATAGCATGGCCTTGGTCGCGCCTACAATTGTCCTTTTTTTCCGTTCTGCCACACCATTCTGTTATGGATTGTATGGCGTAGTCCTCTCCCTCCTAATGCCCTCCTTTACGCAGAAATCTGTGAAGTCTCTATCCATGTATTCTCCACCATTATGTGAACACAATGTCTTGATTTTCTTCCCCATCATATTTTCAACAAGAACCTTGAATTCTTTGAACTTTTCAAAGACTTCATCTTTTTTCTTCAGGAAGGAGATCCAGGTCTTCTTGGAGTGATCATCAATGAATGTGACAAAATATTTGCCACCCTTGAGAGCGTTAGTGGACATTGGTCCACAGATATCTGAGTGTATCGAACCTAATACTTGCTGCTCGGTTCTCACTTCTAAGAAAGGTTGCCTTAGTGTGCTTCCCAAGTACGCATCCTCGACATACATCATCATGCTTCGTGTTGAGAACAGGTACCCCAAAAACTGTCTCTCTGAGCATCTTCAATGCACCATGATGCAAGTGCCCCATTCTTCTATGCCAAACTTCGTTCAACCCTTTCTTGTCTTCAAGATTACTACTGATTAGTGCCATCAGAGATTCAAGCTGCAACATGTATAGTCTGTTGCTCCTAACTTTGATCTGCTTTGTTTGCTTCCAACTTGGTGCTTGACATATACCTTCTTCCCGATAAAGTGTATGTCATACCCTTTGTCCTACAACTGGGATAGTAAGATTAAATTCATCCCAAGCCCCGGCACATGTAGCACATCTATGACTTTGACATTGGTTCCGGCTTCCGTCTGAAACACTACAGTTCCTCTCCCAACTGGAGTGCATTTCGTGCTATTCCCCATAGTGATTTGGAAGTTCATCTGCTCCTCCCTATAGCTCGAGAAATATTCTCGTACTCCAGTCATATGAGCTGAAGCCCCGCTATCAATATACCGAATTCCTGTAGATGTTGAACTTGACAAACATGCACAATCCTCTTTTAACCTAGAGGATAAAACATCTAAGTCTGCCATACTTATCTGTGCTTTCTTTTTCCTATGTTGCGTCCCTTCTGAAGCTTCTAGTTTGTGCAATCTCCTCTCTGACCCTGCTTCCTTTGGATCTGACAACTCTGATACCATGTGAAAATTCTATAATGTAGAATCCTACTTCAGCTACTGATTATATTTCTTCTATTGCATTCTCAACACAATTATTTAACATTTCACTGTATTAAATATCAAAATAAAATGTTGCAGACTTCACAATAAATAAACAATATGAAAGAAATAACACAAGTACTCACACATGGACACCATTATTTTTGGACAATTGTCCCCAAAAAAACCCAACTCGGGAAAACCGATGAAGCAAATCTGAGGGTTTCTATATTATGCAGAAGTTCTGAGTACAAATGTGTGATTGTGATTCTCAATCAATCACATGAAGAAATCTGATAAGAACAGACTAGTGAGACAATTCTCACTTTACCACAAAGTTCTGGCACTGACCTACACCCACATTGAGTAGCTCTGCGTAATCTCTGCGCAGTGACTACGTCTCCCACGCTGACACTGTGTCACTTCTGCTATTGTTGGTTGTGTTTGCTTCAGTGCTCACTGTTGGGTAAGACTAGGGTATCTTCCTTTCCAGAAATGTCCTTCGAAGATTGGATGAATCCCCAGTTGCCTCTCCAACTGAAATCGAAACTCCCTCTGCTTCTTTGCGCTGGCCCAACGTAACTGCTGCTAGGCTATCACTGCGTTGTTGCTTGTGGCTCCCTCCTTCCTTCTCTTCCTGTACTCTCTTGGCTTCAGAAACTCTTCCTCTTGAAGATTTCACCTTCCCCTCTCTGCAAGTGAGAATCACTTCGATTCTTCCTTCAACTAGAAGAAAATCGATCTCTAGACTCTTTCTCTGTCTTATGTGTATTCCAAATGCCCATCGAGCTCTCCTTTATAATCTTTCACTGACTCATCAATGGCCAAGACTAAATCATAATCAAGGGGTAAGATTAACTGAGAGTTGATCCATGACTTCATCTAGAAGATTCACACTTATTTAGTTAATACCCTTTATTTAATCAGTTTCCCTTTAGACTTAGGAAAACATTAAAAAATGATTAATTAATTTAATTAAACCATCTCTAAGTGGAATTTTCCAAAATCCTTTCTGGGTATTATGGAATGCATGTGTCTTAGCCTATATACAAAATCACAAGGCTAGAGCACATCTGATGCTACCATAAATCAACAATATGGAATACTTATCTGGCTAAAATAACTTACTGGTTAGGGGTTCTCCACGTTCCACCTTGCCATTGCCCGTGTAATTCATGGATTTCAACCACGAGTCACTCCCGAGCCGGGGCTGCAACTCCAAAAGCAACAGTGACCGATAATAACTGTATTTCTATGGCCAAGGTGCCAACCCAACATCCACATTGCTCCAGGGCTCCGAGCACCCTCCAAGCCATAACTGCCAAGGTGCCAACCCAGAATCATGTTGCTCCAGGGCACAAACTGATAAAACTCACAACTAGTCCAGAACTAGTCCAGAACCCAAGGTCACAGCTCACAAGCTAGTTACCTAGGACCGAAGTCCAATCAATATCGACATCCTCGTCATCTTCCACATAATAGTTGTCATCGTAATCTCATAATACTCAGGAGTCAGAATCATCATGGTAATCATAATAATCATAATAATAATAATAATGGAGGCCTACAGGCAAATATGTATATACTTCCCTTAACTGCATGGCCTCTCTTCGCCATGTGGCACCCCAAAGCCTTGTGGGCCCCAAGTGCTCTCATCATCCATTTGTCATCCACAATCGTTGCCCTCATGTCACCATGGAGTTGCATGCCTCCCCCGTATTCTTACCGTGGAGTGGGCTTCACAGCCAACCTATTTTATATTAATTTATTATAAATATATACATCAGTTACATCATATTACAATCCTAGCCCTCTGGCCACATAATCAAAACCAACATATAAGCCTGGGCATATTAGCCCACAAAATATACAAAACATATATACATAGGCACACAAGCCCACAAAAGTTGTCTCCGGCTCACCAGCCTAATATCAATGTATACATATTTACATCAAAAATTGGTGGGGGTATTACACTTTAACATTCAAGTTTAGTCCACTCGAATGCATATATGATCTTAGTCTCTAATGGATGGTTGCTTTCACTTAAGTTCATGTTTCTTTTGTTAGGGGGTTCATTGTAGCCTCGGCCTTGAGGGCACCCACTCCATAGGTGCCCAAGCCCTTTCAAAGAGATAGATGGCTTAGTAGATGCAGCATTAAGAGAGCTGAGTATTCTGACAATAGTAGCAGATGTTACAAGTCCTAGAGGACCCCCAAGACCTAGGACATTGATTTATTTTGACCTGGCACAGACGATTCTTCATGATGACACCATTGGACCCAGTGTGCCCCCAGGCTAGCCTTGACACAAGTAGGCCTTGATTCAGAGCCTAGATGAGGATGCTCTCCCATTGAGAGGAAAGGGAGGGCCTGTTGCAATTAGAGAATCCCTAACACTAGAGATAGGAGACCCTGTTTTGACAGTTGGAGACCCATGAAGACCACATGATGGCACCATAGTTGCACTTGGGACCCCAGAGGAGGATCTGAGGTGAATTTGAGGGCATTTCCTCAAATTTTGGATGATCCAGGCACTTTGACACATTTTCACACTTTAATGCACCTTGGGATGGCATTTGGAGCCCTAAAAGGGCATGATGTCCACATTACTAGAGGCTACGGCTCACACATATGGGCATTTATGGTCTATTTTGTCATTAACTAATGGGTTGGCTTGTAACCCAAGTTTATCTTATATCAAACTTGTTGTAGGGGCTTTATTAGACTAAAATTAATTGAGGTAGACCTCATATAAATAGAGTGGTCACCTCCATTTCATTTTGATTGTCACTTAAGGATCAATTCGGCCTTCTTAGAGATTTTGGCCTATTTGAAACTTGTCTCGCGTCTTGTAGATATGTGATCTTTTGTGGAGTTTTTTCTTATGGAGCTATTTTCTTGCTTTGGAGATGTCATTTTCAAACAATAAAGTATTGGTTCATGCATTTTTCTTGTAAGTATTCTATGAATTTGAATATCTTTGTTAGGGTTTCTATGTGCTTACTTTTATTAAAAAAAAATCTATGAAATCTTGGCAATGGTATTGTATGCATTACCCTTTTAAGAGTTTGTGTGGCAATCCCTGGAGTGATCCTTCATGTTAAGCTCTCCTCAATAACTTTGTTCCCTCATAAAATGGTAGCTAGGGTATGAACTAGGGTTTTCATATTCCCTTACTCCATTCTAGGGCTTAGTTTTTCTCCTAAGTAAATCTCCCTCTAGACTCCATCACCCAAGGTCAAGCATTGGCCTTATTCACATTGTTGATCACACCATAAATCATCCATAAATTCCATTTTTTGCCGCCTTTTCTGATTTCGGCCTCTTAAGGAAAGCAGTTAGGCTAGGGTTAGGGTTAGAATTCAACTAGAGTTGATGTATTGGCTTGTGGAAAGATTCAACTGTCAACACATGGTTGCTAAGTCATTGCCTCAAAATCACCTTTTTCTCGTGGCTAATTCTTCCATTTAGAGCTAATGTCATTTTCCCTGGGCATTTTTTGCCCAGGTAAGCCCTAGCTCTAGGATTCAACTTGGGGCTTGTTGAAGGCTTATTGTTCCTAAAAGTTGATCATATTCATTTATTCAAGCCTTTTCTTAGCATTGTGTACCTAGGTAAGATTGTTAACCTTGCATATTCACAAACCCTAGGTCACTTGTGCCTTAGATAAGCCTCTTGGAGGGTACGCTTTGCCTTATCTAAGTTAGTTTGAGCCTTGTCCTTAAGTTGAGTACCTATGCTAGGCCTATCCTTGTCACCTCCAAGCCTTGAACTTGATATACCCATTAGGTGACCTAGCATAGGGAAGCCTCTCTTGTGGTGAGAATCCACTAAAGAGTAGGAGGTGGTGGTTGTGGTGACAGTTGGTCACACTTCATAGTGTTGTCACTTGGTCTAGCTCTAGCCTTGTGAGCTCCCCTCACAAGACCTACTAGATTTTGAGCCAACAAGTCATTGACAGACTTTCCCTTCTCAAGGACACACAACCTTCAATCGATCTACTTTCAAGATTTGATCTCTGCTCCCCTATACTTGTTCTTCAAAATAAATGACAACTTTCAACGTTGATAGTAATGACTCAAAGTACAATGTGGACCATTCTAAAGCAAGAACAACATCTAGTTGTATATCCTTAAAATTAAAAATGTCTTCTAGTTCCAGTTCAAATTCATCACATAAATTTCTAGTTGCTCTTCCACCTTTATTATCAACACTTTAGAAAAAAGAAAAAGGAAGAGACGCTACCTTTGTAGACCACTCAGCTCACAACCAAGTTAAAAAGCATATGTTTAACAATTCCAACTAAACCTCTATAGGATATATACAAGCCATGATGTTGTTTTTCGGTGAGACACAAATTTGGTTGTGTCGAGATAAAAATGCAAAGCCTATAAGCACCACAAGTCCAGACTCCAAACCCATCCATAATGGCAATTTTCAAGTTCATGAACCATTTAGAAATGAGAAAACATTACTTAAAAACAAGGTTCTCCGTGTAATTAAAAACAATGCTATATGTATCACCAAGATTGACACCACCATACAACAATAGATAACTAAGTACTTGGTCAACATAAATGACAACTTGCCATCATAGACTAAGTGGCCTACCCAATCCACTTTTGAAAAAAAATCCCTAGAAATTGGACAATTTCCTCTATATAAATGGAGGGAAAAAATGAGCACTTTAGACCATAAGAACTATATGCTCACATTTATTGTAAATATGAAATGTTTGTATTTCAATAAACATTGTCATTTTGTGTGTGTGCAATTGCCATTTATGTTACAAAGATAAAATGTAACTAACATAATATTCCTCCTCTTCAATTGTTACAAAAGAGATATCAGGTACATGTAATAGGCTTATCCTTAATTAAGGCCGTTATTTTTCAAAAATTGTGAAGTTAGGTCTCTATTTGTAATAGAATTCAATTATATCGGTCTTGAGGAAGTTCAAATATCCCTTCATTGGATAGGAGTTCAATATTTCCATCTTGATCTACTCACATCATTGTGTGTCATTTCAAGTCAACTACTAAGAACTATTTTGAGTTGTATTTATCCTTTCTTTATGTTGAATGAGTAAAGCATTTTGAACTAAGTAAAACATTTACTCGTCTCCCAAATTTTCTCTTAGTCTTCCAACATACATGTTCAACATTTCTTTAATAGTCATCCTTTCAATCTATGTTTCCAAAGACTAGTAGCTACCAATGTATTCTACAATTATTCTAATTTGTTTTAGTCCTTACAAAATCCTTAACCCATCTTTTTTCACATTACTTTAAGAGATTATTATCAAGTTTTGCTACGTGAATATGACAAAACTAAACTCATTGGTTGCCCAAATGTAACAATATATTGCTCCCGAGTCCCTGTAGATGTAGCAATGTGAATTTTATATGTCTTCATAAAATCGGGGAGTGAGTTTGATCTTTTTGTCTATGGCATTGGTGCCAACGACAGACTTGGTCCTCTTCTCCATTACAATTTGACAATCCTAAATTCCTAATCTATCTTTGACAGACCACTTATCCCCATATTAGGTCCAACAATGATCTATGTATGGAATTGTCCTCTTATCATAAGACTAATAACACCGGTTGTGTCGACAGTTTTTGCAATTTAGATTTGGAACAGTCAAGCCTAAACTAATAGCATGGTTCTTTCTCTCCAAATTAACCATTTAACATTCTATTTTTATTGCCATTGTCACACCATAAAATCTAACACTTAATCACTTACCTACTCTAAAATTGTCACGCTACCAGATTTAAGTCACTGTCACTTTCCTAAAATTTTCATGTTTTTGACCTGTTACGTATGGTAGCAGCAGTGTGACTTGAATTATCTGCAAAAATATGCAATATCTCTAACTGTTGTTTAACAATATATAAATACGCCTGTTATATCCAAACTAAAAATTGTTTTTACATCCCATATCAACATTTTTACCAATTTATCCAGGGTGTGTGCACCCACTCCAAGGGGCATCGACCACTGTAACAGGATCTGGGGTTGGAAACCACTCACCAATAAAATGAATTTTTTTTTTTATTTTATTTATATATATATTGACATACACTCCCCAACGCACCCTCACACTCAGATTTCAAAATCGGTGCACCTGCGCCCATGCAACCCAGCTATCTTAATTTTTAGACATTGTCAAATCTTTAAAGAGCTTAGGAAAAAAATCTCATATGGTAGCCGTGTGACTTGAATCATCTACAAAACTATGCAATATCTCGAACCGTTGTCTAACAATACGTAAATATGCCTGTTATATCCAAACTAAAATTTCTTTCACATCCCATATAAACATTTTTACCAATTTAGCGAAGGTGTGTGCACTCACTCCAAGGGGCATCGACCCCTGTAACAGGATCTGGGGTTGGAAACCACCACCCAATAAAATGACAATGAAAAGAAAGAGGAAAATAGGGAGAAAAATAGTTTTTCATTATCAGTTATTTCAATGAAAAGAAAGAGGAAAATAAGGAGAAAAATAGTTTTGCATTGTCAACTATTAAAGCTCTTTTAAAGGCCAGCAAAGGTCTAAAAGAAAGGAAAGATTCTATTGAATTAGTTTTCAGTGTTTAATTTCTTTTTATTTAAAGGATCATTGATAAGATTGTTTGGATCTTTGGGGAGCACAATGTTTTGTCTACTTTTAGATCTATAAACACTATTTGTAGTTCTCTAAGATCCATCAAAGACCTTGTAGACCTTGGAACCATGAAAGATGTTTATTTGGTCCATGTTTATGTGGGACCCTCTAAGTTGGAGAAACAGGCCGTTCCATGTATCAAAAGATTCAAGAGCACGCAGCTGACATTAAACATGGCAAGGCTCGCACATCAGCTTTAGTTGAGCATGCTGAGAAGACAAAACACCATATTTGTATTGAGGATTCCTAAATCCATTGTCAGGGTTGATCATTTTCATCACCAGAAATTAAGAAAAGCGATCAAAATCGAAAAAATGCCTAATACGCTAAATAGAAATGATGGTTAGAAAATTAGTAGTTATTAGATCCCATCCCTTTATCTCTAGATTTGATCCTTTATATTGAATCCCTACTATCTTGAGTGTTCCCTTTTCTTTTCTTATTTTCTTATTCTTGATTTTTCTAATTTATTTAATCTCTTTCTATTGTTTAATTAAAAATAAATAAAATAAAAACATCATTTTTATTCATTTATTTATATTTTTTAAATTCATTTTGCTGATATATATTTTTAAATAATTATTTTTTATATTTTTTAAATTTATTTATTTTTAAGTAATTATTTTACTATATTTTATCCCGTGGATTATCTTATTATTATCTTAATCATATTATAATGATTTACTTTTATTCTTATTATCTTAATCATAGTGTAATGGTTTACTTTTTATTCCTTTTCTTTTGATTATATTAGTAATTATATATTTTATATATATTTGTATTTTTAGATAATAATCTTTATATAATAATTTTATTATAACAATTTGATGTTTGCTTTAGCCTAATTCTTTCCTCAGCCATTTTTTTTTGTTTTATTTCATTTTTTATTTTTCTCTTTTAATTTTTATTATTATTATTATTTTAACTTTCAGCTTTTACATTATAATATTTAATCTTTTTTCACTTTTTTCTAATTTCAGTTTCTTTTCATTTACATTTTTTATTAATATTTTATTTGATCTATAATGTTTAGTTTTGGATTTAGCTGTTGCATCTTTTTAATAGTTCTAATCTCTATTATATAATGTTTCTAATAAATTAGACTATCCATTTGTGTCTTGATGATAAACCACAGTAAGTGATTCTAAACGCCTCGACCTCAATAAACCTATGTGATTTATTAGAAAAAGACTTTAATTATATATATTTTTATATATATTTGTACTTTTAGGTAATAATTTTTATACAATAATTTTATTATAACAATTTGATGTTTGCTTTATCCTAATTCTTTCCTTTCGCTTTTTTTTGTTTTATTTTATTTTTAATTTTTTTTCTCTTTTAATTTTATTATTATTATTATTTTAAAGTTCAGCGGTTACATTATAATCTTTAATCTCTTTTCGCTTTTTCTAATTTCAGTTTCTTCTCATTTACATTTTTTATTAATATTTTATTTGATCTATAACCTTTAGTTTTGGATTTAGCCATTACATCTCTACTATATAATGTTTTGGATTTAGCCATTACATCTCTACTATATAATGTTTCTAATGAATTAGACTATCCATTTGTGTCCTGATGATGGATCTCTACTAATAATGTTTCTAATGAATTAGACTATCCATTTGTATTCTGATGATGAACCACACAGTAAGTAGTTCTAAAAAAGTCAACCCCAAAAAGTCAACCTCAATAAACCTATGTGATTTATTAGGAAAAGACTTTAAAAAAATCACAAATCACAGAAGACTGCATTCAAAAACATATTATTTAACATATATAAATAATAGACATATTTTTATTATTATTATTTATATATAAGTTGACACACCCCTATATGATTTATTCGAAAAAGACTTAAAAAAAACAAATCACAGAGACCTGCATTCAGAGACATATTTTTATTATTATTTATATATAAATTGACACACACTCCCCCACGCACCCCACACAGATTTCAAAGTTGGTGGACCTGCACCATGCAACACAACTACCTTAATTTTTGGACATCAAAGCTTTACAGAGCTTAGGTAAAATGTCCTCAACCCCACCCACTCCTCCACCACCAAATCACACCTTAATTTTTGGACATCAAAGCTTTACAGAGCTTATAGGTAAAATGTCCTCAACCGCACCCACCCCCCACCCACCCCCAAATCACAATTGCCCAAAACTTGAATAAACGATTCTCACAACTCGTAGAAACCATGTAAATGCAATTTCAGAGAGGTGACATGAGAATCAGCTGCTTTGGCAATAAAATATGTTAATGAATTTCCTGAAGGGGGAGAGATATTAAGGCAAGGCCCTAATCCATTCAGAGAAAAAGAAATATTCATCATTCAAGACCCATCATTCAAGATTAAACAGCTAATTCACCATAGATTCTGGAACAATAATCATAATTAGTAAGTACTACTAGAAAAGGATGGTCTGATTGTAGAAGAACAGTGTTGAATTTAAGGAGATAGGCCTACCTAAAATTGCAATTGTAACCTGGAACCACAAGACCAACCTAAAATTGTAATTGTAACCTGGAACCACAAGACCAACCTAGAACACGATAAATACTATGGAGTCTAATAGTACAAATAACCAATAATAGCGCTGCACTTCTACACAGTTTAGATTGGATTTTCTTCTTCAAAAATGTTCAGCTGTGCTCTGTGCTCATAAATCTCAATTTTTGGAGAAAACTTGAGTTTGCTAGGATTTTCAGCCTATAGCTTTGTGTGCTTCAAACTGAATTTTAACACGCTGCTTCTAATGTCGAACCTGGCCTGAAAATGCTCTGGGACGTGTCTCTAATACAACTTGTAATGACGTGACTGCTAACGTGAGTAGGATCAAATAATTTCAGCAGCAATAAAAGCTAAATGGAAAAAGGCAGCAATGTCACAAAAAATTAATTAATTAATTAAAAAAATTGCAAGAGCCATACAGTTTCACACTAATGAAGTTGCAATAAGATCAACTAATTTCAACCGCAGTAAAAGCTAAATGGAAAGGGGTAACAATGTGACAAACAATAATTCAAAAAAACATGCAAACAGTTGCAGCTCAATGGGTGATAGCCATGGTATGGTATGAAGTGTTGTGTAAACCAATGAAATTAAAAGTTGAAATCCCCGTGAGGCAAGCCGAAAAAAAAATCAAAAAAACATCAAGAGACAAACAGTTCCATAATAATAACTTTGCAATACCCTTCATAGAAAACGACAAGGATGACAATGCTTTCTAGAACAAAGATGATGTCTTCCATATGGTACTGCAAAATACAACCTGTCCAGTGCTTCCCATCTTTGATAAGCGCTGCAGTTTCTCTAGTTAAAAGTTGAAGTTAAATGAAAAGATGCCCATGACAAAATGATCCTAGAAATGCCAATTTATATCAACATTAGTGTCCTCCTATTAGGAAAAGATGATGTCTTCCATATGGTACTGCAAAATACAACCTGTCCAGTGCTTCCCATCTTTGATAAGCGCTGCAGTTTCTCTAGTTAAAAGTTGAAGTTAAATGAAAAGATGCCCATGACAAAATGATCCTAGAAATGCCAATTTATATCAACATTAGTGTCCTCCTATTAGGAAAAGATGATGTCTTCCATATGGTACTGCAAAATACAACCTGTCAGTGCTTCCCATCTTTGATAAGCGCTGCAGTTTCTCTAGTTAAAAGTTGAAGTTAAATGAAAAGATGCCCATGACAAAATATCCTAGAAATGCCAATTTATATCAACATTAGTGTCCTCCTATTAGGAAATAAATAACCTTCAAAAGTATCACTAAAATTGGGTCAGCTTAGCATGATACATTAAGTTACTTCCTCTAACATATTAAGCCTTTTTCCAGGTCTTCGCCACTGGGCAAGATACAAAATGGCAACAGAAATAAGACAAAGAAATAGCACACATAAAACTGAAGAGGTTTCTTCCTTGCAGGCATCTACTTAGAGAAGCCCTCCGATTCCAGATCCAAAAGTGATAACAAAAGATTAAGCAATTGCAGCACTAATACGGTAATACCTCCCAGGAATGAAAACATGTCTTCTACCGAGTTTTACACCAACCCAACTTGGCATTGGGATACTGTTATAACACCTCTTCAGTCTGATAGACATGAATCATGGATAGTGCAAAAGTAGATACTAGAGACTTAGCTCTAAACATAAGGAATGGCATAACAAACTGTTTTCACAACCTACGAGTACAAAATTCATCCAAATGATTGCGTCATAGAACAACCCACAACCTATGGATGCTCACCCCCATATTGCTTTTGAAGGAAGTTAGCATTGCCTACCTCTGCGAGACAATAATCGGAATCAGTGACTAGAACCATATTTTTTATATCCCGTGACTCCACGAGTTTGTACACATTGGCAACAGAGGAATGATAGATCACATCTCATTCCCATAGATTGCAATAGTCCATGCTTTGGCTCACACGTTAACATAATATGTGCAATGTCAGAAAAAAGGGAGATACCTGTCAGGTTTTCTTGAAGCCATTTTGAATTTTTAGGGCTCACATGGCTATCCCACCACCAAGAGTAAGGACGGTGAGATTCCGATTGCAACATAGCTGGTTTTAGCAGGCCACGGTATACAATATGTTGAGATTGTAAAATTGCTTCTCGATGAGGCCACTTCACTCGAACTTTTTCTGGGATAAGCAAAGCACCAGGCCTTGATACTTCATGACTGCTACTACTTGTACGGGTTCCTGCTGTAGCTCCCACAAGTTGTTGCAAAATTCCGCTCATTTAAAAAACAAAAGGCACCTGAAATACAAAATGATAATAATGTCATAAAAATGAGGTTTGAACTTTGCAATAGACCAACTAGGGTGAGGCATCAAACAGCCATCGCATCATTGCCGAGAAATATATGTGAAAACTGACTAGCAAATGTTAACAGATTCAATGTGTATTAGAAGCACATTGGTAATGAAATAGTTTAAAACAAGATCAAAGAGACTGAGCAGAGTTACAGGTAGGAGAAAAAGTATCTTTGCAGTTCCACTTTCCACTGGATGAACAATCTGACTTCCGGACAACATTATTTCAACAGTTTATTTTAGCAAATATTGAACGGCCTGAAAAACTGGGAGACAGCTCTACATACACAGATTTCGCCAAGATTTCGCCATTTCAAGAACCGGACATCGTTTCCACACTAGAAGTTAGTCTATTAGCTACTGTTAGGACACTCAGAGTTAATATAGGTCTATGTTTTCACTTGTATTAATACGTGTTTATTGCTTGGCAATAATGAGTGAATGGTGTAATTATATTGGTTGGACAGCACAGTATCAGAATATAAATAAGGCACAGGACAATCTAGGACATGGAAAGTAGCAAGCCAACCTAGTTTTTTGGCCACCGTCCTCAAAAGCATGGCACAAATAAAATTGGGGCACTCAGCAGGTAATTTCAACAACTTAACAGCTGCCCACATTTTGGTATACAACAGCATTTTACCTTGTAACTCAATTGCCTCACTCCTTTACTGTTTTCCTAGTATCTGTAATTTTAGTTAAGATTTTACTACAGTCGCAAAGCACCTGTCCTTTAATTACAAAGTTAACGCTTACTTATCCCCTGGCACTAAGAGAGATTACAAGAGTTTCTAGTAGCTGACAACATAGATGATAGTAGGTGTCCCAGCACTAAAATCCCAATGGTATCTCCTTCCGAGAAGGAGATCTATGTGATAGTAGACTTGGCTATCCGCTACTGCAAGAGGGTTGAGGATGAAACCCGAGACCTGATCCCGCTACAACCCATTAGCCCATTCTATGAAAGATAAGTATGCATCAATATTGATCTCTGAGTGCCATCACATACAAGATGGCAGCTGCAATGAGCACTTGCCAAACCATAAGACTGGAAGACAGACCACCCATAACCATCACCCCCTACTCCCTAGGAAAGATCACGCTTCTAAACTATGTCACAAGAAAAACAAAACCCACTTCGACATTTGGGCCATCCATCTGCAACCAACCCTGTAAGACCTTTCGGGGCCTTGCTGCCCACTTTTCAGGACCAAACCGGAGGACCTTGAGACCCGCATTTCAGGACCAACCTGGTAAGATCTTTCAGGACTGACTCTTCCAAGGATTGACCTTATAAAACAGCTGGAATCAACTCTCCTCTTCAACTACTAAAATCTGAGAATCCCAAATACAAAACTCCTAGATCACAAGACCCCAATTCTATCTCCATGCTTATGGCCATCCATACGGACAAGCCCAAAAAAATTGACACCAACCCACAGAAATTCAAAGCTTATCTCAAGCACCCATCTGAACGAATCCACTCAAAACCACCATTAAACACAAATCTAAAACACAGAGAAATGAACAAACACCATGAATAGCAGCCAAAAACAAATAACAAGAGCGTAACAGTTGAAAGAAAAGTAGAATCAGCTTGACCTTGAGGAGACATAGCTAAATCCATTGATGCTTCATCCACCATCATAACTCTGGCTTTGCAAATCAATTCCCATACCTAGTTATCTATCTATCTATCTACCTCCCTGTGACTGTATCTATGCAAACTCACAGTACAAATATGCTTTATAATTATAGTGTTCATTTCTATTTGCTCTGGAGTCTGGACTACTGTCCACCACCTGTTGTTCAACTCAAAGATGAAAAAAGAAGGGAAAAAGGAGTAAAAAGCTGCATAGTATGGGATGAGTCACTGCATGCAGTTACTTACTATTATAATAATACCAAATGATGATGTCCTGGTCAGTGGACTACAAGCACTCCAACCAAAACGAAATAATGCATTAATTCGACTTGGCAGATTTCGGTATTTTGTCCGTTTCGGTACAGTGTAGGAGTTTTAGCAACTTCATAAGCAAGTTTAACGTGGGGCGGAAGGAAGGAATTAATCTCCGGAAAAGTAAAGTTAGTTGGATAAATGCCATTGTTGTGTGACTTGGCTTGGAAAATTCCCTTACTGTCATGCTTGTGGGTTGGTGCATGTAGGTCCTTATACAGCAGAATAGTCCGGTTTGTACTCTGGTGGGTAGGGTAGAGAAGGGACTCGTGTAAGCTTTAGTTGTGCGTCGCAGTCCCTAAGGTAGGGTGAGTTGGGTTATTCGAGTTTGTTCTGTAAGAGGTAGTGTATCTTATCATAAACAGAAACGGGTATAGTGTTGATTTAATATTATTAGGATATAAAATTCTAATAATATGTATTATTATCTAATTTTAAGGTTATATTTAAGTTATACATCAAATTGGTGTATGAAATTTTTTGTTTGTGAGATGTTGGGATTTGACTACTAAGTTTGACTGTTAAGTTTATGAAGACATGCATATTTTATCCTTCCTATTTTAAACCTGTGACATTTTATGAGGAAACATACTCTTAACTATTACGCTCACTCAAATAATATATACATATACTATAATAATACATTATGATATATTGTAAATATAATTTATAATTAAAAAATCATATAATATAATGTTGAAAAAATAAAAATATATATGATATGGTGTTAAAAATATATATAATTTTATTGTAATAAAGATTTATTAAATAAAATAAATAATGTATAATTTAAAAAAAAAAAAATATATATATATATATATATATATGATATGATATGATATGATGTTGAAAATAGACATTTTCATAGCAATAAAGATTTATTAAATAAATTGTTTATGATTATGATTTATCATAGAATATTATGATAGTTTATGTTATATGTATGTTTTACAATGAACACTTCTTTTATTGATGTTGACACCTTTTTTTATTATGGTGAATCTTAGAATTTGTCCCAAGAAAAAGTTGGGTAATTTGCTTTTTATAATTCTTATGTATTTAGTTGAAGATCCATATTTATTAATAAAAAGTTGTTGGCTTAACTTTTAAATGATTTCTTTAGTCATGACAACATCAATATACTTTGCAACTTCAATGAAAGTGGGTACTTTGTCAAACACTTTGATTTGACTTTTAAGTTAAGGATTTAGATCTATTAGTAAAATGTTGTTGATTTGATTACCAAGCAGTCCAACTATTGCAACAACGTTGTATTGTCTCACAACCCTAATGGAGATGGGTACAACTATTGCAACAACATTGTATTGTCTCACAACTCTAATGGAGATGGGTACATTGTTGAATGCTTTGATATAGAGCTTAATTAAAGATCCATAGCAATTCCATTAGTAAAAGGTTATCAATTTTATTCCCACATGACCCTCTTGTTCATGATTAATTCATTGAAAGTGGGTACTTTTTCAAACCCCTCACTTTGGTTGTTTTTTTTTTAAGAACCTGTGTCCATCAATAAGAGGTTGTTATATGATTCATAGGCAGCCTTCTTGGTTGCGATGCCATAATATTGTCCTACACCTTTAATGGAAATGGATACCTTGTCAAGTGCCTTTATCTGACATATTAATTAAAGATCCATATATATTATTAAAAGTTGAATGTTAAGGGTGTGTTATTAAAAAGGGAATTGTGGTTATTAAATCATGCATCAAAGTAAATATTTTTGTGTAATAAAAATGTACCATGGAGATATGTTATCATAATAGTAATTTGTAATGAATCATATAAATAGCAATCACATACTAAAGAGGGCTTACATGATGTCTCATTGAGATGTATATGGGTGTTTTGATAGTAAAAAATAAGATACATTTATTGAATTGTTTGTGAGCATGACTCATTATTAAGAGATTACCTAGTTTATGTTGGATGCATACAATAAATATTTTCTCCATCAAGGTGGTGATTGGGATTTCCCCTTGTTATAAATCAAGAAATTTGCTCTTTATTCATTCCTATTATTCTTATGCACTCCAATTCAATTTTCACATCCATTAGTAAAAGGTTGTTGGTTCAATTCCCAGGTGATCATCTTAGACACAATGGCAACATATTGCACTCTTGGTTGTGATAGCACCATATTGCATTACAACTCCAATAAAAGTGGGCATCTCATTAAACATCCTAGTTTGGATTTTAGGTTAAGGATCCACATCCACAATAAAAGGTTGTTGGTTTGAATCCTAGGTGACCCTCTTTGTCACAACAACACCATATTGTCTTACAATTATAATGAAAGTGGTTACCTCATTAGCCTCAATGACTAGCTCAAGTGGTCATGGATCAAATGTGAAACCTCTTGTCTCTCCACAAAAGTTGGGGAAGCCACGAGTTCAACTCTCTTAATGCCCTTGCATGTAACCCACCCAATCCCCTTTATTCCTTTTGAGGGTATGGAGTGTACAAACCCAACCTCCCTAGTCACTAGGAAGTGGGGCTATCAAAATGCCTCTTCCTCAAACCATCTAAAACCTCTTTCCTAAGGTCATCATTGTCTTATGTTCATCAAGTGATTTCCAACGATATAAATTTCATCAAATTCCAATATTTGCACACCAAGTTATGCCCATTAGAAGATTTTCCCTTTGGTGTCATGATGACATTTGTATTGTCCATTTGTCATCGCGACATTAGGCAATGTTTGCAATCCAAACACATCAGCCCGCCAGCTTACATCTAGATCTAAGATTTGCATTAATGCATTTTATCATCTCTTGACATCTAGTCTTTCATATTTCCATTCCATATACATCCAAAATTCCAAAATACTGAATACATCCATATCTGTGCCTATCACTAAGTCAACAGGTTTACATTCAAACCTAGGAAAACTTAAAAAAACCCAATTTATTGAAAAATCAAAATTTTTGGATATCAAGATTCTCAGATATTTGGTTCATCGACTAGACCATGTCATCTTTATGGTGATTGCCACCTACACCTCCACCTAAGTATTTTTATGTCATTGATCCATGTCAACACCGTACCACATCATCACAATTCAATGTGGGTCAAAATCCCACTCATCTGCATATCCAGAACACACAAATCCAAAAAAAAAAAAAAACCATTTTCCAAAGTTTTAAATTTCGAACTCTTAATCTCCACATCACCTTCACCACGTAGGTGCCACATCAACTACCACAAACAACCTATTGGCACATGTATGCGATGTAAGCATGTCATCATGGCATGCCGCATTAGCAACAACAATCCTCACTACAACATCAATAGTGACATGTTAATGGCCACATCAACATGTTGATACATATATGTCACATAAGCACAATTTGATAACATGCCACATCAATAACATTCATCCTCACTACCACATTAGCAATGACATGCCAATGGCCACATTAGAAGCAACTTGTCATCTACCACATCACCTTCCCCTGCCTCACAACACAACTTGGGATTCTTCCACATGGACTCCACATAACCCCCACTTTTCCATCTAGCTAGCATCCAAATTTGAGTATTATTTTTCACTCTCGTGTAGTGCTTTAACGAACTTCCTGATCTTGGACCTTTGAACTTAACCAAACTTCTGGATGCCTATGAATAATTAGATATTTGAATATCTAAAACATCTCATCCATTCCAAACTTTTGCACTTAATAGATCTTCCAAATGCCCGAATATCCAAAATATCTCACCCCTTCTTATCTATTACACTTAAGGTCCTTTCAGACAAGTCCATGGTCACAACCTCCTATTGAGCCATGTGACCAAGGGTTGGGGCTAAAACTCCATTCCCAAATTTCTAAAAAATCAGGCTTCCAAAAGGTACATTCACACTTGCCTTTATGGATTGATTTTGACTTTGACAAGGTAGAAACTTACCCAAAATAATTATGATGATACAAAGTCTTTACTATCCTATAGAGGCATCTAAAACATTGCCCAAACCAAGCGTTACCTCAAATTAAATTGAAAAGAGGTCTAATGGCCAAATCGCCACAATTTACCAACTAGAGTAAACTACTCTCTTTCTTCAATTCCAACCCCTCAATGTTTCCAAGTACATACAAGACTTACAACAAAATATTACCATTTTACAAGTTCTTACTTGAACTTTCCCAATAACTTCATCACATGCTATAAGAAGATTCCTTCCTTTGATTCTTCACTCTAAAATCAAGGCTTCTCTTGTCTATCTAAAGAAGACCTAGCTCCCAAAATTGTAATTTCACCAAGAGTCTTTCATAAGCAATTCAACCATCATAATTGTTCAAGAAGCTAGGGGGTTACCCTCCCCTATTTGCTCAACAATGGCTTCACTCTAATCAAAGGCTCATTGCAACCACAGACAAGGGCTAGACAAGCCTCTAACAACTTCTATGAGAACTATGCTCAAACATCCATTCCATTAAAATAATAGGCTTCAAGTATACATTACATGAACATATACAATTTAAATGGACAATTACATAAATGTACATTGTCATCATCAATATTTGTGGAACTCGAACATATATACACATATATTGATATTTTTTTCAAGAGGGATAAAAAAACTTATTTGAATTGCATTTTAAGCTTTGCTTGAAACCAAAGAAGGAAGAGCCACTCTCTACCCAACCATAGGCTTAGTTGCACTATAAATTTGTTATGTTTGCACCCGACCCCACCCCACCCCACCCCACCCCTAAGCTAGATATCAATGCCACAAAATGTAGCCTTGCTCAATTATCGTAAGTCAAGTTAATGGTACATACTATGAAGGAAACTCTCCTTCATACACACAAATCATACTATTTTCTCCCAACCCACTAAGTTAGGGTGAAATACTAATCACAAAATTTCCATACTTGGGTTACATAACACAAGGGATCCCTTCTCTGTCGAGTAGTCCCTCGACACTTCCGTTTCCCAATGCTTCACATGCTTACACAAACAATAAACTCATAAAACACATAACCCTTCTTCCCAGCTCTGGTTGGAGATGTCATCTCCTATATATCAACTAGAAATAGAGGAAAATCTCAATCCCACATAGATTACTAGTTCTCCAAAGGTTTTACTACACACCTTCTACTATGATTTCCTTAGTCTTAGAGCCACTCATGTGTTTCTTTCATGCTCCACACATATGCAGGTTCCTCTCAGTCTATTCATTCTCTCTCCAACCACATTTAACAACCTTTGCACGAGGATTCAGAGTCTAATCTTTAGGTTGCGTGGCCAATTTAGGAGTCTTCAAATGGGTACATTGCCCATACCCCTAGAGCAATTTTGCATTATTCCTCTCTTCTCATAATTGTAAGCAATTAGTAGTTCAACTTCCAATTTGAGTTTTGGAGAATAAGGGAAAACCAATACTAAATTATAGGCAATCCTCCTCCCAACTTCCTCTCATGGCATTGAGGTTTATGTTAGCTTCTCTCTTCTTCAACTTTTAGCAATATATATACAAAATACATTACATTATCTAAAAGTTCATGCTGCCATTTCCCAACATTATAAATCAAAATAATAATACTTACAAAATGAAGATTTAAAGTGGAGTGTTACATTAGGATGAAACTCCATAAAGCTCCATAATCAAAGTTAACAATTTACCTTGTTTACCCCTATAAATCATAAAGTAGTATTTCAAAAAAATTCCATAAATATTAAAGGAAAAAAAAAAAAAACAAACCAATTACCTTATTAATTCAATTTCCTTGAATTAGAATTTTAATCAAAATTTCATATGCATTAGTAACACATTATGATTTAATTCTTCAACAACCTTGTTAGTCACTAACAATACATTATATAACCCATTGCTTTAAGATTTCGAGTAAAGAATCTATAATCATCATTAAAAGGATGTTGTTTTGAATCCCAACAAGCCGTCTTGGTTGGTAAAACACCATTTTGATTTCAAATATAAGGAAATGGATATGCGTTTTGGTTGCGAATTTAATGCCATTACCATCTTTTGGTGGAGAACTTATTACTATGGTTGGTTGTTGGTGTGTTGTATCACCTTTTTTAAATTGCAACACCATAATATTGTCCTTTATTTTAACCAAATAAGTATTTTAAAGATGGATTTATCAAATATCTTGAGAGAAATTTAGGTAAAAATTACAAACAAACGAGAAAAATTTTTAATCTAAGTATTTCAAATTATTTATAGTCCAGATTATGGTATTAGATTAAAAAGACTAAAAATTATGTTTTTTAGCTATTAGAATATAACAACTAGTTTTGACTAAAAAATTATCGTTTATATATATATATATATATATATATGGAACTTAGTTGTAAATAAAGATTTGAATTAATTTTATTATTATTATTTTAATAAAAAGAAGTTTAGTAATAATAAGATCACACTTAATTATTCTAATGAATAAAACTGAAAAATGGTAATAAGAAAATGATATAAATAAATAAATAAACAAAATAAAAATAATAAAGTCAAATTTAATTATTCTAAACAATAAAATTAAAATAGTAATAAGAAAATGAAAAAATATAAATCAAAGCAATAAATTAATCAATTTTATTATTAAAAATTAGTAATAATAATAATATGGTTAAAAAAAATGAAATAGTAACTAAATATGAAATAAAGGAATACCAAAAATTATGATTTAAAAAAAATTAAATAAAGTAAATAAAAAATAAACAAATAGTATAAAAACTTAAGAATACAAGGTAGGGATCCAACACCTGTTAATACTCCAATCATCGTCTCTATTCAGATTGATAGGCCTCCTTTCAATTTCCAAGACCTCCTTAAATGTATGGTGATGAAAATGATCAATCCTTGCAATGACCCTAGCCTCTCAATGCATATGTGGTGTTTTGTCTTTTCCGCATGTTTTGTCAAAGTGGAGGAGCGAGACCTTCCATGTTTGATGTCAGTTGCGTGCTCATGAATCCTATGATTAATTGAGCGGTCAGTTTCACCAATGTACGGAATTCCACAAGAGCAAGGGATGACATAAACACATTTTTCATCTTTAGGGATCACATGGTCCTTCACTGATCTTAGGGAGCTTTAGGTAGTGTTTAGGGGCCTAAATGCCGAATGAAACTTATGCTTCTTCGATATCTTAGCAATATTATATGTGATTTCAATGCCTTAGAGTCTTCCTTAAAGCTGAAAAATGTCTTAGGATTAAAAAAGATTTTAAAGACCGGTTTTGAGGGGTTCCTTCGACATTTAGGCCCCTAAACACTATTTGAAGCTCCCTAAGATTAGTGAAGGACCATGTGAACCCTAAAGATGGGAAAGATGTTTATATCATCCCTTACTCCTGTGGGACTATGTACATTGGTGAAATTGATCGCTCAATTAATCAGAGAATTTATGAGCACACAACTGACATCAAACATGGAAGGTCTCACTCCTCCGCTTTGGCAAAACTTGCAGAAAAGACAAAATATCACATTTGCATTGAAGAGGCAAGTGTCATTGCAAGGATTGATCATTTTCATTGTCATAAGTTTAGGGAGGCCTTGGAAATTGAAAGGAAGACTATCAATTTGAATAAAGACAACGGTTGGAGTGTTAGCCAGTGTTAGATCCCTACCTTGTATTCTTAAGTTTTTATAATATTTATTTATTTATTGTTTTTTTTTTTAAATCAAAATTTCTGATATTCCTTTATTTCATATCTATTTACTATTCAATTTTTTTACCATATTATTATTATTATTTTTTTAATAATAAAATTGATTAATTCATTACTTTGATTTAAATTTATATATATATTTTTCATTTTCTTATTACTATTTATAGTTAATAGTTTAGAATAATTAAATTTGACATTATTATTATTATTTTGTTTATTTATTTATTTCATTTTCTTATTACCATTTTTCACTTTTATTGTTTAGAATAATTAAATTTGACCTTATTATTATTAACTTTCGTTTTAATTAAAATAATAATGATAATAATAAAATTAATTCAATTCTTTATTTACAACTAAATTAAAATTTTGTTTATTAATTAATGATAACTCTTTAGTCAAAATTAATTGTTATATTCTAATGACTAGAAAATGTACATCTTCATCTCTTTAATCTAATCTAATGCCATGGTTTTGTTCTTCACACTAGATGGTTTGAAACCAGCTAACTATATGTTTTTTTTTTTTTTTGTTAACCGGAAAGATCTCTCAACATTCATTGAGTGGGCCTAATGATTAAGAGCATGTGTTTCTTTTTAAGGAGTCATGGGTTCAAAACCAGAGGGTGGTAGAATATGTATGCATTTGTAGAGTTAATAGTCAAATCGTTGTGTGGAGGTAAGTTCTGTGAATCCCTTATCTCACAAACAAGGAGATTGAACATCACCTTAAAATTGAATAATAATAATAATAATAAGTACCACATGAGCCTATATATTTTTTAGTATTTATATCTTGTATTAATTATTCTATATTAAATGATAAGAAAACTATATCCTAAAAATGTGTTCCTCTTTATACTTTAAAATTTTGGGTTTAAAATGAATTCATTTTAATTTTTTTTGGAATATATATATATTTATTTATTTCTAAATTATGTGACATTATCTCCCTTACATTTAGTTGGAAAGCACTTTGCTACTCTTCATGCTATCAATTTTGAATAGAACCAATTTTTTTTATTTGTTGTTAACCAATAAAAACACAATCATTTTTGTGAATTATAATAAAGCCTTTGTTATTTTTCTTATCATAGACTAAATAAACATTATTATTATCATCATTATTTAATAAAATTAACATCTTTTTAATTATTATTTCTAACCTACAAATAAAAAATATAATTCTAAATTTACTTTGAAATCAACCTATATTTTTTTTCAATTTTACAAATATTTTATTATTATTTTTGCTTTATATCAAATTGTAAATTACCTCTTTGTATAACAATATATATATATATATATATATATATATATATATATATATATATATTTTTTTTTTTTGAAATTAAAACTTTATATTATGTCAAATGAGGATTACATAGACCAAAAAAATTGATGTTACTCGCCTGCGCGAAAGGAAACTAGACCAATAACATAAGTTCATGCATTTTTTTTCTTTTTTTTTTTTGAAATTAAAACTTTATATTATGTCAAATGAGGATTACATAGACCAAAAAAATTGATGTTACTCGCCTGCGCGAAAGGAAACTAGACCAATAACATAAGTTCAAAGTCTTGAGATTGTGAAGACCTTGTCTAACTATAGCATCTTGTAAATAGAAACTTATAAAAATAGGTTGGTTGTGCAAGACCTTGATATATATCGGCATGTGAAGACAAAAAAGACTACTAGTGTTGCAAGCAAAAGACTAGTGAGTCATAACAACTATTGGACACAATCTCCAATTCACGTTGGTTGGTCACTAGCTCATCTGAGGAGAACAAGATGTCAATTGATCTCCTAGCTAGAATGGTCAGCTTGTGGTCTATACTGTCAAATTTTTCCTCCAGCTCTGCCAATCAAATATAATTCTTCTGTTAAGTCCTCATATAACTCCTTATGCAGTGTACAATATTCAAATGACATTTAACCTTGTGTCAACTTCATACCATGGTTGATTCAGTAACAAGAGTACATATAATATATCAAATATAATAGGAATCACAACCCCTTTCATATATATTAACATTATATCAAGTTGACATTATATCAAGATGACAAGAAACCCTACTCTTGGACACCCTCCTTAGAAAAACAACAATAAATACTTTATTTAACATCTCAATTTGATTTTTTAATTAAAAATATATATTTATTAGTATAATGTTAATTTTTCCAATAACAACGACATCACATTACTCACAAAATCCAATAAAAATAAATATTTTATTAAACACCCCCCTTCTAATATTTTGTGGTAATACGAAAGATTGATATTTTCCTACTTCAACACCCATGTATATCACGAGGTAGGCATGGAGGAATCTTGGGCCAGATGGTCTCAACTTTATGCTTAAATTTTAGTATTAGGTCAGGTCGGTGCCTCTTTTTGTTCTTCCTACGGCTCCTCTCTATTATATCATTTCACGGAATCATAAATGTAGGGGTGGATAAGGAAAGATTTGTTGTCTACTTGTCATGTGCGTATAATCGCTAAATATTTCTAAAAACACGCTCATGTATTTTTTTGTGCCTTAGCGTCGAAAAGGACTTCTCCCCTCTCGATAGCGGGCCTGTTACGTAGGCTGCTTAAATTATAATATTCTCTTTTATCATCAATACCCAAACTTTTATTTTTAAAATTTTTAAAATTATATTTTCCGTAAAAGTAAAGTATTATATATATATATATATATATATATATATATATATATATAACCTTTTAAATATATTATTAGATTATGTGCACAATAATTTGAGGATCATGGTTAGATAGTGGTCATTATAGTCAACGAATTGTTTTATGTTTTGGATTTTTTTTTGAAATTTGGTGGTATAATTTTTTTAAGGTTATTATGTTTTTTGTTTGAAAAAACAATCAGAAATGTTCTATTAGATTGATATAAAAATATTATAGATTATGGATAATAGTTGAAAGTGAATTTTAGCTAATAACATTAGATCCAACAAGAAAAATATGTATTCAATACGACATAAACACAATCGATAATATGTAAGACCACCCTGGTCATATCAACACAAAAAATGGTTGACTAAAACCAGATATAAAAACAAAAAATCATAACAACTGATATATCAATTTACTTATCAAATGAGATAAAAAATACATAATTACTAAGACTCAAAAGAAATGTGCATGGAAGACTGACGAAGACCTTGCAGACAATTAAAAAATATATATAAATTTAGTTTCAACAGTAATTAATGAAGCCTAGTCTAAGTTGTATCCCACTCCTTATAACTGTGAAGTCAAAGCCTCCTTAAATAGGGAATCAACAACAAATTAAACTCCCTATGCAAATGATGGCAATGAACCAATCGAAAGAAATCCTTAATATGAAGAATTGCTACATCCAAATGAGCATGAGTGGATGGGCGAAAGTAGTGCCATTGTTGATCCAATCAACGAAAACCTGGGAATCTCCAAATATGTTGATCACCTCCAACTTTAAGAGTTTGGCACTGTAGAGATTGCCCCATAACGCGAGGATTTCCACTTTGCTATTAGTACCATGTTCCCCATTCCAATAGAAGTGATAAATATGTTCCACATTTTTATATATACATGCACCACACCCTGAAATGTTATTTTGCGTTGCACCGTCAAAATATCCAATAGCGAAGGATGTCAAAGAGATTTTGTCCTTCAAAATCCCATGTGGCTTATTAACAACAGTTCTCCGTTACTCCAAATAAAGGGAATAGATATAAAACCAGAACGTCTAATGTTGCATATACTATCATTAAAGATCAAGGCATTTCGTCCCTTCCAAATATCCCATACCAAAAAAAAAGGAAGTTTGCATACTTCCATACCCAGATTTCCCAGTGTTTGAAGCATTCTTCAAGTGTTGTCAACCTCCCGCGCTCAATGATCTTGAGTTCCTATAAGACATAAAACCAAGTACCCATCGCAAAAGGACACTCGATAAACAAATGTAAATCATTTTCATAATCGTCGTGGCATGGACTACATCTTCCGAGTCCTTGAAATTCCTTCTTGCATATGTTATCCCACGTGAGAATTTTGTTCCTGCATACCAACCATCCAAATAGCACTAAATTCCTTGTATATGCCATTTCCATACTTTGTTGAACCAAAATTTTTCTTGCCGTCCATTTATCGTTGAAAAAATATAAGAGTATATACCTTTGACCGTAGCATTCTCAGACATCTTGTCCTCATCATGATTAAAAGAAATAATTGCCTCAGTTAAACGTTGGATGTAATTGTTCCAACTAGTGGAAGATGTGTTATCAATGCCCAAATCCTCAACGCCCTTCCATATTAGGTATAACTTTAATGGACCGTTTCCTTTATGAAGTTGAGCTATGTGGTAGATTCCTTATGGATGTAAACATTAATGATCAATGTCGATAACATGTTCACATCCTCCATCCCATAAATAGGGTCTATTCCAATCATAACATCAACCCCTGAGCCGATGTGCCATGTGATATTATTTATGGTCCTTCTACTAGTCATCATAAAACTTTTCTAGATGTAATATCTGATCCAAGCATTAGAGACACCCAACCTGATCCAATCCTTTGGATTTATGTTCCTTAGGTATTTGCTTTTGATAATCTCTGTCCATATAAAGTTTCCAGAAATAACCCTCCAAAATTTCTTTAATAATAGAGCCCAACCAAATATTGCGGTCATTTTGATCCACCATCCACCAATTTTTTTTCTCCCTAGATATTGAGTCAAGCTGTTAAGATGGATCTACTGCCTTTCCTTAGCACCTGACCAAATAAAATTTGTAATTAGAGAATCAATGTGCTTGATAATCAATTCTGGATGCCTATATAAGTGCATCCAATATACTGCAATGTTTTGTAAAACTGATTGGACCAATATCAGTCTGCCTCTGAGGGATAACCATCTGTGTCCATATGCATAATCGACTCCTAAATTTATCAATCAACCATTTCCAATCTTCCAGAAAGTATTTATTTGGTTTCATCTAGAAACTCGGGTACTTGAACCCCAAATATTGTGGGTGAGTCTTAAACCCCAAACATCCAACGATTTCCTCCATGATATCCTAGTCTAATGACACATATATTAGCTCACATTTGTGTGAAATCGTGGTAATTCTAGAGGCTTTGCCAAAGGACAAGATGATGTGTTGAAAATGATCCCACATATCAACAAATACGTACCTAAAACAGAAAACATCATCCACAAACATCAAATTTGTTAGAGATACATGTCTCTTGATCTATAGCCCAGGGATAATGCCACTAGCTTTGTCCATCTTGATCCACCTGTTGAGGCCCTCAATAAGAAATAAGAACAATAGAGGAGATAAAGAACAACCTTGTATGATACCTATATAGGCATGAAAGAAGGCATAAGGAGCACCATTAATAATAACAACAAATGTCATGGAATAGATGCATGCCATGATCCAGTCAACGATGCCCACTGATAGTCCAATCTTGTGTAAAATAAAATGCGGATATATCCAACCTACACAATCAAAAGTTATGTGAAGGTCCAATTTCAGAATGACGGCTTCCTTATTGCGACTTTTGAAAAAAAATAAAGCTTCCTAGGTGCTTGAAACTGCACCCTGGATATGTCTGTGTTTGAGGAAGCCAAATTGTTCTAGGATATGTGTGCTGAGAGGAAACTCTTCAAACTATTTGCTACAACCTTAAAGATTAGCTTATACACAATGTTGAAAAGTAAAATTGACCTAAAATCCCTAAATGTCTTAGGATCTAGGGCTTTTGGGATTAGTGCTATGAAGGTAGCATTGATAACACAAGTTACTCTTTTTAGTGTTCTACACTCCTCCACCAAATGTAGGAGATCGGGATCCATGATATCTCTGAAATGTAAGAAAATCTCAACAGTCCATCTGTCTGGACTGGGACATTGGTCCTATGAGAAAGAATTCAAAACTTAGTAAATTTCTTCCATGGAAATAGGCTGACCAATCATCTGGTCATCAAGTTCTAAAAACATTTGGGGATAATAATTTATATATTTCAATTGTGTCTCAAAATAAACATCTTCTATGGCTTTTTAGAACTGTTCAAAATATTCCACCACCCTCTTTTTCAACTCCATAGTCTTAGATATCGCCACCCGCCCACCCCCCATCCCATAATCAAGCTCCCAAATGGTATTGTGTTGTCTCATGTTAGTTTGCAACTTTATGGAAGAAACATGTATTCTTATCTCCACATGTGATCCAAATCGCGTAGCTTTTAAACCTCCACTCCTTTTCTTGAGTTTGTAAAATGTGCCTCTTGCGTTGCTCCAACACCATTCACTTTTTTTGTTGCTTCATTGATAAGTAATCGGGATCCCTAACTGAGCCATCTCAAAGTCGATTTCTCTCAATTTCTTTTTATGTAGTGCTTTCTTTTGTGTAATCCACTTACGCACCTCCCCTTTTAATAATTTCAATTTGGAAGTAACCAACTCCACATGTGACTTATTGGGACACCAAGAGAGCTCAGATCACGTCCTTCTTATCAAATCACACAAGTTTGGGTCTTCAAGGCAGGTGTTGTTGAAATTAAAGGGGATCCCTGATCTAGGTGGATATTGGTGGCCACCTGCCTATTCCACCTAGTCAGTTTCTTCAGTTTTCTTATTTATTATTTTTAGGTGTTTTTTAGATCCTGAACTTCTAGAGCCGTTTTGAGGCCCTAAACGACGTATCCTCTGAGGAATATTTCCAACGAGGTATCATACGTGCCAAACGGATATACTATGACCAAGTTACGACCCTGGGAAGTTGGCTGCCCAACTAAACCCAACGGAGCCCATAAAATTTTAGTGTTACATCTCCTTGGGTTAGGGTTTTGGTTGTTTAGGATTTTCCCTTATTTTCCAATAATAAAGAGGCCTTTGAGTCTCAGTGTAACATAGTTCAGAGGCATGTAGCCTGTAAGCATATTTCAGTCATTTGATATTAATGAACTAAAGTTTTATTTCTGCTACATCTCTGTGTTTATGTTTATTTATGTATTTTATTTCATTCTTGCATAAATCCATATTCAAGTTACGGCTCCATGAGGGTTTGAAACATATTTCAGTTTCAATGTTTTGCAGTAATATTCAGAAAACTTCACGCAAGTTCCACAGTCTCCATAGATCATATTAGAGAGTTAAAAATACCTCATTTGAAAGTATCTTTTATTATCTCAAATGGGTTTTTAACGAAATTTGATTTCGTTTCCCAGTTTGAAAAATATGAGCAATTGAAGTTACACATGTTTAGAACATTGCATCGTCGCGCGTCCTATGAGTTTGTGGAATCATTTTCCCACCCCAAAGGTTATCAAATTTCAAGTGTCTTATATCAATGGAAATATCTCTTTAATACCTCAAATGGGTCTTTGACAGAATTTGATTTTATCATCTATAGCAAAAGTTATCGGCAAAGTTGCATCAAGAGGTCCATTTCAACCAAGATCTGGATCAATGGTATCAGAGCGGTCTGCTCTTTCTCGCTCTTTCTTTGCATGTCCCCAACGAGGTCAAGCTATAAGTAGTTAGGGCTCGATCTAGTTGAACTTTTGCAATATCAGCCTCTCAAACCCAAACAGTCTCCCATGGCAGGAGAAAAGAAAGACGAGAGAGCAGGAGATCCTATCAAATATTGCTTGAAGAGGCCCTCGAGAAACAAAGGAATGCGATGATGAATAACTTTGCCTAGATCCTTCAATGACTACCCATTGGCGGTGCATCTGCATCTAGTAGCCACTCTAGAGGTGCCACTCCTTTCAAGGTACAAGTCAACTTCGACATTCCTGTATTTGAATTCCAGATAGATGTAGACGTCGTAGATAGATGGTTGAATTTGTTGGAAGGGTATTTTTCGATCCATGATTACTTTGACCGAGAAAAGATTACTTTTTCACTCCTCAAAGCCGCCCCCCATGTCAAATACTGGTGGGAAACCTACTGTGAGCAAAAGGACGAGAGGGAACCCTCTCTGTTCTCGGGTGTACCCACTTGGAATTTTTTTCGAGACGGCATCAGAGAAAAATATTACCCCATGGGGAGCTATGAGGACAGGTACATCCAATGGAACATGCTGCGGCAACAAAGGGATCAATATGTGCAAGAGTTGATGAATTTGTTCCATATCCTGCGCACAAAGTTGGGTATTAAATATTCAGAGATACATTTAGTCCTCAAGTACCGCAGTTGTTTGCATAAATACATTCAGGAGGAAATGGAGTTCCTCAACATTACCTTGCTTGGCGCAACTTATTGATATGCCGCCAAGATTGAGAAAAAATTTAAGCAGAAGAAGCGAGACTTTGGATCTGCAAATCCAAAGCCAGGGAAATATGCCCCTGAACCACAGAACAAGGGGAAAATCCAAAGCGCGGTGACTCATAAAAACACCACAAAGACAAAGAAGGACAAGGGGAAATGGTGTGAATTTGATAACAACTCCACTCACAACACAAGCGAGTGTCGGACCAAACAGTCATTGGTGGCCGAACTGAAGGCATCTTAATCAAATGCATGTTATGATTTTGAGTCAGAACCAGACAAGGGGAATGAAAAAGGGAAGAAAATCATTGATGCAGATCCCAATTCCATTATTGCAACCACCAAGCTCTAGAGGGAGGATCCCGAGGATCCAGAGGAGGGGGAGCGCCTCTTCCATTCGCAAATGTGGGCGAAGGGTTCTCCACTGCAATTCCTTGTCGATAGCGAAAGCTAAAAGAACCTTATTTCAGCAGAGGTCTTGAAGCGGCTCAACCTACCAACCAAAACACACCCACAACCATATACCATCGAGTGGCTTTACCAAGGAAGAGATCTTCGCGTCAGCTAACAGTTCCGTCTTCCGTACAACATCAAGCCCTTCACGAATGAGGTACTATGTAATGTTGCTCCTCTTGACGTGTCTGATGTATTATTGGGCCAACCATACTTGTGGAAGCGACATGCTGTGTCTGAGTCTATACCTCGTTCTGTTATTATTACTCTGGGAAATAAGTTGTACAAGATACCAGAGGTAGTACTGCCTCTCGCCATCTCTTTGATTACTGCAAAGAAACGGAGTAAGATTATTTCCAAAACTAGGAAATTTGTTTTCATTACAATTCGCCCACAAGGGAAGAAGAAGAGTATGGCAACAACCTCCAAACAGGGCTCCCCTGCATGATAACAAAAAATGGAAAAAGTTGTGGATGAATACAAGGACATTTTCTCCTCACCCACAGAGGTTCCTCTACACTGTCAGGTCAAGCACTCCATTGATCTGACCCCAGGCGCGTCATTGCCTGATGTTTCCATACCTCATGCGACCACACAATCAGAATCCACACCTGTATTGTCTAACGTCTCCCAATAGGTCAATGACATCTTGGAGAAATCCAATGCCAAGTACAAGCATCGCCTGGATCAACATCGAGTGCCACACAAGTTCCAAGTGGGCGACACATTTTGGTTACATTTGCAGAAGGAGCGCCTCTCTGGACCCCACCACAAGCTACACCCACTTCAAAGCAGGTCATCTCCTTCACTAGGGAAAGGGAAAGTGGTTCACCAGGGACCAGGTTCAACAAAAATTTCCCTACCTCATGGAGGCTCTGCACGTAATGGGGACCATTACTTTCTAAGGGGGGAGGAAAGATCCAGGTGGATATTGGTGGCCACCCGCCTATTCCACCTAGTCAGTTTCATCAATTTTTGTATTTACTATTTTTAGAATTTTTCAAGTCCTGAACTTTTGGAGCAGTTTTGAGGCCCTAAACGATGTAGTCCTCGGAGAGATATTTACAACGAGGTATCATATGCGCCAAACGGAGATACTACGACCAAGTTATGACCCCAGGAACTTGGATGCCCAACTAACCCCAACGAGGCCCATAAACTCTTGGTGTTACATCTCCTCGGGTTAGGGTTTTGGTTGTTTATGGTTTTCTCTTATTGTTAAATAATAAAAAGGCCTTTGAGCCTCATTGTAACATAGTTCAGAGGCATGTAGCTGCCACATCTCTTCTCATAGATAAGCTACCATCGCCCTAGCTAGTTTATGTCCATTCTGTCTGTAAGCATATTTCAGTCATTTGATATTAATGAAATAAAGTTTTATTTTTGCTACATCTCTGTGTTTATGTTTATTTCTGTATTTTATTTCGTTCCTGCATAAATCCATATTCAGGTTACGGCTCCATGAGGGTTTGAAACATATTTCAGTTTCAATGTTTTACATTAATATTCAGTAAACTTCACGCAAGTGCCACGGTCTCCAGATATCATATTAGAGAGTGAAAAATATCTCATTTGAAATTATTTTTTATTATCTCAAATGATTTTTTTACGGAATTTGATTTCATTTCCCGAGTTGAGAGGTGTGAGCAATTGGTGTTACACATGTCTGGAACATTGCGTTGACACACGTCCTATGAGTTTATCGAATCATTTTCTCATCCCACAAGTTATCAAATTTCAAGTGTCTTATATCACTGGAAAGATCTATTCAATACCTCAAATGGGTCTTTAACAAAATTTGATTTTATCACCTATAGCATAAGTTATTAGCAAAGCTACAACAAGAGGTCCATTTCAACCAAGACCAGGATCAATCCCATATCAAGGCCTATCCCTTTTCCACTGGAGAATAATAGGTGCATGATCTGAAATTATTGTCAGAGAGACGTAAGATCAGACTACCCCTAACAGTTCCAGTAGATTCTCTTGTAATAAAAAATTGTCAAGTATCTTCGCAATATTATGTGGATTAGCTCTCCCATTCTTCCAAGTAGGCACCAAGGGAATAGGGAAAATATCAACCAGGTTGTTATCATAGATAATATTAGCAAAAATAATCTCCCAGGGGATCTAGTTTACATCTGGATCTCCAAACTTCGGTACGTGGAATAGATATATTCAATTTCCCAACCAGGATTAAGGAATCCAATTTCAATATCTGACATATATTCATCCTTTCCCATAAGTCCTTATGGTCCTAATAAGGAGCATATATATTGAGGACGTGTATACATTGAGGAAAACCCTAGAAGAATCCAAATACCAAGATACTTTCAAAACATTTGTATGTAGAGACATTAAGTATAGCAAGATCCCACATGATAATCATTCTGCCCAATAATCCCTTCACATCCTTCGAATCAATATACCACTTGGGACATATGGACAAAAAATATTCTCCAACCTTGTAACCTGACATGGTTCCCTAAATAAGGATGACCACTGGTTTCATAGCGTGAATGAGGTGTTTGAGGGGAAATTTCTTGGAAGAATCTCCCAACCCTCTAATTTTAAGGGATAATATCTTCATCATGGTGCTCTGGAAACGTGCTTACCCTCTATAAGATCTCTGGAAGACGCTACATCAACTATGGAGACATCATGTAGATGTAGATCACTCAAAAAGTCCAGTTGTATGAATGTGGATTTGGCATTACTTTTTGTAGCTATTTTTTTCTCATGTCCCTTCGGCCTCATAGTAATGTTCATGGTGGAAGCAAGGATGATGGAAAAAATTGCAAGAGATTATTTTCCCTTGTAAACAATAAGTGGCAACAAGTCCATGTTGGGATTTCGGGCTAAAAATTCAAGATCACTTCCCACCGAATTGGTAAGGTATGGAAGAGTAGGGGGAGGGTCAGGACCAGAAATAAGATCCTTCAAAACGGAAATGGGATTTTTTGCAAGAGTTCATGTCGACATATCCTAGCTCGATATAGGAGTGGCTCGGTGCTTAGCCATAGGCCCCGCCAAATTGTGTGAAAAGGACCGACAAAAAGAAGAGCATGTGTGTGAACCCAAGCATATGAGGGGTTAATGCATCTGGGTTATGTATGAACCCCTGAGCTTATGTCAATTGTTGATTCCCTGAATATTTTTCAATCAAACAGACATGGGCATGGTCAAATAATTGGCCATACCCATGTCCGTCTGATTGCCAAATATTCAGAGAATCAACAATCGACATAAGGATGCCCTGTATCAATAGACTCAACATGACCTATAGTTCCCGAACATACCTCCACATCATCGCATTCATGAACATTTAAATTATAAGCAGGAGAAGGAGAGCGTGGGGACTTCGAATTACCTGAATTGTCGAGGCTCTGAACCTCCCAATCTGGAAACAAATCCAAGCTATTTGTAGAGAATATCTGGAATTCATAATGCTGCCGAAATGTGTTCGGATATCTTCGCTTCCCTCTTCCCCAAAAACTATAGGGGAATTTGGAAAACACATGATTGACCCTGTGACATATCTGACAATGAAATGGTACCCTAAGTAGTTGGACCCCAGACGAGATCCATTTCTGCAAGAAAACCACCAGATAATTTCAGCTCAACCAAATTCCAAGCCACTCTTTTGTCCAGGGCGACCAAACCAACTTTCTCCATAGACACAAATATTTCGATGGAATTACCAATAGCCTCAAGAGCCAGTCTCATCCAAAGTTCTAGTGCTAAGCCCATTAATTTTACCTAGATAAACTTATGACTAGGAGTATTCGAGAGTGGGTTAAAACCATGTACCATTGGCTCAAATTTAAGAAGTTGCGGGAAACCACCCATGGGGACTTTAAGATATGAGTCACGTCCTCCTTGTATAATAAATGTATAACAAACTATTTGTTCAACAATGTGCTAACCTTCGACCTGTATTTCCAAATAAAAGTTCATGTCCTTGCCACCCATTCTTGCATTCTGGCGTTGTCCATATCGACAAACTCCAATATGCCAAGTAATGTCCTTCTTTTCATACCAACAAATCAATCCCAATAGATGTCTTCTTCGAAAACCAATTTCTTTATGTCCGGTGAGACCTTCACAGGCTTGGGTTGTTTTGATGCTCTTGATATCCTCTATGACTTGTATTCGCCTTACTCACAACTTGTGACATCATGATCCAATGGTGGAGGTGAGTTCAAAAGATATCGAAAACCTCGTCATGTCAATCGAGTAGGGAATGTTTTCTCCGCAGGACGGGTGTATTTATTCTTTGCTTCAATGGTGGCATGAATCAATTCTTCCACGTCCGGGGAAAAGTGTCCATGTAGTGCCATATCAACAAAAAAAGAAAGGGAACCAACTATATGTCTACAATATTGTTAGAAGTCGATACCCTTAAAAAAACTCCATAAAAAATAATCTTAATAAAAAAATGTTACTTAAGAGTGTGAGTTCCCATAAAAGGACAACTTAATATTATGTCAAGAAGTAGCTAAAAAGACAATCGTCCTACAGGTTCCATCTTGGATCCATATCAACTAGATTAACAAAACTAGAACTCGCTCGACGATGGAAATTAATGTCTAATTTAATAGCCAACGAAACCCCATATTTGAAAATTCAAAACATTGGCGAAGACCAGGCCCAACTACCATCAACTTCTCAAAAATTGGAAACCAACGAAAATTTGCATGACAAAGGAAGATTATTATTCACCCAGGATGCTTGAATCATAGGCACATGAGACATAACCAGAGGAAAAAATCGAACAAAAAAAAATTCCCCTATCCAAAATAATAGCATTTGATAGTTTGAGCATGCATCTGTAACCACTTATATGAAAATGAAGATGTGGACAATACCCTAATAAACAAACCAAGAGGAGGAGATTATGGCCCCTCCTACTATATGCCTCCATCACTCATTTACAACATCACAACAAGGCACATAACCAATAGAAAACTAATTAGATGTATCTTCCAATCACAACCCCACAAATGTCTAGTGACTCTGAAAACAAATGCAAATCGAACTCAAAAAGAAAAATATAAACGTCACACAAATACTATAGAGTCAATAAAAAATCATTATATAAATCCTTTGTCTCCCAACCACACCACCGAAACTAGTCCCTGGGCCAAACTCTAGCTCAAACTATGGATACAAGACCTACAATCCCATCCCCAATTCCTACAAAGTTCACCACTCTCCAATATGCCAATAAGGTCTATACATGAACCACAATGTACCTCCTATCAAGCAACACAAATCAACAACGAATGTGCGACAATAGGGAACCTTATCAAAGCACCAACATATCTAAAGTTACTCATAACCAACAACCATAGACCAACACCAACAACAAAAGCATCTCCAACCGAAACTCATCTTCCCTTCACTGGTTTCCATATGCATTTTTGAATACATCAACGAATTTAGTATATTGAAAAACATTGGGGTATCCAGATTATGCATAATGCACAACTCAAACCTGCAATTCCAACAAATCTCTATTAGATTTTGGGAAAAATTGACTAGAAGATATGCTTGGAAAAATACCAAATGTATGACACTTAAACTACATTGACAATTGTGTATGGTTTTATTTTAGGTTTGAGTATGTATTAGTAATAAATTGGACATTAATTTGATACACCATATATTTCAATGTTTAACAAATTAATAAGATATATTTTTATGTTCAAATAATTAATTAGTTTTTCCCAGTTGCGGGTGTCCTCACAATAGCGTAGTTGGGTTTCTCCTTTGCGTGGCAGCTGGCATAGCCACATGGCCACACATGGCTCACACGAGGGAGCTATTAATGCCCGCAGACAACACTCCGATGCCATTATTCTACTCGCTTCGAGCTTTTCAAACTGTCCTCGTAGTTGCCTTCCTCATTATTTCATGGTCTCCAACGAATTCCATTCCTCCGCTTCACCCTGTCATCTTTCTGTTCAGGTGACTGGAAATTTATTTGTGAATTCGGCCCTTCATCCCTCCATTCGGCCTACCATTCAGCTTGATGCCTCTTGCCTATTCTCTATCCACAAGCCTGTCGGCCATCCCTCCACGCCTAATTTGTCCGACGCCTCCACGCCTCACAGACAGAATGTGGTGGCATAGAGGTCGAGGACGCAACCAACCCTCTCGCCCTCCTCTCCCTCCCTATGATGATGGCTCTATCTCCCTCTGTGATGAAGGCTCTAGCCCTGTTGAGCTCACTGTCAACGTGAATTCAATAGAAGCTCCAGACCTGCAACAAGTCTCAACCCTCTTCTTTCTGCGCCTCCCAGATGTCCCTTCCAGTTCCACTGGCTCGGACTCTCAGAAACACTTGCGAAAATCCACCATGTCGCCTGCCTATTATCAGCATCCCAGAAAAATTGTGGCTCTCCCAACTAAATTTGTTGAGTACTAATTGGACAACGAATGTGGCGATAGCTCAGCCAGGGATGATAATGTTGCAGCTCCAGGAACGCGCTCTTCTTTCATGCCAGAACTGACTACCTAGATGTCAAAGTAGGATGATGACTCCTTAGATGACTACGACTGCTTCATTGTGGAAGAGCCGCCTCCTGAAGACATGAAGAATGACAAGCTGGGGCAGGAGTAGCGCCACGAGGCCACCCTTCTTTGCTACTAACAATTCCAAAGATGTTTTTTTTTCTTTACTCTTTCCTACACAGTTTGTTTAAATTTTGGTTGACTAAGTTGTGTGCTGGTTTCCCCAACTGGGGAAACACTTCTACTCAAAACTGGTTTAATTTCGGGACTAGTTTCCCCAACAGGGGCAGTCCCAATTTTGCTACTTTGAACATTCTCCCCACCGGAATTGGCTAGTACTGCAGTTTTGGCGGGAACGTCTTGATATGTATTTCTTTTGTACCATATAATAGAATTAGACTTACTTAGAAAAAAAATAATTAATTAGTTTTATGTATTAACTTAAAGGGTTAGCTCAAGTGGTCGTGAGTCACACATGAGATTTTTATTTATTTATTTTTTTAATTTTATTATTATTATTATTATTATTATTTTAATTTAAATTATTATTTTTTGTTTTTTATTTTTCAACTAGGCTAAGCTTAGGCCCGGTCTAGCCCCAATGTTGGATGGAAGAATAATATGTCCACTTGTGGGATGCTATCACTAGAATTGTGCGTGGCTCAATTAAGCTTAGATGTCTCGTGGGACAATTTTTATTCCCCACAGGTGGCTCCCACCCTCAACCCCTCCCCATGAGATTTGAAACTGTGACCTAATGGGGACTAAACCCCACACAAAGCAATGGGTGCACACTTCAAAACATGAGGAATGGTATGCAACTCAAATTAATAAACAAGGGGCGAGGTTCATTATTTTATATGAAAATGTGTATAAATCTCCCCATCCCCCTCCCCTCGTACTTCACATTGATGTCTTCAAGTTTAGTCGAAGAAGAAAAATTAAGGGTGACAAGATGGTTCCTTTTTTTCGATGTAACATACATAAAGTAAAACCCTCAAGCACTTCCCCTTATTCCATGGATGATACCCATGGTGAATCCTAGATTCTTTGAGGCAAAAGGTTAAGTCAACAACAAGGCTCAAAGTTGTTAAATAAGTATACTCATTACGAATTCAACATGTCACTTGTAAGAATATAACTTAAGTGGGGAGGATAATACTACATCCCACAATTACTTGGGCTTAGACCCAGCTTAGACCCAATTGACCGTGAGATGGATCCTTGTAACAAAGGTGGGGTTTTTTTTGGTCTATTTGGGGCAATGTTTTCCATTCTCTTTATTTTTATCCTATAAACTAATCAAGCCTTATTTTGAGGCCTTGTCCTATCTTATTCTATTATGTATTTATTCAGGTCTACCTTTAGTAAAAAGCGTTGTTGGCTCTATTATATATGGTATAATAAGCGGTGTTTATTCAATCTCGTTCTTATTCTCCTGATTCTTTCTTGTGGTTTTGCCAAAATTTAGGAATTTTTCTATCATATTAATTTTGTTGAGGGTGGTCTCCATTTGGTCTTCATTATGTTTCGATATTAATGAGCATGTCCATGGATGGACACCATGACACTAGCCTCTATGCTCCATGCAAAATTGTAGACATTAGTTAGGCACTAAGAAAGGTTATGCGTCAATATGAAAAATTTTCAAGTAACAACCTTTGCAAAAGTATTGTCAATTAAAAACTTTGCTGGTCAAAAATACAAAATTAATACAAAATTAAAAGTAAAGGTGGCCATTGAAAGCAAACAAATTAAGAAGCTTACAACAAACCATAATAGGTAATTTCAATTGACCTTAGGACTAGCTAGAAGCTCACACTCACACTCTATGACTTTTCTATGACTTCTTCTCCAAAAGTTTCAATTAGGTATTTTTAAGGTACTCACCAAGGAGAAAGATATCGTGCAATCGACTCATGGGGAAATGAAATTTGAACTTTGGAATCCTAAATAAATGTCACACATGAAGAGCATGCTTTACGTGAAATCTAGAGTGATCGAGCTTTTCATTAATAAGTTTAGGATTTTACGTATCATTAATAAGTACTTTTGTTAAAGAAATATATTAAAATGTTCAAGTGCACGCTAAATTTTAGTTTTGGGAAGGAAAATGAAAATCAATGCAAACTCCCAATAATCTCTTTACACTTTTTAGAAAGTTTGAGTCCTTGATATTAGACTCTATATCATTGTACAATGTTATTACAAGTTTTTTTAATCCACACTACTCGTTTTATTTTATATTTTTTTAAAAAGAAATAATCCATATCACAATACCTATCATTTTGAATCTCACAATTAAATGTTTTATTTAGAAAAACAGTATGTTTACACTAATTAATTAATAATTTGTAATGTAATTAAAATATTTGATTTTTTTTTTCTTCCGATTACATATAAATAAAAATAAGATATTTTTCATGATTTTCAAAAAAACAAATATGGTAGAAGTTGATTAACAATTTTCCCACTCAACCATTCAAATTAAACCCCACACACACACACACACATATATATAAACTTTTAAGATATATTGATGTCATGAAAAAAATCCATGTTATATTGTACATCTAAATTAATATTTTTTCACTATTTTTTGTAAGTTTGATTTTCTATTGATTATCTAAAAAAGCATACATCAAATAGTTAATGGTTGCAATTTTTCACTAGGGAAACTAGACCACTGATGAAAAATAAGTACATAGAAACCATAGAGTCTGTAATTGAACCATGTCTCTACATGCAAGACTGTAATAACATGAGAGCATATAAAACTCGCCACTACAAAATTGTAGCTACACTGCCTATGACATGTGATAGTTGTAGGCACACAAAACAAAATAGAACCATTGTTGTTGGCTGTAGAAGGAACCATAGAGATGACTAAGTTGAGGTTGAAACGTCAATTGGTGTAGTTAGGTTACTTGGAGGGGCAGGTTTGTTACCCTTGGAAATCATGGCTTCAATTCTTGATAGGCTCAAGACCATATCCTTGTTTCAAGAGACATATGCCAATTCTCTAAATGGATAATGCTGAGTCGAAGAGAAATATTACTTTTGTTGTCCTCTTTTCCTAAAGCGTCTTACCAATGATTGTTTTTGTGTGTTAGTAGAGTCCTACTGTGCATAAATATTGATCATGTCAGCCACGTGTGTGGCCTAGACATGGGATCCACTCAGCAACTTGGGTAAGGATATCCTCATCTATGGGAGAATTCCTTTCATGCATGGCTTCAACAATGGCATGATTTATCATGTAATGTATATGATTGAGAGTGTTATCATGGTATACTTGTGTTGTTGTTTGTGCTTGAAAACAGATGCAAAAACTACCCTCGCCCCTATCAATTGAGCCCTGTCGGTTTCACATTTGTTGGCGAGGCATGATGAGTAAGTGAAGAAGATGGAGGACTATATAGATGGCAATAAGATGGATCAAATTTTAGCTGCAATATTTTTCAGAAGAAGGGGGTGCACCACTAAGAGAGGAATTACCATAGTAAGGAGAAATAGGCCACAAACAACAAAAGATCACAACTAAATGAGGGGATTTTGGTGAGAAACATGGTGACTTGACAAACAGATGGTCTTCAATAATAAGAAAACATATGACGAGGTTGGAGTACTTAGTGTACAACCCTAACAAGTCTCAAAAGAACCATAAACACCATGTACGGGATGATAAGGCAAGAAGGAAAACTCAAACTAATTAAACCGGAGGAGTAACAATGCATTTATCCCTGCATAAATTTCCAATTAGAAAACCATCGATATCCATATAAAACCATAACACTGGAAAATGGAGAAGCACCTGACACTAAACGCATTTGTGGTTGAGGTAACACTAAAGCGGAGAGTTGGTGGGGGGTTGGTAGCTTGTTATAATTTGGGTCCTGGGAACCTCCTCCCTTCGCTAGCTAAGAGTTCGTCACGATGTGAGAAAACTGAATTAGACCCTTCATATTAGAGGTGATGGTAATTTTTTCAACATATTAGATCTTAGGGGAGGGTAGGTCTAAAGGACCTAGACCTTCTCCTTTATTCAAAATGTAAAAAACACATAGAATTATGAAAAGCAGGATCAGGGTGGAAAGTATCCTTTCTTGTGTCTTCAACCCAGCGTGAAACATGCACCGAGTAGAGTCACTCATCGTGGAGGTCACTATAATGAACAACCTCTTCTCGAGTACAATGAATAACGTGTTGGAGGATGTGTGTACCATCCATGCTTATGAGGTGGAGAGCAGGATGGCCCCGCCTCCCCCTTGAAGGAGCGAGGTGATGATGGAGGGCCTCCCTGCCCTCCTCGCACGCTGCGCTGATTTTTCACCCCAATTGGGGATAATAGTTTTTTACTTAATAATGTTATTGATATGACATTCTAAATTTATTATACCAAGAGGCACTTTACAACCCCATGTGGGGAGATGTTGTAATGGCATGTAAAATGAAGTACTGGATCAAAAAATAATAATGATGAAACATAATGTCATCTTAATTAAAATACTAATAAAAATTAATAAAAATAATAAATGGATTCAATTAATTTCGTTATATTGTAATTTTCTTTTTTATTAATAAAATTACAAACATTTTTTTTTTCTTGATTAAAAAATCATTTTTTTTCGAGGAAATATCCGGGCAGATCCACCCGAAGGGATCACTTCTCGCCAGCTTATTAGCAAAGCTGAACCCGAGAGCGTCGAGGAGAATCGACCATGCGGCCTCCCAATAGTAAGGTGATTTTTAGCGACGAGACCTCGACCAATTGAAAAATCATAATATGCATATCACATTTTGAACAATAATAAGTTATATTCGTAACCATGATAATTTCATATTGAAATTTAATTAAGAAGCATGTAAAATATCAATGTTTACAATAATATCTCTCACGCACATGTATATTGAAAGTGTGGCTATGGTTAGGTATCACCTGTATAAGAAGAAGCTATACAACATGGAAGCCAAGATTTATCCTAAAATTACTCCTAACTCATGCCAAAACCCCCACCTTTGGCTCAAGCGAGGCTAGCGTAAGGATGCCTGGTCTTGGATAGATCATTGGGGGGTAAAGGAGGAGATCATCATGAAGAATAAGGACAATATTACAAATATTATTACTTCAAAATTTAAGGATAAGTTGTGTGGCAATATGGAGTTAGACGGAAAAGGGAAGCTAAGATATTATAAGGAGGCGAGCAACCCCAATCTCAAAAACTATAATTTTCTTTCTATATTGAACAATGCTAAGAATAAAATGAACATTGCCAAGATAAGAACTAATTCTCCTGAGCTTCACATTGAAAACGATAGGCGGTCTATTCCCAAAACACCCTGGGATGAAAGAGTTTGTCACATTTGCGACATTAAGGGTGTTGAATATCAAAAACAATTTCTCTTTGATTGCTCAACTCTTACTCGCATCTGTTCTAATTTCCAAAATCTTTGTTAGGCTACCAACCTTCTTGACTTGCTAAGTCAACAAAACTATGGTGATCTAGGAATTCTCATCTCCCTTCTTTTCAACCATATAAATAAAATGTTAAAGAATCTCAATTAATCTCTTACTTTCTTAAGGTCCGATAGACCATATTGGTCTTAGTGGATGTTAATCATTATCATCATCATCATCGTCAAAGCTTAATAAAATTAAAATTAAAAATATTTTCTATATATAGAGATGTGAAATATATATATATATATATATAAGAACCAACATAGATTCATCTTAATTCCGGGTTTACTAAGTGTCGAGAAGAATCAATGTTTTCAAGGTGCAATTTTTTCCTCAAGTTTTGCACTCATTTTTTTTTGTATCTTGAGAAATTTGATCCCTTGTCACATTTGGTAGATATAAAATTAAAATGGATCTATATATATATATATATATATATATATATATATATATATATATATATATATATTCTCTTAAAGTTCAGAAGGCTCAAATCCAATACAACAATATTCATAGGCACAAAATCATTGCAAACAATATTTATCATGAGGCATTATAACTCATCATGTCACTAGTGGAGATTTTAACCGAGGTGGAGAAGATAACAACCATTTAACCCAACCACTAGAGATAATGCCAACAAGCTTATAAACTTTGATTTATAATTAATTTAATAAATTATTCAAAATTTAAAAATTTAAATTGATTTATTATTATTTAAAAATAAATAATTTAAAATATTTAGTTATTCATTTTTAATATAATATTTACCTTTGTCTTAAAAGTTGGGTATGTGATATTCTTTCCACAATTGGCTCCATGTGTTGTTACGTTGTAGCGGACATAGCGAGGGGGCAGGGGGAGGGAGTGCGGTAGAAGGTGGTAGCCCCCCTACACGGGGTCTGAGGCAACACCTCAAGAATTTTTTTTATGCGGACCCAATAATAGTTGGGAAAACCCACCTATGGTTTTGCCCATAGTTTTTGCACATGGTTTTGGGTATGATGGTTTTTCCCATGGTATTTTGTAGATCGAGTAAAGGGAACTATGGCTATGTTATAATCTAGGGTTATGTATTTAGGTTTATGAATGATTCAACATGTATATAATGTTTTGTAACATTGAATGGAATAATAATGAAAAATTAATCTAGCTTCCTTGATTTTGGTTTCTAGGAGAAAAAAAATGTGTATATTTTTTGTTCTTGCCATTGTATATTTTTAGTTTTTAAGACTTCGTTTGTAGGTAAGTTTCGTATATGGTCAAAAACTAAAAAAAAAAAAAAATACTATCAGGGGTGGCAAGAGCGGGCGGGGTCTTGTATAGCCCCAAAGGAAACTTGAAAAATACGTATGCCCATGGTTTGGGATCAATGGAAAACAATGAAGAAAATTTGTATGGTTTACTCTAAGGCCTAATTCTAGTTAGATCCCTCCAAGTATCCAACATTAGAATATTGGGTGACTCCCTCATCATCATACAACATCTATTCAAAGATACTTCACCCAGAGATAAGCACACGTGGTATTTACTTAATAGAATCAGAAGACCCTTGGAAGATATTCCAAAGGGAGAATACTTCCATGTTCTCCAAACTTATAATGTAGAAGAAGATAAATTTTCCAACTCGGTATGTCAATTAATGGAAGGGAAAATAGAAATCAATGGTGTTGTAGGCCAATAGTCTCCACAATAGAACAGAAGGTCCAATTCAATTATTAAAACCTTATTATGTTTATCATCATAACTTGGGGAATGACATAAATAAACAAGGAAGTGTGGGCTGCTATCGTGGCGCCCCACACGAACATCAATAATAATCTTCTCGCGGGCTAGTACATTACTCATTTATGGGATGCAACTCACAATATGCAACTTATCTGTGAAGTGACACTCCCAATTCTACCTAATATTATCCATAGTATTTCTACCATTATGAGCAGGAACAACTCCATTATTGTTTGTGCATGTGGGAATTCACAGAGGCACTCTATAATTTAGGGAATGCAGAGCATTTGCAGATCGATGGATGTAAATCTTTCGCGTTAGGAGGCTCTGGGGAAAGCTTCAAAATTTGGCTTGAACCATGGTGGCACTGCCAATTAAGTAAGTCCCTTTTTTAGGTCTTGGATTTCTATTCTTCCAATTCAAATGGTTTGGGGGGGTTGGGGGGGGGGGGAAGAATATCCTCTCGGCTATGTTCATTAGAAGCTTGTCAAATCATCTTGGGGAATCATGTCTTTTGCTTCAGCTTTTATAGTGCAAACTTTATGTGAAGAAGGTAGCTCTAGGTTGAATTGTGGGGCCTTGACAGGAAAATTCCTACACAATGCAGAGACCTTTGGATTTGTCAGGGCCTGGGTCGGTTAGACCTCTCAGTCACCTATGACTGTGTCAAGTGAGTATATGAATCCTCCTATTACGGAACATCCATCCTTTATGCACAGTGAGTCGATCTAGTGAAGCATCATCATTGGATGGCACAGGGTTTAACTATGTCAACCAGGGACATTTGTTGCCTCGAGGAAAATTGGATTTTTGGAAATTTTGACTGGATTAACAAAGGATATCGTGGCTTGTATTGGTTGGAAGACCTCCGTGGAGGGGGAAAGCTGAAGGAACTGGAGAGAAAGTATGTGAATAACATATTGTGGGAAATTTCTTGGTTCTTGGAAATAGGTGGTGAGATTTCTAGGAAGGGCTAGGAGAAAATGAGGAGAAACAAAGGAATAAGAGGGAGTATCTGTGGTAGAGAAAGGTCTCACAAGTGCATCTGCAAGGAGTAAATTCATCAATTGACAAACAAATTGGCACTTTACTAGTTGATATGATGGTAATGATAACGAGGCAACATAAACAAATGGAGATTGAATCAACCATGCTAAAGGAACTCTTAAGATTTCAAGGCATGATAGCGAGACAAATGGATGCAACAACATATTGTGACCTTACAGGAGCAACTCCAAATTCTGCAAACCAATGCAAATGAACCTAGGTCAGGGAGAGGGCGAGAGGTAAACCATTGTCTGGATCTTAATCAACTTCCGAAAAAGAAGAATGAGATTGCAAAATGACCAATATACTACAATAAATTTTGCTTTTTATCAAACACTTTCTGTTAATTATATACATCTCCAAATATAGTTATTTTTGTAAAATTTTGTAACTCATAATTAAAATCAATAATGAAAAAAAAACACAATTGGAAAATATAACCCCAAATACCTAATTTTTAACTAATATAAATACTCATTCTTATTAAAAAGAAAAAAGAAAAAAGAAAAAATAAAAAAAATAATAATATTACCTTCCAACACACAGTCATGAAAGTAAAAGTTACTGTTAAACTTAATCATAAAAGGAAAATAGTCATAAAGCAAAAGCTATTTTCAAACTTGATCATAAAAGTCAAAAAATTTTACTAGATAAGTTCACATTTTAAATGTCATCGGATTTCCACTATTTGACTTTCTAATTGGCTAAGTATTAAATGTCCATCTCTACAAACATATTTTACATGAATGTTCGAAAGAATTTGTAAAAGTTATTACATAAAATAATTTTCATGCTATCGATGTTGAATGCACAAAAATCCATAAACTTACCAACCTTTTCATTGTTTTACCCAAATTACGAGAAAGTGACGTGGAGCCCCAAGGTCCAAACTTACAATTAGACCATAGTTCCCCTTTAAAAGTTCAAAGAGTTAAACGGATGTGTTGCTAAAAGTGAACAAATGTTTATGAAGTATTTTTTAAAGCTTGTTGTCGGTTTGTATTAATTAAAAAGGAGACTATACATAGTTTAGTTTATTGTTGTTGTTTTATCGATGAAAAACCAAATTAGTATCAAATAAATAAAGGTTTAATTTATAATATCATTAATATAATTTATATTAATTTACTTTAAACTATACAAATAATCATAATTGACAAAAAAAAAATTAATTGACAAAAATGAAACCACTTAGCAAAGGTGGAACTGAGAGACATCAATCATATTTTTTCTCTTTCCAGGAATATAATCATACAAAAGGCGAGGTATCAATGGGTACTCATTCTAAGGGAGTTTTATATATTGAAAATTCTAAATTTGTTAGTTTTTTTGGTAAGAATAGCAATCTTATGGTCAACTTCCTTTATCTATAATTTTACGTTATTCAACTAGAGTAACATTTCCTGGTCTGCACCATGCTTTTCCATCAATATCTTACCCATTAAAGTCTTAATTTGCTAGTACAAGTCCATGGTCTTGTAGTATTTGGTAATGCGGCTCCTTGTGTTTCCAGTGTTCGATATCTAACATTAACCTCTCATCTAGGATGAAGTCCCATTCCAAGCATGCATCCTCCTTAGCAGAGACTATCTCCTATTGTGTAGTAGTTGAAATTTGTTGATGAAAGGCTTGTGCTGAAGAATCAATGCCCATTTTGGCTCATGAGGTCGATTATTTAGTGCAAGCTTTGTGTCCTTTGTGATTAAATTCTTTACGAGCCATTGTCTCGAGTGAATCAGAAACAAGGATGAGTAAATGCATATGGGGAAAGAGGTAAAAATTTGAAAGAACAAGTGTGACTGTCTCATGAAGCAAAGAAGTAATTATGACAATGACAAAGGGCCAAAGGCAAGGAATCCATTGGAGAAGAGTTTGAAAACTAGGGGAGGAAAAGGCCATTGGCTTGCATACAACCTAACAAACAATGAACAAAACATAGGACAAAAGAGAGCCATCACTTAAAAAACACATTTGAAGAAGGAGGAGGGCGAGTGTGGTTGAGAAGGATAAAAACTAGACTATGTCTCCTCATGATAACCATAACCATCACAATCGCAAACTCAACCAGGTCGAGAACCATCTAGAATCGATGATGTATAGAGGAAATTCCCCAAATGAAAGCCATAGCCAAGGTAATGATCCAAAATTCATTGTCGCTCGCAAGCATAATAGCTTGCATTTTATGAAATCAAGGGTACACTACCACATGTTGCCTCTAATCTCAAATAAATAGAATACAAGGATAATGAATTACCACGAAACATGCATCCCATTCTTATCAACCTATCGAAAAAGATGTTCATTAAGTACTTTATTATTTCTATTAATATGAAATATAGCAATAGTGATTACATTTTATTGAAAACACATTTACCTCATTCCTACTAGATTTATTGGCGAGTACGTCGATCCCCAAACAAATATCTAATTTCCAAAAAAATCTAAGAAACCTAAACTTGAAAGGCCAATTATACCTAAAAGATTTTCAAAATATAAATACACCTGACCCCATTAAGCATCAAAGAGTTAACCAGAGAAAGATGATCAGGACCAGAGCCTGGAGATGGAGGAGGTCTAAAGTCACAGTGAATGTGCTTTTCCATATGGGCCATCCTTCTTGCAAAGCGGTCCAGCTTCTCTTGTATGCATCACTGCCCTCTCTGAATGTTGGCCAAGAGGTCTAGTTTCTCTTTTATGCATCATTTCCCTCTCTAAATGTTGGCCAATCGGTCTTACATTTTCCATTGATTATGTTGTATGTCATTCATGAAATTCATGATTGCATTTCAATCATCATGTTGATCCCTATTGATTTTTTCCAAAAGGAAAGTTACATGACACAGTTGGCTATCAAGAGTCTCCATCGAAGGGGCCTAAAATTCATTTCTAGATGGTTCGGGTGGGTGGGGGTCAACTGCCTCACCATGGCTTGGGTCTCCCATCTTGTGACTTTCATGTTGGCCATGCTCCCCCACCCCCCTTCTCACTCACCCACGATAATGTGGCATATCTACCTAATTGACAACCAACATAACCAAACTCACAACTTTTTTGCCAACGACCCACCGAGTACCAATTGCAACAAAGCCCTAGACCCTTACGTTCCGGTGCTCACATGTGTTGGCATTATGATACATGTGTTGTCCTTGATGGAAACCCACTTGTAAAATACCAAATATATGGTTTCTGTATAAGCTTAGAGGTGACAAAGTGATGGAAAAAAATGACAAAATGATGGGACGGAAGCTTTGAAGATCAGAATCAGAAGAAGGTTAAAGTACATATTTGAGGAACTATATGGGAGTTCGTCAAGGCAAAGTCGTGTATACATGCAGGTAAGAAGAAGAAAAGTCGCGTATGTGCTAGCGCACTAATTTTATAATACCAGGGGTATTTACCATGGTATTAGCCCACAATATTGAGCGTGGTAACAATTATTTGATCTCGTCCAATAATATCATCGACACTTATGTGGTTTTGGTTCATGGTATTGGCTAAGGCTCTAAATATATAAGGAGGTGAAGATCATTGTGATAAGTGTGCATGAGTATGGGAATTGAATGAATACTTCAATCTAAAGTATATCTGCATGGAATGGGGTATAGTTTATTAATAGATATGAAATAATGATGCACCCATGAATACAATGATGGATCGGGATATCTAGACTTGAAATGACTATGTATTTGCATGATATGTTTAGATTTGTTGTTTAGCGCATGTTTTTTGAAGTGAAGGGTATGATCTGAGTAAGTTTGTAGTTTTGAAGTGTTGCATAGTCCTGAATTATTTACAGATCTATACGCGGGTTTGACACGAGGAAGGCACGTATACACGAGGGTTCGGCTCTGTAGAGGTGCATATATATTCAATAATATGCTGAGATCTATACGTAAGTTGGTTTCGGAAGAAGCGCGTACAGTCGCGTATATGTCTTATGGAAGGTGCCTATGCAAGCCAGGGTTTTGCTGAAGAATGCCGAAGGAAATGTCTGATCAATTTTGCTGTGTTTCTGTTGTCTGTCAATGATGTCTTCATATTGATCTAGGTTGTTTGAGTATTGATTATGCTGCTAGTTCATTGTGATTAAAATATTAGCGATTAGTTGGTTGGTTGATGATTCAGTGAATGATTTGGTAAAATTATATGTTGCAAATTGATGTATGGTATTTGGCTTAAATGAGTGTAGTGGGCATAGTCTGAAAATCTGATGAAAAGAGGCCTATAAGATGTGATGAATTGAAGCCGGTGTATCCACTATGAAAATTTATGAAACATGGTCCGCGGTGGTGCTGAGGGTTGGAGTCTTCAGTGAAGAAGTCGAAGCTTCCTGCCAGTAGGAGTTGGTAATCATATCAGGGGGTTGTAGCTCCCTTCCAGTAGTGGTTGGTAAACGAGAGCAGGGGGTCGAAGCTCCCTTCCAATGATGGCTGGTAAACGAGATCAAGGGGTTGGAGGTCCCTTCCAGTAGTAGTTGGAGAACGAGAGAAGGTTGTAGCCTTCTGCAGGTGGGTTCCTGCGTGCTGGTTGTTGAAAATTGTAACTAGGTCGGTCTTCATGTTGACTATGTAATTATGTATTTATGTAAAGAAGAAGACAAAGTTAATAAAATGTATTTTTGATGTACTTTGTTCATGGGTTTCATGAGCAAGATTTTATTATGTAGATGTCTATTAGGTTTTTATCTTCTAGGAATAAATAGAATTAAGGGTCTCATACATGAAGGATCTAGTCTAGGTATTTATGCTCCAAGACCTTGTGGAAGAAGCTCACAAAAAAACCCTCAATGCATTGATCAAATACAAGCTTTATAAGCATTAAAGAAGCACCTTATCAACACTGGAATAATACCTATTCAAGTCGGCCTCAAATCATAGAACAAGTCGGATTATTTACAGATAGAAACAACTATTTATAGGAGCATGCAAATTTAAGTATGGATGAGGATTTTGGACAAGTTCTGAGATTAAATGCGAGGTGCCGGACTGAAATTAATGCGGATAAGGAACAACAAAAAGGAGAATTGCGGACAAGACTAGACCTACTACAGGAAGCAGCGCAGACAAGATTGACCTACTATAGGAAGCATTGCGGACAAGACTGAACTTACTATAGGAAGAATTGCAGACAAAAAGATAGGAATATTTACGGATTTGTTTGGATTAAGAAGTATTGTCATATGTGAACCTACAATAGACATATATAAGGAGATAGTGCGGATATATACCAGTAGACAGTGTAGATAAAGGGAAGTGTTGCAGTGCGGATAAGTGAAGGTCATAGTGCAGAACATAAGTGTGGATAAGAGACAATATAACTTGCAGATTTGAGACAATGATACATGAAGAAGATTGTGTATATCAATGGTACAATTTTGATTGCAAATAAGTGCAGTAACAGTGGTTAAGGGTTGTTGAACTGAAGAAGAAATTTATGATAATTGAGACAATATTCATTAGGAGAAGAGACATCAATAGTGAGGAAGGTAAATCTTTGATTTACCTTCCTACTATTCAAGAAATTCTACTACAAGCATATGTAATGTGAAGATCAAGATCTCCAGTGCTGAAGCAGAACTAAGCAATTTGGTGAAGAGAAGATTCAAGGTTGAAGAAGCTCAATTAAGGTCTTGGAAGCATATCTAGGTCAAGGGTCTAAGTCTGGGTCATGGCACTTGTCATTTGAAAATCTATAAGAATAATTCTTTGCAGGTTTTCCTCTCCAAGAGGGAGAGGTTTTTCCCTGGCTCTAGGAGCCTAACTTTTGTGTCTTATGCATTTTGATGATTGACTTGATGAAAGATTAACTAAACTAAAATAAGAATAAGACATAAGTATCACAAGTAATTATCAAGAAAAGAATTTGTATTAATCTCCAGCCCTACAAATTCTCAACATGGTATCATATCTAAGGTGTTGAACACAAGGGCTGCTTGTCAACGAAGACACTCAAGGAAGCGAAGATCAAAGTTTGGGTTGGAAAGTTAAATCACTTTGCAAGGAAGACTATCGAGCCACTTCAATTAAGATCTCCTATCTCATTGAAAATATCAACTCATTCAATAAATTAATCTTTGCCATCAAATATTTTCACTCAAGGCAATGTTTGAAGAGAACCTCAACTTTTGAAGATATTATTTATAATCAAGGATTCAAGTACACCTACATTGAAGAAGCTCCTATCTTGAAGGAAACCCTTGGTTTCATTTTCAAACATCATCAAGGATGCTGCAAGCTACAATACTCAAGTAAGTATCCATGATCCTATCTGTCAAGATGCCTTATTGTAAAGAAAGCAACAAGCCGGTTGGGTCATCAAACTTTAGTTCCTCGAAGAAGAGGATAGACTTGAATTTAATTGAAGATGAAGTAATGGACTATATCAAAGGATATACTGTTCAACCCCCAAAAGAAGATGCTCCAGCCCATGCCAAGTACATGAAGGGAGAAATTAGAGCCCAGAGGATTCTCATAGAATCCATCAAAGACTCTCTCATTCCCTATGTATCAAAAATAAAGTCTGCAAAATAAATATATGAGAAATTAGTGGAGATATTCTTCGTGAGTACTGTTGGAGAAGCAATATCTCTAAGACAATAACTATAAAAAATGAAATTATCATGGGAAGAAGGAATCACTCCATACTTCATGAGGATTTCTGAAATAAGAGATCAACTGCAGGAACTAGAAGAAGTGATGTCTGACACTGAGATGACTACAGTGGTGTTGAATGCTCTACCATAGGAATGGGGAAAATTCACTTCTAGTCTATATGGAAAGAAAGAAGCCAACCCATTCCATGATTTATGGTCTCTATGTAAAATAGAGGAAACAAGACTAAAGGCCAAAGCTGATACAAGACCAAGTGAAGAGAACCATGCCTTTGCAGCCTCATACAGGAAGAAAGGAAGATTCAGAAAATTTGGCCGTCATAATAAAATAAGGAATATGGACAACATACGATGCTTTGGATGTAATGAACTTGGGAATTATAAAAGAAATTGTCCTAAATCTAGAAAGGATAAGAGGAAAAAGGAAGAATCCCATGTCACTAATGAAAGAGAAGAACCTGATGCTAAAATATCCAAGAAGGAGTAAGAGAGAGATATCTATTATGATTGAGATCACCTTTCTCTTTAAGTGGTCTCCGATTGATTGTAAAATTGTAGAATATAAAGCAACGTACATTAAGAAGCATCTCAATAGAAGCATGAAAGGATCTCTCGGTGAAACAAGTTCTGGAAAATCTCTCTACTAAAGTAAAGCAGTCATCAGATCAAGGGTCATCATGGAGAAAGAATTCAGGGATGTGATGACATATTGATGAAGCATAACAAAGGAATGAAGCTCTTCATTCTAGAGAAATTTCTACAGGATGACTCATGGAAATAGATATGAGGTATGCAAACATATATGCTAATATTGGATGCTGTGAAGTCATGTCATATGGTTGCAGGTAATAGACTTCCATATTTAAAAGTATGATATATGAAGGAGGATCTCTCAGTGCACTGAAAAATGAAATCAACATAATATGACCTCATAGAATATGAGGTGGTTGTACATAAACAAGAAATTGGAAAATTTGTAATATCCTGGGAATGAAGAATGTGCAGAGAGGAAGAGATCATGAAATGAAACCATGTCAAGAGGCAGTTATCATCCGGAGGCCAAGAAGATGTGACTAGGAGCTCTCCTGGGAAGAAATGTAGACTCTGACGGAAGTCTGGTAAAGAAGAAGACGCTTGGAAAAACATATCATTAGGGGATGTGTCAATTTGTGTGAAGGATGCTGATGCCTACATGAAGATGTCATGGTGAAAGATCATCACTAAGGTAAATTTTGTTCTAAAAGTTCACATGTATATGTTTATCTGGATGAATTTGTGCAGGGATGCTAATCATAAGAGAAGATGTATGATCCTTGGGGATGATTCGAAGGAAAGCAACATGGCATAATGGTGGACCAGATGAGAAAGACTAATGAATCACTTTCGGATAGTGGAGATGACTCATGACTGAAAGTGATGGATGATATGTGCCCTATGAAGCCAAAAGTTGAAGATTCCTCAATATAGAAAACCATGACATCGAGGGGAGGAACTCTTCATGAGTAGCTGGATTGCTGCTGTAGGACCCTGGTTGATGAGGAGCCTGGTGGAAATTTTCTTGCTTGGAAGAAACTTGAAGTATGTCCTTCCTATGTTAAGAGGGAGTGACATATGTGATTCTTTATTACATGTGTCATGCACTAGAGTAGGACTAACAAACGTAAGTCTTAGTGAAGGCCATGCGAAGAGAATGGATAGACAAATCATTCTGGTCTTCACCTGGAAGACAGAATGGAGGATTGGGTAATCATCTGGCATTCGATACTCTTTGAGAATGAGATAGGGCATTCAAGATAAGAGTAGTCGTGGACCAATATTCTTTGAGGGCTGACTACCCAAGAGAAGAATAGTCTAAGAAGGTCATACTCTGGGAACACCTAGGTGAGGTATGTAACTTGGAGAGACAATGACTATGGTGTCTATTAGTCATGTGTCTTGCCAGCATTTTAGCCCATTGTATCGTTGAGAGATGGGGTTATTAGTCAAGGCCTTGCACTAGGACAATGCTGGTTGATATGATGCTATATAGATGTGATTACCAATATGGTTCTTCTTATGAGATTCTTCAATTTGAAAGTAACCATGTACCTGTATGAATACCTCCCTAGTTAAAATGGAGTGTTGAAAAGTGTAACTAGGTCGGACTTCATGTTGACTATGTAATTATGTATTTATGTAAAGAAGAAGACAAATATAATAAAATGTATTTTTGGTGTACTTGCTTCATGGGTTTCATTAGCAAGATTTTATTATGTAGATAGACTTCTTCTTGATGTCTATTCGGTTTTTATCTTCTAGGAATAAATAGAATTAAGGGTCTCATATATGAAGGATCTAGTCTAGGTAGTTTTGCTCCAAGACCTTGTGGAAGAAGCTCACAAACATCCCTCAATGCATTAATGAAAGACAAGCTTTAAAAGTAGTAAAGAAGCAACTTATCAACGCTGGAATAATACTTGTTCAAGTCGGCCTCAAAATCCTACAACAAGTAGGCTTATTTATAGACATAAACAAATATTTATAGGAGCATGCAGATTTCAGTTTAGATGAGGATTTCTGACAAGTTATGAGATTAAATGCAAGGTGCAAAACAAAAACTAATGTGGATAAGGAATAGAAAAAAGGAGAATTGCGGACAAGATTGGACCTACTACAGGAAGCACTGCGAACAAGACATACCTACTACAGGAAGCATTGCGGACAAGACTGAACTTACTACAGGAAGAATTACAAACAAAAATACAGGAATATTTACGGATCTGTTTTGGTTAAGAAGTACTGTCATATGTGAACCTACAACATAAATATATAAGGAGATAGTGCATATATATACCAATAGATAGTAAGTGTTGCAGTGCAGATAAGTGAAGGTCATAGTGCAGAACCTAAGTGTGGATAAGAGATAGTATGGCATGCAGATCTGAGACATTGATACAAGAAAAAGATTGCGTATATTAAGGGTACAATTTTGATTTCGGATAAGTGCAGTAAGGATGGTTAAGGGTTATTGACCCGAAGAAGAAATTTGTGATAATTGAGACAATCTTCATTAGGAGAAGAGACAAAAATAGTGAGGAAGGTAAATCTTTTATTTACCTTCCTACTGTTCAAGAAATTAAACTACAAGCATATGTAATGTGAAGATCAAGATCTCCAGTGCTGAAGCAGAACTAAGCAATTTGGTGAAGAAAAGATTCAAGGTTGAAGAAGCTAAATCAAGGTCTTAGAAGCATATCTAGGTCAAGAATCTAAGTCTGGGTCATGGTACTTGTCATTTGAAAATCTATAAGAAGAATTCTTTGTGGGTTTTCCTCTCCAAGAGGGAGAGATTTTGCCCTGGCTCTAGGAGCCTAACTTTTGTGTCTTGTGCATTTTGATAATTGACTTGATGAAAGATTAACTAAACTAAAAGAAGAAGAAGACATAAGTATCACAAGTAAGGTCACAAGTAATTATCAAGAAGAGAATTTGTATTAATCTCCAACCCTACAAATTCTCAACACTGGTATGAGTCTGTGCCAATACAATATTGTAAGCAGTTTTTATATAATAAATATTGAAGACAACGACGACAACATCGATGGTTTTCTCCCATATTGGAATTCCACCTTAAATCCTAGTGTTCATGTGTGTTGCTTATGTATGATGATTTATTTTGTTCTTACTACACATGTTTACTTCTTACTAAATGTCTGATGAATAAATGATGCATTGGGCTAAGTAAAGTTTTTGAAGATTTATTTGAATAATAATTTCACTAGGCATACACAAGTTTCCTTAAAGAAAGCCACGTACATACGCTTGTTGGATTAATTAAAGTCATGTATTGAAATCAGTAAAGAAAAGAAAAGTTTGTGTGAGTTTTTAATACTGATTCACCCACCCTGCCTCCCCTCCTCAATATTTTTCCCAACAATTGATATCAGAGCAGGTCCTTCAGAAGAAGCTTGATCACTTGAAGGAGATCTGTCACAATGGGAAGGAAGCAAAAGAAGAAGGCTTCTCAAAGGAGGAATACATCTCAGAAAATGTGTGCAACTAAAAATGAAGAAGATAGAACATGTATTAATTGTTGTTCTTGTGATCCACTTTCTTGTTCATGCAATGTTGAAGATAGTGAATACAAAAGTGAAAGTAATGTTATGGATCTAGAAGCAGAAATTTCTAAACTAAAAAATGAAGTTGAAGATCAATAGATCCTATTTAATGAAAGATAACGTATCTTCAACGACATGATTACTAGATTGAATAATTAGTTACAAGAAATAAACTCAATTGAGTAGTCGAACAAAGAACATATAGACTAATATCAAAAGCTGCAAGATGAAGTAACCAATCACGGTGAAGGACTTGAAGTATAAATCATCTCTCTCAAATCAGATTTGGAAAAATCAAATAAGAAGAATGAAGAAATTCTACAAAAATTTGAAGATCAAGCAAATGGGCTAAAATAAGAGATTCTAAAATAGAATGAGCAAGTAGAAGAAGGAATAAGGGTTGAAGAAGGTTTGAAGAAGAAATTCCAAAGATTGGAGGTTGAGGTAAACATTTTAAAAGGTAAATTAGATGAAAAGGATAAACACTTGAGATTTCAAGATAGTACTAATATTCTGGATAATATTCTTAGTAGTCAAAAGTCTCCTTACATTAAATTTGATCTTGGTTTTCACGAAATTGTTAAAGGAGAATCTAGTTCACAAGACAATGCAAAAGATTCAAAGGATATCAATGCAAAATCTAAAGTGTTGAAAGAGACAAATTGTCAACCGACAATCATGAATTCTCAAAGGAAATCATTTGCTCCTAGCTATAGAAGTATCAATTTATTCTCTCCCCTGATCAATAATGTCAAATGATTTATATGTCATAGTTATGGACATGTTGCAACCAATTGCAGAAGCAGGTTTTTTCAGTCGCAAACAAATAAACACTACACAAAAAGACCATCAGCTCCCAGGTACTTAGGTTTCTTTAAGGTATATTGTTTTTCATGCAACAATTTTGGGCATAAGGCCATTGATTGTAGGTTAATTATGTTGAACATAATCGAGATTTTGGATAAGTTTTAGCACACCATAAGAAAATTCAAGAAAAGCTGGAAAAAGAAGAAACACTAGTAAAAAACGTAGGGAATGTTGACCCTACTGTAGTCATTTGTTTCTAACGTTTACTTCTCATAATGACTGTAGGAGTGATGTGAGATACATTATTGGAATCAGTAATGTATCATCACAGGGGGAGAAATATATGGTGATTCCCATGGTTGGTTTGGTAATTATGTTTGTTTATATTTTTGACAGTGTATCTGATGTGACAACAAAAGATAGGTACAGGATGTATAAGTCTAGGGGGAGATGGAGCTGTGAAATTTTTAGTATTTCACTTTATGTATGCGGGTTGCATGAAATAAAGCTGTGTATATACATGAGTTCTTTTGAAGATAGACACATATGTTTTTCTCTGATAGAAAAACAATGAGACAGACTCAAGAACAAATTCTGATATGCTGCTGACAATTATGAGTTAATTTCCTTGGTCTGATGTTGATGGTTACAATATGCTGATATGGTATTCGGTAATGATTATCTAATTTATGAAGATGATTTTATGAATGAGTTGTTGTGGCCAGACTTGACAGTGAACAGGTAGCATAGGTTCATGGGGAGCATTAGCCTTGCTGAGGATAATGCATTGTTGGAATTATGTTTATAATGATTGCTGAATTATGTTCTATGATCTCTCTCTATCAAGGTGCTTTGGTCTTGGTTATAAAATTCATATCTGTAATTTAATGTAAGGGTCATGATGAGACCTATGATGTAAATATTGTCATATTCAGTCATGTATGGACTTTTCCAAATGTGTAAACCCACTTGGTTGGGTGATTGAGTAAAAAATGTAAACTCACTTGGTTGGGTAGTTGAGTCAAATATGTAATCCCACTTGGTTGGGTGATTGATGTAAGTATCAATCCTTGGTGATAGGAAAGGTCATACTCAATTGAGTTATAGAATCATGTACTTCATTGAAAATCTGTCTAAAGATTCAACATATGCTCCGGGGGAGCATGATCTGTATAGTGCAGATCAGATCTACAAAGCTCTTATATCTACAAGGAAAGATAAACCTTGTTTCAGAATTGGTCCGCCCTTTGCCCTTGATGTCAAAGGGGGAGAGAAACATGGTGTTTGAATAATGCTTATGTTGATGTGTCTATCAAGTATCTACAGGTTGTGGTGATCAAACACCAACATGGTTTCCATCAAGTCCAAAGGGGGAGATTATTGGCATTATGATGCATGTGTTGTCCTTGATGGAAACCCACTTGTAAAATACCAAGTATATGGTTTTTGGATAATCTCAGAGGTGACAAAGTGATGGAACAAAATGACAGAATGATGGGACAAAAGCTTTGCATGTCAGAATCAGAAGAAGGATAAAGTACATATTTGAGGAACTATACGCGAGTTCGACAAGGCAAAGTCGCGTATACACACGGGTAAGAAGAAGTAAAGTCGCATATGTGCTAACACACTAATTTTATAATACCAGGGGTCTTTACCATGGTATTAGCCCACAATATTGAGCACAATACCAGTTATTTGATCTTGTCCAAGAATACCATCGACACTTGTGTGGTTTTGGCTCATGGTATTGGCTAAGGCTCTAACTATATAAGGAGGTGAATATCATTGTGCTAAGTGTGCATGAGTATGGGAATTGAATGAATACTTCAATCTGAAGTATATCTACATGGAATAGGCTATAGTTTATTGATAGATCTGAAATAGTGATGCACCCATGAATAGAATGATGGATCGGGATCTCTAGACCTGAAATCACTATGTATTTGCATGATCTGTTTGTGAGATGTTTAGATCTGTTGTCTGACACATGTTTGTTGAAGTGAAGGGTATGATCTGAGTAAGTTTGTAGTTCTGAAGTGTTGCACAGTCCTAAATTATTTATAGCTCTATATGCAGGTTCGACACGAGGAAGGTGCGTATACACGTGGGTTCGGCTTTGCATAGGTGCTTATATATTTAGTAATATGCTGAGATCTATACGCAAGTTGGTTTCGAAAGAAGCACTTACAATCATGGATATGTCTTATGGAAGGCGCGTATGCAAGCCAGGTTTTTTCTGAAGAATGCTGAAGGAAATGTATGATCAGTTTTAATGTGTTTCTACTATTTTTCAATGATGTCTTCATATAGATCTAAGGTTGTTTGAGTATTGATTATGCTGCTAGTTGATTGTGATTAAAATATCAGTGATTGGTTGATTGATTGATGATTCAGTGAATGATTTGGTACGATTATATGTTTCAGTTTGATGTATGGTATTGGGCTTAAATGAGTGTAGTGGGTCTAGTCTGAAAACCTGATGAAAAGAGGCCTACAAGTCATGATGAATTGAAGCCGATGGATCTAGTGTGAAAATTTATGAAACATGGTCTGCGGTGGTGTTAAGGGTTGGAGCCTTTAGTGAGGAATTCGAAGCTTCCTTCCAGTAGGAGCTGGCGATCATATCAGGGGGTTGTACCTCCCTTCTAGTTGTGGCTGGTAAACGAGAGCAGGGGGTCAAATCTCCCTTCCAATGGTGGAGGGTAAACGAGATCAGGGGGTTGAAGCTCCCTTCGAGTAGTAGCTGGAAAACGAGAGAAGGTTACAGCTTCCTGCAGGTGGGTACCTTCGTGATGGTATGAGTCTGTGCCAGTACAAGATTGTAAGTAATTTTCTATATAATAAATATTGAATATAAAGATGACAACAATGGTGGTTTTTTCCCACATTGGGTTTCCACCTTAAATCATGGTGTTCATGTGTGTTGCTTATGTGTGATGTTTTATTTTGTTCTTACTGCACATGTTTACTACTTACTAAATTTCAGATGAATAAATGATGTAATGGGCTAAACAAAGTTTCTGAAGATTTATCTAAATAATAAGTTCATTGGGCATACACAAGTTTCCTTAAATAAAGCCGCGTACATAGGCTAGTTGGATTAATTAGAGTCACGTATAGAAATCAGTAAAGAAAAGAAAAGTTTGTGTGAGTTTTAAATATTGATTCACCCTAACCCCCCCTCCCCTCTCAGTATTTTTCCCAACAATTGGCATAAGAGCAGGTCCTTCAGAAGAATCTTGATCGTTTGAAGGAGATCTGCCACAATGGGAATGAAGCAAAAAAATAAGGCTTCTCAAAGGAAGAATACATCTTAGAAAATGTGTGCAGCAGAAAATGAAGAAGATAAAACATGTACTGATTGTTGTTCTTGTGATCCACTTTCTTGTTCATGCAATGTTGAAGATAGTGAATACGAAAGTGAAAGTAATGTTATGGATTTAGAAGCAGAAACTTCTAAACTCAAAAATGAAGTTGAAGATCAACAATTTCTATTTAATTAAAGAGAATGTATCTTCAAAGATGTGATTACTAGATTTAATAACTAGTTACAAGAAAGAAAATCAATTAAGTAGTTGAACAAGGAACAAATGGACCAGTATCAAAAGCTGCAGGATGAAGTAACCAATCACAGTGAAGGACTTGAAGCAGAAATCATCTCTCTCAAATTATATCTGAAAAAATCAAATAAGAAGAATGAAGAACTTCTACAAAAATTTGAAGATCAAGACAATGGGCTAACATAAGAGATTCTAAAATTGAATGAGCAAGTAGAAGAAGGAATAAGGGTCGAAGAAGGTTTGAAGAAATAGTGCCAAAGATTGGAGTTTGAGGTAAAAATTTTAAAAGGTAAATTAGATGAAAAGGATAAACACTTGAGATTTCAAGATAGTACTAATATTCTGGATAATATTATTAGTAGTCAAAGGTCTCCTTCCATTAATTTTGGTCTTGGTTTTCACGAAAATGTTAAAGGAGAACCTAGTTCACAAGGCAGTGCAAAAGATTCAAAGGATATCAATGAAAAACCCGAAGTGTTTAAAGAGACAAACGGTCAACCGACAATCATGAATTCTCAAAGGAAATCATTCGCTCCTAACAATAGAAGTATCAATCGATTCTCTCCTCTGATCAATAATGTTGAATGATTTATATGTCATAATTATGGACATGTTGCAGTTAATTGCAGAAGCAAGTTGTTTTGGTCGCAGACAAATAGACACTACATAGAAAGACCATAAGCTCCCAGGTACTCGGGTTTCTTTAAGGGATATTGTTTTTCATGAAACAATTTTGGGCATAAGGCCATTGATTGCAGGTTCAGTATTTTGAAAATAATCGAGAGTTTGGATAAGTTTCAGAACACAATAAAAAATTTCAAGAAAAACTGGAAAAAAAAGAAACTGGTAAAAAATGTAGGGAATGTTGACCCTACTGCAGTCATCTACTTCTAAAATTTTCTTCTCATAATGACTGCAGGAGTGATGTGAGATACATTATCAGAATCGGTAATGTATCATCACAGGGGGAGTAATATATGGTGATTCCCATGGTTGGTTTGGTAATTCTGGTTATTTATATTTCTGATAGTGCATCTGATGTGGCAACATAATACATGTATTGGATGTATAGGTCTAGGGGGAGATGGAGATGTGAAATTTTCAGTATTTGAATTTATATATGAGAGTTTCATGAACTAAAGCCGCGTATATACGTGAGTTCCAGTTTGAATACAGTCACATATGTTTTTCTCTGATAGAAAAACAGTGAGACAATCTCAAGAATGTATTCTGATATGCTGATGACAGTTATGATTTAATTTTCTTGGTTTGATGTTGATGGTTATAGTATGCTGATATGGTATTCAGTTATGATTATATGATTTATGAAGATGCTTTGATGAATGAGTTGTTGTGGTTAGACTTGACAATGAACATGTAGCACAGGTTCATGGGGAGCGTTAGCCTTGCTGAGTATAATTCATTGTTGGCATTATGTTTATAATGATTGCTGAATGATGTTCGATGATCTCTCTCTATTGTGGTCCTTTGGTCTAGGTTATAAAAGTCATATCTGTAATTTAATGTAAGGGTCTTGATGAGACCTATGATGTAAATATTGTCATATTCAGTCATATATGGACTTTTTCAAATGTATAAACCCACTTGGTTGGGTGATTGAGTCAAAATAAACCCACTTGGTTGGGTTGTTGAGTCAAATATGTAATCCCACTTGGTTGGGTGATTGATGTAAGTATGAGTCCTTGGTGATAGGAAAAGTAATACTTAGTCGAGTTAGAGAATCATGTACTTCATTGAAAATATGTCTGAATATTCAACATATGCTCACGGGGAGCATGGTCAGTATAGTGCAGATCAGATTTACAAAGCTCTTGTATCTACAAGGAAAGAGAAATATTGTTTCATAATTGGTCTGCCCTTTGCCCTTGATTTCAAAGGGGGAGAGTAACTTGGTGTTTGAATAATTCTTATGTTGATGTGTCTATCAAGAATCTACAGGTTGTGGTGATCAAACACAACCATGGTTTCCATCAAGTCCAAAGAGGGAGATTGTTGGCATTATGATGCATGTGTTGTCCTTGATGGCAACCCATTTGTAAAAGACCAAGTATATGGTTCCAGGATAAGTTCAGAGGTGACAAAGTGATGGAAAAAAAATGATAAAATGATGGGACAGAAGCTTTGCAGATCAGAGTCAGAAGAAGGATAAAGTACATATTTGAGGAACTATACACGAGTTCGTTAAGGAAAAGTTGCGTATACACGCGGGTAAGAAGAAGCAAAATTACGTATGTGCTAGTGCACTAATTTTATAATACCAAGGGTCTTTACCATGGTATTAGCCCACAATATTGAGCGCAATAACGATTATTTGATCCCACCCAAGAATACCATCGACACTTGTGTGGTTTTGGCTCATGGTATTGGCTAAGGTTCTAACTATATAAGGAGGTGAAGATCTTTGTGCTAAGTGTGCATGAGTATGGGAATTGAATGAATACTTCAACTTGAAGTATATTTGCATGGAATGAGCTATACTTTATTGATATATCTGAAATAATGATGCACCCATGAATAAAATGATGGATCAGAATCTCTAGACCTGAAATCACTATGTATTTTCATGATCTGTTTGTGAGATGTTTAGATCTGTTGTTTGGTGCATGTTTGGTGAAGTGAAGGGTATGATCTGAGTAAGTTTGTAGTTCTGAAGTGTTTGGAAATCCTGAATAATTTACATATTTATACGTGGGTTCGACATGTGGAAGGCGCGTATACATGCGGGTTCGACTCTGCAAAGGTGCGTATATATTCAGTAATATGCTGAGATGCATACACAAGTTGGTTTTGGAATAAGCGCGTACAATCGTGAATATGTCTTATGGAAGGTGCATATGCAAGCCAGGGTTTTGTTGAAGAATGCTGAAGGAAATGTTTGATCAATTTTTGTTGTGTTTCTACTGTCTGTTAATGATGTATTCATATAGATCTGGGTTGTTTGAGTATTGATTATGCTACTAGTTGGTTGTGTTAAAAGATCAGTGATTGGTTGATTGATTGATGATTCAGTGAATGATTTGGTACACTTATATGTTTCAGTTTGATGTATGGTATTGGGCTTAAATGAGTGTATTGGGTTTAGTCAGAAAATCTGATGAAAAAAGGCCTACAAGTTGTGATGAATTGAAGCTGTTGGATTCAGTGTGAAAATTTATGAAACATGGTCTCCGATGGTGTTGAGGGTTGGAGCCTATAGTGAGGAAGTCGAAGCTTCATGCCAGTAGGAGCTGGTTATCAGATCAGGGGGTTGTAGCTCCCTTCTAGTGGTTGGTAAACGAGAGGAGGGGGTCGAAGCTCCCTTCCAGTGGTGGCTGGTAAACAAGATCAGGGGGTTGGAGCTCCCTTCTAGTATCAGCTAGAGAACGAGAGAAGGTTGCAGCCTTTTGCAGGTGGGTTCCTGCGTGATGATATGAGTATGTGCCAATACAAGATTGTAAGGAGTTTTCTATATAATAAATATTGAAGACAAAGATGACAACAACAATTGCTTTCTCCCACATTGGGTTTCTACCTTAAATCCTGGTGTTCATGTGTGTTGCTTATGTGTGATGATTTATTTTGTTCTTGCTGCACATGTTTACTGCTTACTAAATGTATGATGAATAAATGATGCACTGGGCTAAGTAAAATTTATGAAGATTTATCTTAATAATAAGTTCACTAGGCATACACAAGTTTCCTTAAAGAAAGACACATACATATGCTAGTTGGATTAATTAAAGTCGTGTATAGAAATCAGTTAAGAAAATAAAATTTTGTGTGAGTTTTAAACACTGATTCACCCCCCAACAACATGATGAGAATGTATGGTGGGAACAATCCATGATAATATGCCGATACTAGAATAAAGGGACATGACCCCTTCGCCTATACCTCCAACTCCCAAAATACAACAACACACAATCAACCAAGTAAGCCCAAGATCTAAACTAGGTTACACGCTTCAAGCCTTGTATTCAACTCCAGAGCCATTAACACATCGCCAACCAAGCCCAACAAAAATCAAAATTTTCTAGAGATGAATAAGGCATCCCACTTAGATAATCACAACAATTTTAACTGGAGATACCCCACCTCTAGCTCTACTATCTTAGGGAATGAATTTCTCTGGCTTTCTCCAAACGAGCTTCCCAAACCACCACCAATACACATAAGGCTTGAAAATATGACCCCCACAAAAATAGAGAGTGTCACCATAATTAAATTTTAAAACTAGCACCCCGTAGACAGAGGAAGCACTCGAAAACTCTACGATTTGAGTAAGGAAACCATGCTAGGAAATTAGAATTCCATACGTCTCGTTGAGCTGTAAAAGTCTAGAACAATTTTAGTAGGCAATCCAGCATGCACCAGGCCCCGAGGTACAGTTACGCTTCACAAACTCTGTGAGATGAAGCTGCACTGTAGCATATGATGCCAGGATCCCAAATGCACAACCAATAAACCAATGTTCCTTCAAATATTTCTTCCCCAACTTGAGATTTAACTCCTCACATCCCTGCTCCCAGTCCCAACAAAATATTCCTTCTAGATTGGCCTCCTGCCTTGAGAAAACAAACATTCCTCCATTGACCTCGTATCCCTTACCACCTTCAAAACTATGGAGCTCGTGTGTAGTACTCCCTAACTGCTTCACCAATGTAATAAACACAAGCATGATGCCTTCCCCCGAATACATCAACTCACCACATAAGATATTTTAATGCCAAACGAGACTGCTTGGTAGCAAGGTGCCACACCACCCCTTCTAGTTGACAAGAAAGTCGATGGGGTGGAAAGCACTCCCATCGTTCGTAAGGCTTTCCGAATACGTCACCCCTATCGAGGAAAGTACTCTATTACCTCACTTACATACACAATTTTAATTTATTAGTATTCATGCAATGAGCTTAAGAAATTGAATTTTGAGAAGTATATAGAAGTGATGGATACATGTTTTTACCTTCACATAAATACTTAATATAAAAATTGTGATGCATTTAAAATATAAACTTTAACTTATCAAAGTTGTGATGCATTTAAAATTTAACTTAAATTTAAAAGGTTTATTTAATATTATAATTTGTTTTAAATTATAATTTAATTTTGTAATTTTTTATAATTTTATTATATATATAAATTATAATTTATATATATATATAAAATCAAATTTAATCATATATAAATATCAAAATCAGTAAATTTAATCATATAAAAAGATCAAAATTAAAATAATATATGATAGAATTAAAATTTGTTTTAAATTTATACTTCCAATCGGTTGAAATAAAAATAAATTTAATCATATTTTTCCTTTTAATAAAAATAATATACATGTCAAACCAACTATGAAATGTCATTTGATAACATAAGCTTATTCTTGTACTTTCCAATGATGCCACCTCATTTGAGATCCATAACATGCCACACAGGTTGAGCTTATGGCTATGCTTACAAATTATGGCACTCATTTCAGATGAGGTTGACTTGAGATTCACTCATTAGATCTGCCTTTTATATTTTCAACTATATTTAAAGTCTACGTTCCCTTTCAATTTTACTTTGCCACTTCTCATGCAAAGTATATTATAAACTCTATTCCCTTTCATTTTTGTTTTGGCACTCTTCCTTCCAAGTATATTTAATACTAATAATGTATATTTGATAAATTTTACTTTGCCACTTCTCATGCAAAGTATATTATAAACTCTATTCCCTTTCATTTTTGTTTTGGCACTCTTCCTTCCAAGTATATTTAATATTAATAATGTATATTTGATATTAATGATATTTGGTTATTAGTATCTCTTTTGGATTAGTGACTATGCTAATGAGTTCATCATCAATTTTAGTTTATTTGTTTTGATTAATTTTTTTCTTGGATGGATGTCATATGCGTTTGTCGGAATTTTTTTATTTATTATATATTTAGTTTTTATAAAATATATTAGGTTAAGTTAAAATGTGTGTATAATATATAAGATATAATTATTTCAATAATTTGGAATGATGAGAAGTGGTAGGAGTGTGAGGGGTTATCTTTTGTTTCAAGGAAAAATTTGAATCATTTTATGTTTAAAAAAATTTGGGATTTATCTCAAACAAGCAAGTGAAAGCATATCTATTGCTTCAAGGATTAATATTGGTAAAAGAAAATCATTTTATTATTATCTCTGGGTGATATATGAGATTCTAAACTCCTTATTCAACATCTAGTAGCTAACTCTCTACCACATGAAAATCGGTTGAAAAGTATAATGAAAAGGATAAAAAATATCCTTCCATTTTCCCCTTCCATCATAGTTTATCATGTCTGCAGAGCAAATAACCAAGAAGCATATGCAATGGAAATGAAGGGGTTAAATTGAATCTGGGTGAATTGAGGGTCAATGTGAAAGTCTCATGGTGCCCCCTACCTTGACATCATCTTGATGAAATTTGAAAATCAAGGCCCCCCTCTCCAAATGGACCATTTGTGGAATCAAAGAACAACAAATGTGACAATGCACCAAGTGTATCTCCATGCAAAAGGGATGTCAGTCTATTTAAATCAACACCTCCAAGTACATCTTGAGCAGGGTACAAAACGAGGTACTAAGTAGTCAATCATGATAGCAAGTGTGAATGTTGTAGTGAGGTCCCGTCATTGTGTTTTTCTCTCAAGGGAAGATCCATTATCCAAGTCTGGATTGATTTGATAGCGTGGTAAAGGGCGACAACCTAGAAGCCACCCATCATTTTCTTTGCGCACATTCGATTCAACTTGTGAGATGATTATAGATCATACAAAATTTCTTAGCACATGGATCTAGTAGCCTCTGTTTTGGAAGGAAGGGGATGAAAGTGAATCTCTGGTCTTGGTCGATGGTTCTTCTCCAAATTCATAACATGCAACTTAAGGTCGCACAGGGAGATTCAAACTCCAGTGCATCTTCTTTGGTGGCTTAAAGTAAACATTTCCCTATTAAGTGGAGGATTGGCAAGACCGATAATGGAATGCGTAGGTGGTGTCCAATTTTATTCATGATGAACTTGGATGGTTGTGGGTGAAATTGACATTATGTTTACTTTACTAATATCATGAACACAAGAAGTATTCAAAAGGAGAAATTTATTTGAGAAGGTAGCAATAACTAGTATGATAAAGTAAAAAGATTCTTGAGCATAGAGGTTCCATTCACTAGAGCTCCAATATGCTCTGCCCTATGTGCATGTATTGGTGACTCTTCATTTCGAGTTTCCTTCTTTCTTCAGGTTCCTTTCCTCTCTAGTTGTCTATGGTATACTTGCAACTCCCACATACTATATGAAGGATGGAGGCATGATTTCTCAAGAATCCTAAGCCGGGTTATCACCTACCTTCGTGATAGTTCTGAGCAAAAGGAAGGAAATGAAGTATTTCTAGGTAGAGGAAACAAAGACTATTAGATTGGAGTGGCGACTTTTAAGGCATTTGGTTCCATTTCTTGTTATGATTGTGCCATTCAACTTGCCATGAAGGCATATTTGGGAATAAGCGGTGAAACCAATCATCCTAGTCAAAGAAGTTTGGTGGTGGAGCAGAGTCCAGGTGGGTGCAATTCTATGACCACGAAGAAGAGAAACATTATGGGCTTTGAACATGATACTTTGTAAGCAAAATTGAAGACAATGCAGGAATAAATACTAACTATTCATTGAACCACACTTGGTTGGTTTCCAATATTACTTATTTCATGGGAATTTTGTTAGAACATCATAATATTATAAAGAAAGTAGAGGATAAAATCGTGACCTTGCACCAAAAAATGAAGAACTTTAAGCTCTCTTTAGGACAACAATGTTCAAAACCATCCTCTTCAACCACCTTAGCTAGCTCTCCTCGACTTGGAATCCTAAATTTAAATGAACCACCTATGGATAATGTCATGGGTTATGTTAAGGAAGGGTCCCCTCCACATAATGTGTATGTTATATAGAAGTTGAAGTATGTAGGATTTTGGATGTATTTTGGAAGGTTTTCACCTTCCATTTTTCTATTTTTGAGGTAATATCTTGTTGGCATTTTGAGGTAACGACATGCTTTGAAGAATGTATAAGGAAACTAGAAAGCAACATGATAATACGATGTTCTTTGATGTAACTACTATGCTTCATATGCAAATTTTCTATTAATACAAATTCTCATTCTAGTTGAAAATAAAAAAAAGGAATGATCATAATACCAACATTAGGTGAGTGCTCATTATGATCATTCAGGTACGAGCCCTAATTAGTGGCCATGGGAGGCTTTGCAAGGTGTGGATCACATCCATTACTATCCCTATGGGGCGTGAGCTCCTTGGAAATAACAAGGCCCAATGAAGGAAACTCATAATTTTGTGTAGAAAGAGTTGGTAGATTATGGGCCCACTTTTGCCACTGTCTATCCAATCTTATAGCCCTATGATAAAATTTCTCTAATGTAACTATGCCAAGGAAAGTTGATGAGGGATCATTGAGTCACAACTCAACATAAGTGGGGCATACCCCTAGTAATAACCATTGTTGAAGCTAGTTCATCTCCATTGAGACCATATGAAATTGTACTATAATTTGCATAGACAATTTGGCATGACCCAATGCCCCACCATACCATAAAAAATACAAGAGTGGGCCCATGATTTCTAAATATCACATCATTGTGTTGTTTCCAAAGAAAATAAAGAAATTCAACTTGCACAATCATCCAAATAAAGGCAAATTCTATAACCCATGATAATTTATCCCCTAAGTGAGTTGTTCTGCATGAAATGGAGGCTAGAAGGTACGATTGTCAAAGAATATCCAACTAAGACCCAGTAGAGATGGCTAAAGGGAAAACATATATAAAAAATTAACAAATGCACAGTCACACACACACAATCACACTTATGTCTTAGTGTGCCCATGCTATGGGAAACATGGGTTTCAAACTCCTAGGTATGGTAGTGTTTTCCTAAATAATAAGCCCCTCATTATCATAAACACTATTTTCTCGAGTTCTATCATCTATTATTAACCTCCATAAGATTCATAGCCTAAGGACTCAAGTATTATGCTTTCTTTTAACTCTCCATAGGTTTTTCAATTAAAATTTTACAATTAGTTGTGTATAAATCCATTCATATTTCAATTAAAGATTTTTTTTAGGAAGGTGGTGGCTTTTTCCCACTTCGATTGCTTAGACACAACTCTTGGGCCTCACGAGTTTGTTTAAGCATCAATTTATACACATAAACCCTTGCAATCATTCCACCACAAAATTGTCGACAATCACCAATTAAAACTTCTTCCTAATCTATGACCAAGGTAGCCAAGAGTGAAAAAATGTTATTGGCGCACTATAGGCCACTTCAAAAAATATTTTATTCCAAAAACTAGGCCATATCATTTTCTGATTTTCTTTCAAATAACATAAGAGGATACCACTATAGGTTGTTTTCATTAAATGATATCCATTTTTTGAGGGAATTAGGTTCCCTCCACATATGGAAGGGTTTGACTGCCTTTGTGGATCTCCATATTCTTTGAAGCATGAAAGTCCCAACAAATTTAAACTTGGCTCAAGTGATCGTTATTTCTAGAAATATATCCCCTTCAACCCTTGCATGTCCAATGTGAGCCCTTGATTGATTTCATGTTGTAATAGGACCTTCGAAGCTCCATTTCCTGATATGACTTGCAAAATCCATTTGGAACAAAAGGTCCACACTTGATTTCATGTTTCAATTGTGATTGGGCCTTCTTGCTCCCAAGGTGTACAATGCAACTCTTAATTGACTTTGTGATTTTTTTTTACCTCTACTAGCATTGGCCCATTGGATGTTCCCAATGGATTTTTCCGAGTGAGGGTAAGCCAAACATAAAAGTACCTAATAGGAGGAATAATAAACATTTTTGGCCTTAAAAAATTTGATGCATATTTGGAATTTGGCTACCATGATCATGGATTTAGTAATCCATTTATCAATATTTTTCATTCTCTACATGAAAACCTCCCAAATTTATTTGGGTAAGACATGAAAACAAAACATAACACTTAAGCCTTTAAATAACTATTTGGGCTGGAGGCTAAGCCAAATTTTGGGGCCCAACTTGGATTTTCCTATAACATGAAGTTTTTTTTCACTAAACTTTAGAGTTGGAGACTAAAAAAAATGTGTGTAAACATTTTTTATTGTTGTCTTAGGAAGATCAATCCTTAATGATAGTCAATAAAGAGTCATCAACAAAATGTGCATGGAATAGTTAGCCTAAGTTTGACTAAGGGAGGGTATTTATTTTAATTAGTCTCAAGCTTATCTTTTGTCTCATCAAGAAGCCAAGAATGTATGTGTCTAGCAGATATAAGATGATCCATGATCAAGTGGATATGATTTTTATATGGGTTCATGCATGCCTACTTCCTCAAATGTGCACATGTTGATGGAAAGGAAAGACAAAACTATATAAAACAACATATTTACGACCATGAGGGAAAATGAGCCAAAACCTAGGGCATTAAGCATTTCAATATAAACGGCCATTCAACCCAATAAGTTCCATCCATACCTATATGGAAATAATGAAATCATCCAAAATGAAATGTCTTTATATGAACCATGTTTGTTTTGGCCACACATATTTAGATGAGATGTGATTTAACCATTCGACCAAGGATTTAGCCAAAATCTTGTAAGAATTATTCAAAAGGGTGATTAGTTTCTAGATGGTAATTAGCTCATGGTATTTTGGGATGAATTTGATGAAAAATTGATAAATATAAGATCCCAATGATTGCTTATTTCAATTTTCCTTGTATACCTCTAGAAGTTTCAACTTAACAAATTCAAAACCCTAATTGAATTTTCAGAAATTTGGATCCATTTCAAGTTGAACAATACTTCTAAAACATAATTTCTTGCATGCACAATACTTGTATCACGATGGAACTATTATTATGCATTTATGTTAAACATGTATTTGTAAATAGAGTCGCTTTGCTACAAAATTAGTTACCTGGACAAGAGACACCAAAGGGCTGTGTAAGGGAAAACAACTAAAATTCCAAATTACATAGGTGTATACAAAATGATTCTAATAGTTGACAAAGAGTATGAAATTTTAATATGATTTCTACTTGATTTTTCTTCACATTTAAAATGGCATTCCGAGTTCTTTTATAGGTAGTTTTCTTTACAAAAATACCCAAAATAAATTAACTAGGAAATACATAAAACATAATTAATGGTTTGCACTACCTTGAGTGCTCGAACCTTTGGAAAGAGGGGGGTTCAACTTTTCAATCTCCATTCATTCCTTAATATATTGAATAATTTCTTCTTAAACTTTCCCTATGTGTTGAGAGTGCCTTTAAACAAAGTTATGTGAGGTCAAAGACATATTATCCACATGTTGAAACTTGAGCAAGGAACAAAGCTCAAAGATGATTGCATTCCACTTCTGAGGAGTTGGTCCTCTGATTTGGAACATGCAATAGGTTCATCATGTTTGCATTTTGAGCTACATTGGCTTTTTAAAGCTTTGTCATCATAGCAGTAATCACAGTTAGGGAGTTTCTATTTGCAATATTTGTCTCTTCCTGCCTCCGTAGGACCAAGCATACTTCCTTGAAATTTACCCTATCCATATTTATCATGTCTGATGAACATCACTTGAAAAAAAAAACTAGGGGAATCATTAGTTGTATAATGAAACCAATCAATATGAAAAATAAAACTATATTGCCTTTCACCCAAAATGATAATTGCAAACCTGTATCTACATGTCGAAACAAAATTCATTCATTCCACTTAGATCCATGAAAGGGACTTGGAAGAATAAATGTGACTTGCATAAATGATTTCCCAAAACCCACCAAATTCTTCTTACCTTGGCCAAGAGTTGCAAGCTTTGAGGCAAGAAGCCATGAACTAGCAAATGGCCACTCTTGTTGTTCGCTGCCAAGATTTAATGTTGGACCAAACCCTCTATAATTTCCAAATAAATACCAACAATTGTGAATGCATCCACGATCCCAAATAACTTATGAAAGTCGAAGCCACAATGCAATTTAACCACACACATAATCGTTAAAGCGAGCATAGTGTATGGGCGACCCACACCCATCTTTATTCATACAAGTTCATGAAATATTCTATTGAATGGTGAGCTCCTTGGAATTTGAACTATGATAATAATTTAAACTCATAATTAAGGAATATTAAGAGTGTTAATGACCATGCTTTTAATTGGGGTTTTAGGTTCAAGGATCACCACAAATCGGACCAATAATCTACCTTTGTTTTCAATTCCCTTTTGGCAAGAGAAAATGAGATGTTTGCAACTTAAATTGATAGCCAATTGATTCTCTAGATCAATGATTATAAATTATTTATAGTTGTGCAAGATTTACAATTTAACCCTTTAATTAGCATTAATGAATCCCCAATTACAAGCAAGGATTATATATTTTCACTCTTGGCTATATATTGTCCACGCTAGAGTGGTTGTGTCTTAGTAATATTGTTTGGTGGTTCCTTTAAGATCTAGGATAATTCCACCCCTCACCACCACTCTAGGTTTGCTTTTAGAAGACCCATCAAAGAAGAGTATTTGTGATTTTTTCTAGGCTTTACAACCAAAAACTTTAGTTGGAATCTTTATTATTATCCTTGGCAGTTGGAAATGGATTCCCTTTTTAGTATTAATACTATTTTGATTGTTTACCTTAAAATGCACCTTCCACTCCTCCAATTTACCTAGACCTACATCCTAAGGTTGAAGGTGATATTGGAAGTGTTTTACTAGAAGAGAGATGGGCCTCATAATTGTTTTCCTTGGATGAATCAATTCATTTGAGATGATTTTCTTATTTCTAGAAATATAGATATTCCAACATATGAATTTGGGAATGGATTCAAATATTATTTTGAAGGTGGGCTTGTCCTTAAAATTTCTAGAGTATAATTTGTCCCATCTCAACAAGGAGTTGTCCAAATGTGTCAGCTATAATATACTTCCTGTTGCCTATGCCTAGACTTCCTTGGCGTATTTGCAGTTAAGGAAAAAAAATGAAGTACAAACTCTTCATCTTCCCTACATAAAGCACATTGCAATGGACCAATAATTTCACATTTTCTTAAGTTTTTAGTAGTTATATTTTTTTATGTGCTAATATCAAATAAAAGCCATTGATATTTAACAAACCATTATCATTTTAGATTGATTTCCATATTGAATATTTATTTGGGAGCTATAGATTTCAATCGAGATACATAACCAATGTTTACCATATATATACCTTCCATGCCTATGAGTCCTCCTTTAATTTATGTCATGGAGCACATCTTAAAAGAGATTGTAATGAAGAGGAGATCAATCCTTATAGTAGGAACAAGTGTATATTCTATTTTCTACCACAACCACATTATAAAATGTTCATTCCACTTAGAAATATTATACAAGGAATTTAAATGTTTTCCTTATAGCCAATTTTTTTTAGATGAGATAAATCAGTTGTATATTTAAACTTCTCAAAGGGATCACAAATTTAAATAATTTCAAAATCTGTGAGCCTTTATGGATTCATAGATTAATATTTGAGTTTCTAGTTCTTAGAAGTATTTCTTCCATAACGGTTTCGTCTACCAAGCATATTTACCTATGATTAGCCTCTATAATAGCTTAGCACCTAGAGAAATATTCATCAAACTTGGATCCCTGATCTTGTTTCTGCCTTGTTCTTTTGGAGATCATATTGTTTTTCAATTGATGAGGTTATATTTTGTATCATTAGACCATCCCCCTTGCCATAGAAACTTTTGGATATGCATGTAAATTTGATTCACTATGTATTGTGGAGCTAGGAACATAGGACACTAGTAAATTGGGAGGGTCAATAATACATCTTTTATTAGAATGATATGGCCTATTGGATTAAGCCATTGTGATACTTAGTGGTCAAATTTGATCTACATTTTATTCAAATTTTATCTTAATGAAGACCAATCCTCAACTAATGGGAACTAGAAGATATGTGATATTGAGAAAAATAAGAAAGGGTCGATATTCTAAACATATATTTGACATTTTCTTTACTTAGTTTCCCCTCTATATGCATCTAAATAGGATTCCATAATTTGACTAAAAAATTATGCTTTAGGGAGAGAGGCTCTATCTAGGAATAATGTATCATTCGTGACTTGAGAGTGATTTAAACATTTATTTTCTCTAACTATATTAATTCTAGGAAGATGCTCAATCCACCTTTTAGCTTCTAATTTCCAACTAAGATAATCTTCCATAATAACATATAAGTGTGGGAACATGGGGAATCCTTGCCTCAATCCTCTAATGCTTTTGAAAAAGGAAGTCGGGTGGCCATTAACAAGAGGTGCCATCCAAGGGATGGTCATGTAGGAGGCTACCCATTTAGTAAATTGAGAGATGAAACCAAATTAAGCTATAATTTTAAATAAGAAAGAGTGTCTTACTAGGTTGAACATGTTTTCCATATCCAAATTAATAAGCATTCCTTTTTCCTTGGTTGAATATCTTGAATGGATAGCTTCCTACACAAGAACAATAATATCAATTATTTGGCTATTTTCGATAAAAATCCCATTGGTTAGTACTTTCTATTTAGGAATAAGAGGTTTTAATATTTTTTATTTTATTTTTCTCATGATTTTATAGGTAGATATGCACAAATATATGGGATGAAATATGGCAAAGTATAAATGATTCTTTTCTTTAGGAATAAGGGCCAAAAATGAAGAATTATTGTTCCCTGCTTACCTACAAGATCATTGGTCATATACAAGAATATGAAATAGATCTAGTTTTATAATATCCCAAAAGAATCTAAAAATGTATAGAGAGAAGCCATTTGGCCCAAAATATTTATCCAGTTCTAGGCTCCAAACATCCTTTCTTGTACCATTTCTTCTATGGGCTACTCCAACATTTCATTTTCTTTGTTAGGTACACATTTTGATATATTTTCTAAAATTTCTTCAACACTGGCTTCCAAAGATTCTCCATGTTGACTGAATAATGAGCTATAATTATTATTTGTTGCTTCCTTAATCATTGCAAAATATAATCTCATTTTTCCATCTTCCAAATTGATTTATTACACATTGATATTATATATTATATGTTTTGCTTACATGTGTAAGAAACTAATGTTTCTACCACCAATATCCTTTAATCATAGACTTCTTGAATCAAGTCAACACGTATCTTCTTCTTGTGTTAAAACAACCTTATATTGTTTTTACAGATGAGATTCCTTATTTAGAAAATTCAGTGTCACTTCTATAAGCTCCATTTCTAACTCTAGTTCTTCCAACTTGTTTTATATTTTCTCCTTTTCTTCATGCAGTGGGAAGTAGAAATATTTTGCCCAATATCTAGGCCCTACTTAACTAATATGAGATTTTAGTCCCAAAAGTAGTTTGGAGTACTAGGAATCCACACTTTTTAGATACTCTTTAACTTTTTCAACAACTTCTTGAGAGGCAAGCCAAAGGGGGTTGAATCTAAAGGGGACTAGACCAAAATCAATAGTAGTATGAATTTGAAGGGAGTTCACTTTATGATATGAAGTGGAAGAGTATAAAATTTTGGATTTGAGTATATATTGCCTTGAAGTAAAATATTAAAATGGACTGAAAACCTATCGAGCCTTGCCACTATGTATCCTAAGCCAAAATAGTTGTTGGACTAGGTGTATTGGCCTTTACAAGGTTTTACATCCTCTAGATCCCAGTCAAAAATTAAATCTTCAAGGGATTCTCAAAAGGGGTCCTTTACAACATTCACACCCTTTTTTAATAGTTGCGAGGCATAACATTGAAATACAAACTAATAGATAATGTTTTACAAATTTTGAGTTATAAAAACTCTTTAAGGACCTCCAACAAATCTCTTTGTCCATATAGTTTATGAGAAGTATATATTGAAAATAGAGATAGCCTAACTAGTCTAATTATTTCTAAATTTTGAAGAATTCAATAATGAGTTTGGAAAGAGAACTCTAATTATACATTTGTAGCATTCTAAATCATATACACCCTTGATGCCCTTCTAAAATCTTGCATCATTCCTTCACTTTGCTCTCATAGTCATTAGTAAATCCCAAGAGCTTTAGAGGATTTCATTTTTGTAGTAAGAGTGCTATGGATGATTAACTTCTAATAATGTTTTTACTTGTAAATGATTTATTCATATTTCTAAGATCCTTGCAATTCTAAGAGACTAGATTCATTCTTTGAAATGTGATTTAGAAGATCCCCTTTTTGAGGGTGCTTGTATTCCTTGGGATTTTAAAGATCTGGTCCCTATTCTTAGCTTGCATAGGATGGTTTGATGGGCCCCCCTAATATTTTCCTTTCTTTATTTGTCGCTTACTTTCCTCCTTGATTTTTTTGGGATATTCTTCTGTGATTCCCTTTCTCATTTCCCATCATCAACCCAGTCCTTCAACTCTGTATCTTGCAATGTATCTTCTTGGAAGATGATTTCAACATATTTGTAATTTTATACTTCTTTCATGAGTTCCCCAAAACTTCAATGATGATTTTCTAAACCATACAAAAACCCTAGGAATGAGGAGAGCCCTACTTAACTTAGACTAAAGGCAGATTCTATTTCTTAAGGATATCCTCCATCCCTTGCAGATTTGACTATTTGACATTTAGGGACTAGTCCACTTTGTCTTAGTCTAAGACAACATATTGTTGGCTAAAATTTTGGGAATTGATTTAGATGTCAATGTTTCTCCCCATATATTTATCAACACTTCTTTTCCATTCCCCCCTTTTAAGGCCAGATGACCACCTCTATTTAAAGCATGATATTTGTCTCCCATGTTTACTGAGGATTCTTGTATCTTCGAAATCTAAGTCCATTGTTCCTCCTCATTTATTGTGTCTATTATTTGTGCATTTCACTTCTTACAATCCTTGTCACAAAGCCTATATTATTGGCATGACTTACACTTGAAAGGAAATTTCTCATAGTTAAATATTTGAATGCATTTCCATTCGTCAATCTCAATGAATTTTCACTTCAGGGAGGCCTTTTTCAAGGTCAACTTCGATGAAAACCCTAGCGAATGAGAATAGGTTCTTTGTAGTTTTGGCTTTGTCCATGTATTTCCCAAGATAATTACCTAGACATATTAAGACATCATCATTCCAACAATGTAAAGGTAGTCAAGGAAGCTGAATATATATTGTCACAACAGAAGGAATACTATCCTCCATGTTGAAATTCATAGTTAATTTATTCAAATAGAAGTCCCTGGCTCCCAGAAAGAAGGGTTTGTTTTAAAATATTAGATCTAGATCCTCCTTTTGTTTGAAGAGAAAGGTGAAGAAACCTCTCCCACATAGAAAATGTTGAATCTGGGCCTTGACATGGAGTTTCCATGTTTTTTTTTTTTTTTAACAATGTCAGATATATGTATTAATGTTCGAAAAGGAAGCTAGCTCCCATTTACAAAATTTATGAAAGAGGAAAAATGGAGGAGGGGGAAAAGCAACTGCGATCAAAATCTAGTGCTTTTACATCAGGGCAGGGGAGTCCTCCAACAACATTTGATTTGTAGCTTCGAAAGTACTGCTTCAAATAAAAACTAAAATTACATTTCATAACTGAAAATATTTTATGATAAAACTGAGACTTTTCCTACTAATATCTATCTTATAAACTACTACTATTACATAATAAAATACTGATTTACAGTGGAGAGAAGACTGATGATCACTGTAATTGCTTAAAATTGGAATAGTTAAAATATTTATCTTGGAGATGAGGGAGCTGCTCCATTATGAGATCTTCATTTATTTTTTATTAACAATGTTTTCTTCCCCTGTTTCGAACATGCTATTGCGATCCTGAGAACTGGTGCTACCTTATGATTTTTTGGTGATTACATCTCTAAGAAAATCCACAGTGCTTTGCATATGAAAACACCGATTGTTGAGTTTATCATAGTCCTTCTTATATTTTGATAGGCGAGTCATAATGACAACATGTTCAACACGATTCTGCACCTTCAACTAATTTAGGAGGTCCTTCACAGGCTATATCATGAATTTATGCCCGTTGCACTGAGGGTATGCAGCAGAGGAGGGTGATTCCATAACTGCATAGACAAGGGAGGCCAAAGAAATTTCGAAGAGGGAGAAAAAGGAAAAATTATGGCTTGAATGAGGAGAGTAGCAGGTGAGGAGGATCGCCGATGAAGAGGAGAGAACAACTAGTAAAACCAAAGGACAACACACAGAGATCCAACATGCAACAGAGAAGAGGAATGGAGGAATGGATCAATGCATAAAGATAGAAGCAATGAATGGTATAAGAAGATCAGGTGAGGGCACGATGCCAGGAAAAATACAAACGGGTGCGTGAGTCAAGAGGAATATGACATAGTGTAGGGGGATATTTTCCATGATAAAAAGGATCTTCTTGGATAGAAGCTAGGGGATAAAACAAGGGGATTTTGGATAAAATATTTTTATGTACTTCAGTAATAGATTTTTAGAGACGCGTTTTCATATTTTCATGGATTTGGTGCTAATATGAAAAGTACATATATGGAATGATTTGAAAATTGACGTTGTTGCCTATTTTGACTTGGCCTTGATCTCTTTGAACTGCTATGATTGCCAAGGAGTCTGCAATTTTGTTATTGTCTCTCAAAATATGATAGTATGAGATATTCCATAAATTAATCATTTTTTCACTGGTCCAGAGAATGATTTGTGCTAACTCAACATTCTTCAGAGTGGTATTATTCACCATTTGCTGAATTATATGGAGGAGTCTCCAAAGATAACTGGGTTTTTAATATTTTCCTTCCTCAAAATTTGAGATCCTAATAACATACCATAGGCTTCTACTTTTTTGTTTGATGTAGTGCCAAGACCCCATTCGAATTCCACGCTTTAATGTTTCTCCCTGTTCCATATGTAGCCTCCTGCCCCAACTCTACCCAGATTAGATTTAGAAGCACCGTAAAAAAACATATAGTAACACTTTAGAGTGCTAATCCACTTGAGAAATTCTTCTTCCTTTAGTTTGAATTTCCACGAATTGTTATTGAGGTTGGATTTTCCTGATTTGTAATGTGGAGTATATCTACCTTTCAACAACTGAAGAAATCCAGGATCTTTCCTCAAATTGGACTAGGGATTTGTCAATTTTTTTTACTCCTTTCGAGAAAAGGAATTCAGATGCTAAAGCCCAAGCAATGGCAGTGAATTTCCTTGGATTTGGCTTTATATCTTGAAAGATCTGCTTGTTTCTTGCGAGCCAAAGTTTCCAAATGAGAAAAGAAGGCAAGCTTAGCCATAATATTTTAATTGTATTCTTATTTTTAAAAGAGTATGGAAATAAATTCCTCCAATTTGAGTAGAAGCCCTCAATTATTTGGGTGAAGTTTAATTCGATTTCCATAGCACTGATGAGGAGATTCCAGCAAGCCTTTGTGAAATTACAACTGATAAATAAGTGATTTATGGTTTCTTCTTCAATGTTGCACATGGGTCATCTTGAAGGACCAATAATGCATCTCTTTTTAAAATTATTAGTTGTTAATATCTTACCTTACAGGATAATCCATAAGAAAATCCTAATTTTTGGAAGCGATTCTATTTTCCACACTATTTTCCAAAGGGGCCAAGACTAGTTGATCCCTTGGTCCTGGAGCTTGATGTAGCATGACTTTACACTGAACATTCCTGCTGTTGGATTCCATCTAAATGTGTCATGTTGAACTTGTTTAAGAGTGGTGGCGCCTTTTAAAAGGCAGGTTAATGTTTACCATTGTAGAAAAAGGGTCGGAGGGATAGGAGGGGATTTGCAACTAGTCCACATTCTATTTTATTGACACCAATAGGATATCTGATCCAAATGCGTTATTCCATTCTTATTCATCCAATCCACTAGAGGTTGAATTTCTTTATGCTGTGATATTGGTGGCTGTCCCATTATATTTTCCTTCCATATGTGAATGTCTTTTCGTCCTTTTGGGATTCTTGAAACATTCTCGGAGATCATTGGGATCACTTTCTTAACAAGTTTCCACAACTACGAACATGGTCTTAGAGGAATCCTTTTGATTAGAAGAATTAAGCGAGATAAATTTAAATATTTAGCCTCTAAGATTTGCTTTCACCAGCTTGGAGTACCATTGATCATTCTCCAGATTATTTTTTCTTCAAGAGAAATATTCATCAAGCCAGGTAGCCTTATTCAAATTCCTCCCTGCTCATAGGGTGCAGTGACTTGCTTCCAATTGACAAGATTAATTTTTTTACTTTTTGTTTTGCCTCCATGCTAGGGGAAGCCTCTTATGACCAACTCAATGTATTTATGAATACTTGTAGGAGCTTGTACTATAGAAAACTGATAGGATGATATTGCAGATAGGACAACCTTAATTAAAATAACTCTCTTGGCTAGATTGAGCCAAAGGATTACCCACCCAAGAAGTTTTTTCTTCATTTTGTCTATAATGTTGTTCCATATTTCAGTTTTCAAAATATTTTTCATTATTGGAAGTCCTATATGTTTAAAGTGAGTGCAGTTGCTTTGAAAGGGTACACTGAAAATTTGGGAAATTCACTGAAGCGTTCTGATTAGCACATTCCAACCATAGATGTTACACTTTGAGTGGTTGATTAGACATCTTGACACCTCCAGGAATTCATCCAAGATATTTTTAAATCTTTGAGCAACTATGCAAGAGGCACCCTCAAGCAATAGAGTGTCGCTTGAAAAAAGAGAGTGGTTGATGCTCTTTATTCCAGATTTGATAGACATACCTGTAATGGAGCCAGTTCTTCTACAATGATCTAAGTTGCTGCTGAGTGCTTCCGCCATCAAGATGTAGAAAAAAGGTGAAAGGGGACAACCTTGCCTCAAACCTCTGTTACTTTGGAAGAATTGGATTGGTCTTCCATTTATTAAAGGGGTTATCCATGGTCCTTTAGTGCATGCTTGAATCATGTCAATAAGGTCTTTGGAGAAGCCAATTTTTTTAAGGACAACTGATAGTAATTCTAGATTCACTCGGTCAAAGGAATTAGCCATGTATAGCTTTAGAATGAAACCTTTCTCTCCCTTTAAAAGGCTTGAATAAAGAGCCTCTTGAACCACTAATATGTTGTCGATGATTTGTCTCCCTGGAATGAATCCCCCTTGGTTTTCTGAAATCAAACCCTGTAAAAGTGGCTTGATCCTGTTGGCCAAATTTTTTGAAATTATTTTGTATGATGTGTTACATAAAGATATAGGCTTTAAGCATTGGAAGGAGGTCGGTTTCACATCCTTCAGAATTAAGGCCGACAAGGTGGAGTTGGTGAAACCCCCAATTTTATTTTTCAAGAAGGTCCACCAGATCATTTTTAGAAGATCTCTTTTTAATGATATTCCAAAAAGATCTGTAGAAAGAGAAGGATAAGCCATCTGGTCCCAGGGCCAGAAAAAAACCACACATCCAAGCTCCTCTTCTTCTATTTCTCTCATTATTTTCTTATTTTCTTCAGAGGTGACCTTGTTCGGTATGTGCCTTGTGAAATTCCCACTGTTTGATTTCTCAAGATCACCAGATAAGAAACTCTTGAAGTTTTGATAAGCTTCTCTTTTTAATTCTTCCCGTCCTCTAATCTCTTTTCCGCTTGCTCCTATAATTTCTGCTATGTGGTTTTTGATTTTTTTTTTGCCTTTGCTGAATTGTGGAAGAAGGATGTGTTTTTGTCTCCTTCCTGAACCCAAAGACTTCTCGACTTCAGTCTCCAAGTTTCCTCTTCTTGTCTATTGTTTTTGTATATGTCCCATTGAAGGGCTTTCTCTTGCAAGAGGTTTTCTTTGGTGTCCTCCTCATCTTCCATTATTTTTTGGAGGGTGTCTAATTGCTGTTGTAACTCGACTTTCTTTTTTTGTGGCTCCCTGTATTTTATTTTTTCCCAATCCTTTAGCTTAATTCCGGTTTCTCTTATTTTAGTTTCCCATCTAAATTCTGGGGATCCATTGATGTTTTTTTCCCATATGTTCTTCAATATATCATGAACTTCCTCATGATTACTCCATAAAGGATTGTATTTGAAGGGAAGGGGTCCGAGGTTCTCACCCTCCCCCAAAAATATGACAATCAGATTGTGGTACGATGCTGCTGAAGCAATTATCCTTGATGTTATTATGTTGAATTTTGCTATGATGGAGTGTTGCAATAAAATTCTGTCTATTCTTTCTTTAATATTTCCCATGCTGGAATGTCTTTTGCTCCATGTGAATTTTTTGTTTTTAGGAACAACGTCCATGAGATTGTTTTCTTCTATGATCTCTTCTAGTTTCTGTCTATATTGATTTGCCAAAAAGCATCCACCCTTCTTTTGTTTTGCATGAAAAACTAGATTCAAATCACCACCTAGAATAATGGGAAATGGAGAGGAAGAGTTGAGGTGTTCCATCCAAATATTTCCAGCAGTGCTCTTTATCTCTATATCATGCTGGAGAACATATGTTGAATATACTTATGTTGATTCCATAAACTATGTGTTGTAGATCAGTCCTTAACTAGTGCGAACTATTGGTGTGGGAGATTAGCACTCATGATGCTTCATCCAACCATGTGATGATACCTCCTGATTCTCCTATGACTGAGATATAAATTCCTTCATAATTTTTTGTTTTCTGTATGTTTTGGAATATGTCTTGTTCCGATAGTTTGGTCTCCTGAAACATGAGAAGTGCCAGAGTTTCTGTTTTGATGAAATATTTTACAACATTCACCTTTGAGAAGTGACCTAGACCTCTGCAATTCCAAGAGACAATATTCATTATTTGCTCTTGGTTGTATTTGAGGGACCTTTCCCTCTTGGGTTATTCTACTGCTTTCCTTTGACTCGAACAGTTTTTCCCATAAATGTTTCCATGGCTTGCTGTGTGCCTAGTGCCATTTCTTTGATTGTTTCTTCATCTCTCATTTCGTTGTTGGATTTTCTTTCGAGTTTTTTGTGGAAGTCGGATGAAAGTAAGGAGTATTTTGATTTAGTTCTAGTAAGAACTCGATCGAAAGAAGGGATGAAAGGACTGGAGGAAGGATGAGGAGAAGGGGGAAAGAGGATCAAAGGAGGATTGGAGGGGCCAGAGGGGGATGTTGGAGGGGATAGAAAATAGATCGAAGGTAGAAGAGGGGGAATGAGAAATTCAAGAGAAGGGGGGAGGGGATAACAAAACAAAAGGATTAGAATATGGAGGACGGGAAGGAAGAGAGGAAGAGGAAGGCTTCTCCAATGCTTTTGGTGGAAAGGAGGGAGGGGGAGGAGGAGGCACATAATGAATTGAGGAAGAGGGTAGTTTGGTGTTTTTGTTTCCAGATTTTTTCCTTTTCACTTGTTCCTATCGAGTTTCTTTTGTAGCTTCAGATTCTTTTGTTTCATTTTTAGTACATCTATTTGCAAAATGAATGTATTCATGGCATACCTTGCATTTGAATGGGATTTTCTCGTAATCCAGTTGTTGCACATGATTTCAGCTATTGAATTTGAGTTTGACTGCTTCTGGAAGTCCTTTTCCGAGGTCTACTTCAACACAGATTTAAGCACATGCGTGCATGTTTTCTTTGGGTTCACTCCTGTTATTGTATTTTCCAACAACGTTTCCGATGGCTTTGACAAACTCATATCCCCAGCAATGAAGAGGGAGGTGAGGAAGTTGAACCCAGACAGGAACAACACTTGGCATGTCCAACTCCGAATCAAAATCAAGAGTCCAACGATTAAGATACAGTGCTATGGTATCCATGAAGTAGGGACCATTTCGGAAAATCAGGTCTCTGTCCTCCTTGGATTCAAAATGGAAGTCAAAGAATCCTCTTTGACATAATATAATGGAAATTTCCCTTGGATGGATTGTAACCAGTTGCGGTCCACCCATTTTTACACAGTTTTGGGGGAAGGCCAAAGTCTTGTAAACTGTCCAACCAACCCTCTTTCAGCTAAGGAGATAACAGCTCTGCGAGGAAGAGCTAGAGGGAGGACGATCTCCAACATATCATCTAGCTTCTCAACGAACTTTGAGAGCATAGACCGAGGGAGCCGAGGTCCCATATATGAGACGAGTGAAGAAAATGTAGTGGCTACTTCATCAGGGACAACATAGTCAGTGACATTTGTTGCAACTTCATTAGATGTAGAGTCATTCAAAGAAGTATCATGCGATGTTGAGAGAGCATCATCATGCACCCCGCGCGAAGGAGGCTCTAGAGGGGACATAGGAGAGCCCGCACAGGAGGAAGGGAGGCGTAGGCGGCCATAGGAGGCAACCATACCTAACAACGCTCAGTCCACGAGATTTTCAAGACTCGCCATGATTAAAAAAAAAAAAAGAAAAGAAAAGAAAAGAAAAGAAAAGTTTCCATGTTTTACTAATCAACATCTAAGCAACAACCATTTTTAGGGAGGGAAAAATCCCTATAAATTAACCTATTCAACCTCTCTCTACAAGTGTGAGGGCCTTTTCTTTGAAGGTTATTGGAAAGATTTTAACAAAATTAATTTCTTCTAGCCATTTTACAAATTAATAAGTTGGACTTATCGAAACAAGTAGAGTTCACCAAATAGCATAGAATGCCACTATATCTTCATCATATGAGAAGGTTTATGGCTCCCTCTCCCCGTCCATTTAATTCTATCATTGCTCAAAATCCAAGATTGCTAAGGTTTCAAAGTGCTAATCCAATTGATGTGTTATTTTTACTAATTAATAATAGTATAGATAATTAATAATAGCATAGATAATGGAAAAAAATATAATAATGTGTAAAATATTTTTGTTCCCTTAAAAAAAAATTAAACTTTATACCTATTAAGAAAATAGAGTATAAATTACAGTTTTTAACATATATATATATCTTTTTTTGCCAAGAATATCTAACTTTAACGAATTAACCTTAATCCCAATGACAAAATTATTCTAACATTATATAATGAAAACGTGTACCAATAATTTGTTTCAATAAACAAGAAATTTATATCTGTAAACATATTAAGAGATTTGTACCATGAATATTCCCTTCAAACGGGTGTGAGGATGCCAGATCAAGATCTTAAACCAAAATAGAGAGAGTATATTTGCAGACATATTTCTAAATTATATTAATCAAAATTGTGAGTTATATACTTTACAAAGCTCCCGCTTAAATTACATTAATCAAGATGACTTTTTTCTCCACAAGAAAAAGCCTAGTTAAATTGGACGTAGGTAAGAGACAAAAGGGAAAATGAATTAGGATCCATTCAATTTCTATTTATCATATCGTTGTAATTGGCCTTGTAGAGTTGTTTGTGTGTCTCTGTTGCATTCTTTTCCTACCGTGATTGGTTTCTTTTATCTGTGTTATGCCTTTTCCATTGGATATATGTTTTTTGTTGCATCCTTCATCATTATCACTTCTTTTTACTTCTTTTTTGTTGCATTCCTTCATCACTATCACTGCTTTTTATATGCTTTTTTTTTGGGTTGTTCCATTGTTGTGTAACCAGCTCCAAAAATAGAAGAAAAGAGATATCAACGCCTTAGAAATGAGCCACTTCGAGGGGGCAACCTCCAATACATTACATAAATGAACAATTCTTGGATGATACAATTTACAAAACCTCCTTTCTATATATAGAAGTCCATGGGGCCATAATGTAATCCTAGTGGGGCCACAATGTAATCCTAGCCGACCTAACAATAATAATTTAAGGGCACAATAATAACAATATGGGGGTTACGGGGTACAACAATAACAATAAGGGGGTTACACTAACATCAATAAGAGCCTATACTAGTAATATAGCGACCTAACATGCTCCTGTCATTCGAAAAAGTGTTTTCCTCAACTCTTGATTATTTCTTGATGTATACGTATAAAATTCTCATCCTCCCATGTGAAATATTTTACGGAAAGTTCTTCCTTATTTATACTCTGAAATTGATCGTACTTGTCGATTTCTAGTTTCTATGACTGCTTCATAACTTCTTTCGATGTGATGTTGATCTTCCTGTTGTTTCATTAGATTCTGCACCAAAGTTTGGTTATCCTTTGAGAGTTGGAGAACTTGTTGTTGATGCTCGATGTGATCTTCCATTAATTTATCATCCATATTTGCTATTATTTGATCCTTCAAACCATCCAACTTAGCCTCCATTTCTGATTTTAAACCATCTATTTCATCTTCAATTTCTCTTCGTAAGATTGAAACTTTTTGCACTTGGTACCGTAATTTTGATATCTCATACTGCAATTGTTCCTCTTCATGTGTCATAGTATAGCTTTTTGAGGGATTAATGGATATGGAATTATTTTTTGGAGGCATAATAGCACCCATTACTGACAAAAATTCTTCAATATTCCCTTGGAATCAATTCAACTTGATTCTTCAAACAAGACTTATGCAATTCGGGCAAAACAATACACACCTTTTACTTGCTTTGAGGAGCTCGATATTGAAATTGAATTATCACTGTAATTGAAAATCTTTGATATCTGAAATTCAGCCCTATAGTAGCCCTGAAGCTTCTCAAATCACACAGGTCGACCGGTTTGATTCTCAAGACAAAGTTGTGTCAATCTACCTGATAAGTATAATTTTGGAGCTGATTTAAGTGAAGGCAGAACATATCGATCTTCCGTGTCCTTTGACTTGTTTTTTGTTTCTTAAATTGATGGCCAAGAAACTACAGGCCATGTACTAACGACCACTTTTGATGGCACGCCAATCCAATCTCCAGAGAGAGAGTTATTGAACTTTTCCCACGATCACCTCTTTGAGATGAAATTCAGGAGCCTGAAAAAGCACTACCTTCCATAGATCATATCTCCAAAAATATTGCGAACCAAGCTCTGAAATTTTTTGAAAAATTTCCTCAGGATTTTTGCTTCTCACCATACAAATTTGAGATTCTGAACCTTCGTAGAAAAATTTTTATAGCGAAAATTCCACGATGACCTGTTTAGGAGCTTGAAAAAAGGCCTAACTTCCACAGATGATATCTCCGAAAATATTGCGAACCAAGCTCTGAAATTTTTAGACAATCTTCCTCAGGATTTCAGCTTCGCACCCTAATAATTTCAGCTTCTGAAACTTCGTAGAAAAAACGTTATAGCGAAAATGCCACGATGACCTGTTTGGAGCAGCGAAACCCTAGAATCCCAAGCTCTGATACCAAATGTTGTGTAACCAGCTCAAAAATAGAAGAAAAGAGATATCCACGCCTTAGAAATAAGCCACTTCGAGGGGGCAACCTCCAATACATTACATAAATGAACAATTCTTGGATGATACAATTCACAAAACCTCCTTTCTATATATAGGAGTCCATGGGGCCATAATGTAATCCTAGTGGGCCACAATGTAATCCTAGCCGACCTAACAATAATAATTTAAGGTCACAATAATAACAATATGGGGGTTACAGGGGTACAATAATAACAATAAGGGGGGCTACACTAACATAATAAGGGGCTACACTATTAATATAGGGACTTAACATCCATGATTCATGTTACATTTTTTCCAAACCATGGTTATATATATATATATATGATCATTTTATCGTAAAGTAATATTTTCTATATAGTTGACATATAGTTCTTATTTAACTAAAGTGCTTGGAGTAACCATCCCAGGATATAAATGAAACATATTTTCATACTAGACTATGTTTTCTTTGTATTTAAATTAACCTTGTTTAAAAAGGAGTTGGGATGAAGTATTCTTCCCATCAACTGTTTGAGAATCTACATTATGTTTTTTTATATTAGTGAGAAGATATCTAACACCAACTTTATGGTTGGTCTAATTGTATTGAATAAGCTGCACAAGTTCACATTCTTGAGGTGATACATTCTCCACTATCTATATAATGAAGAGATATTTCTTAGTTGATTTTTATAGCTTTCTTCGAATAGAAGGGTTATATATCTCACAAATTTCATACTTCTCACAAGATCGAGATGATCATCTACCTTTTACATGTGATTGTTGTTGAGTCTCACCCTCTTGATTAAAAAATATTGATTTTCCCAGGTTTTCCTCACAATATGGGTTCTTGCATTTGGAGAAATTGTTGGTTTCATTCACTGATCTTCTTGGTTGGATGGAGCGTCTCATTTGATGTGCTTTGCATATAATATCTAATAAGCCTTTCAAGCCTTTATAAGATTGTTGATATAGGGATCTGGTCCTATTTGGTGGCAAAAACAATTTCCAATTTCTCTTACTCATCCTTCAATCCTCATATGGTCCAATGCATTTGTAACTCAATTTCTTACTCATCTTGTGTAAATGAAAAAGAGGTGCTTAATTTTTTCTATAAGATCCTTAATTATAGATATATTAAAAGCTAACCCCCAATGGATCTTTGTGAATAGAGAACTTGAAATCATAATGAGTTTCTTCATAGTTGGATTATAATCCCTACATCACTCTATATCTACAACAAATAGAATCCCAAGCTCTCTATCATCAACGATAAAATCTCCATTGCTTTAATTTCCACATATTTTTTTATATTCACCCTATATTCACTGCATATGGTGCTTTCAAAAATGACTTTAAGAATCATAAAAGATACCACAAATCCCTAATGCCCCTTGACGCTCCATCAAAATAAAATTAAAAATAAAATTGTACCAGTTTATTAAAGGTAAAGTCTCTTGATTAAAGTTTCAAAAATGAATGACACAACTAGTCACATAAAAGTGTAAATATTTGATTTGATTTATAATATTTTGTTTTAGTTTGATGTTAAAATTACCAATTATATCATTTTCATACCTAATAGGTAATTTCTAGTTTGTTATTGTCCTCTATATTTCAAATCATTAAAAGTTATCGTTACATTAGTACATCTATTTCAAATCAATATTACATTGATACATCCATATGGTGGGATTTCATTTTACATTTTTTTTCTTCTAAATGATTATTTATTAGACAAAATTATTCAAACAAAAAATATCAACAAACGAGGAGTTAAACTTAAAGGATGGTAGTTATAGTTTTGAGAAATATCCTATACATATCACTAATAATTCCATCCATGCAATGTGGCAATTAGGTCAAAGATAACTAAATTTATCCTCAACATAATGGGACAAAAATGCTATTACCAAAATAAAAGGAGTATGAAGAACCATATCAATCTAAATGTCACCTTAATGAAGGTCTATGCTAGTAATTTATTAATTCTTAAAGTAGAGTATAATTAACCATAAGAAAATGAATAGTTACTAGTTTACTTGAAGATTTATTGATATTAGCATTTGTTCTTGTTGGTATTTTGAATATATAATTATTTAGATAACAAATGTTTAAAAAAAAATAAAAAACTTAATATATATGCCTCTCCTTTACACTAGTCCTTTGAAATTGCAATTATTTCTATAACCTTACAATAACACTAACTAACAAATTAATTAAAGATAAAAACATTTACAAAAAAATCAAACCATGGAAGGAGATTACGCATATTCATCCCCACTTGGGATTTCTAGTTTGAAATTGACATGAGAAGAGGAAAATTGCTTAACTATGTTGAATTCCATACTGCCTCCCAGATTGTGTTTTTGCTAAACTGTCTTTCTTCATGAGTTAATTGTTTCATATTATAGAGGAAAATTAGCAATTAATATTAACATGCCCTATGGATTTCCATGATGGAGACCAAGCTATAGGACATGATATGTTATGAGAAACAATATGAGAAAAGTCTCGGAGCCCCTTGTCTGCTTACTATATTAACTATAAAATATGATAGTGTTATAGATATACATGTGTTCAATAGTTCTTTGATTAAAATAAACAAAAGGACAAGTGAGAAAATTCAAAAAACCATTCAATATACAATATAACATTACCAGACAACTTATAGTGCCGATCATAGTTTACATGGATATAGCTTAAGGACTTGTCTGTCTACTTTCTGCTAGGACTGCATCAAAAAATTTGAGTCTGGAGGGTCTTCACTGATGATTGGGTCATTGAGCTACTTGTTGCATCATTCTTATCTACCTAATAATCCGAGTAGTCACAAATTAGTGTTCTTAGTGACTTAAACCAAACTCTCATAGCATATTTTCCAAGTGTCTGTTATGTTTCCAGTTGAAAATAACACAAAAAAAAAGAACTATATAGATCAACGACTGGATATTAATCCACTTTGAGGTGGAAACCTCATTTACATCACATAAATGAACAATTCTTGTATGGTTCAAATGACAAGACCTCCTTGGTATATATAGGAGTCTAAGAGGTAAAAATATAATTAGGGCCTACATAACAATAATAATGTAAGGGAACAACAATAACAATACTGGGATTATATGGGGCACAACAATAACAATATGGGGGATACATTAGTATTATAGGGACCTACCATGCCCCTGTCCTTCAAAAAAGTGTTGTCCTCAACGCTTAAGTAGTTATGGATGCTTTTGAATAAAATACTTATCCTCCAATGTGGAGTCTTCAATAGGTAAGTTATTCTACTTCATGAGATAATATGAAATTGTTCTATTTCGTAGCATCTAGATTCTTGTTTTTGTGATTGCTTTAGGCTCCAATATGATTTTTCCTTCCTCGTCAAGTTCTGGAAATATAGCTTGAAATGGAAGCTTTTCACCTATAACCTTCTTAATCATGAAACATGGAAAACTGGTTGTACTCACGAAGATGCTGAAAACTCCAAATTGTATGCCATAGTACCAATATTTTTCAACACCTTGTAAGGGCCATAGTACTTGGGTGATAATTTATTATCCTTCTTAGCTTACTTGAGGGGCATATGTTTGTGTGGTTGTAGTTGTAAAAATACCCAATCACCCACATCAAAACTTCTTTCACTGCGATGTTGATTTTCCTGTTGTTTCATTCGATTATGCACTAGAGTCAGGTTATCCTTTAATAGTCAGAGAACTTGTTGTTGATGCTTTATGTGATATTCCACTGCTTGAACCCTAGAATTGTCTCTTAAAGACAATGTGATACACGGTCGATTATATCCATAAAGCACCATAAATGGGGTAATTTTTGTTGTGGTATGGAAGGAAGTGTTATACCACCATTCTGCTAGGGGTAACCATTTGATCCATTGTGTTTGCTTATCAGATATAAAGCAAAAAATACATCCTTTCAAACATTTGTTCACTATCTCAGTTTTCCCATCAGATTGAGGATGATGAGATGAGCTATGAGCTAACTGAGTACCAAGACATGTAAATAATTTTGTCTAAAAATTTCCAATGAAAATGGGATCTCTATCACTTACAATAATCTTTGGGTTTCCATGTAGCTTTTGAACTATTTCCATAAATGCAGTAGCGATTGTACTGGCTTTGAAAGGATGAGATAGTGCACAAAAGTGTGCATACTTGGTAAGTATATCAACTACCACCATGATGATACTCTTTCCTTTAGAATTGGGTAAACCCATGATAAAATCCATCGATACCTCTTCCCAACGTTGACTTGGAATGAATAGTGGTTGTAAAAGACCTGGGGTCTTAATTGTATCAACTTTATTTTGTTGGAAAAACAAACATTCTAGCACAAAATTATGAATATAATATTTAAGTCCATCCCCAAAAAATGCTTCTTGACCCCGTGGTAAGTTTTTAAAAATCCCGAGTGGCCTCCTCTAGGAGAGGTGTTTAGTTCAAAAAGAAAATTTTGTTTAATTTGGGAGTTCTTACATAGATATAAGTGGTCTTTGTACCGCAATGAATCAATTTTCCAAATAATTAAATCTTGTTGCAACTTTTGAATGATTGTCCATACCTCTTCACCATTCTTCCACTGATCCATTACTTTAGTTATCCAATCAGTTTGGATAATAGAAATTGCACAGAGTAATGCTTCCACATCCTCATCCCTCTTTGAAAGTGCATCTACAACAACATTATGCTTCCCTTTTTTGTAGATGATTTCAAAGTCATAACCTAACATCTTTGAGACCCTTTTTTGTTGCTCTTCTGAAGATAATATTTGTTCCAAGAAGTATTTAAGAGTATCATTATCTATTTTTATCTTGAAGTGTCTTCCCATGAAGTAAGGGCGCCATTTCTTCAGTGCATGTAATATTTCCAACATGTATTTCTCATCAATAGGTTTATGTAAATACTTTCCCTTAATTGGACAATATTCAAAAGAAACGGGTCTTCCCTCTTGCATTAAAATAGCACCAATGTCATTTCCCAAGGCATCACATTCCATAATAAAGTTTTTTGTGAAGCTTGGTGTAGCTAATACTGGAGCTCGACACATTACATCTTTAAGATGTTCAAAGGCCTTAGTTGCTTCTGGAGTCCAAAAAAATGTATGTTTATTCAACAATATTGTTAGAAGTGATACTATATTCCCATAATTCTTAATAAATATGCGATAATACCCTATCAACCCGAGAAATACTCAAAGATGCCTTATGGTTGTGGGGATTTTCCATTCCTTGATGCCTTTAATTTTGTTAGGGTCTTCCTTAACACCCTCATGGGATACAATCTGACTCAAATATTCCACTTCATGTAATCCAAAGAAACATTTGGAAAATTTTGCATACAATTGTTTCTCCTTTAATAGCTTGAGCACCTTGTCAACATGTTGAACATGATCTTTCCAAGACTTGCTGTAGATTAGTATATCCTCAAAAAATACTAAGAAAATTTTTCTAAGGAAGGGTTTTAAATTGGAATTCATCAAACCTTTAAATGCGGAAGGTGCATTATTAAGGCCAAAAGGAATGACCAATAATTCATAATGACCTTCTTGAGTTCTAAATGATTTTTTCGAAATGTCTTCTGTCTTCATTCTAATTTGATGATATCGTGAATGAAGATCCAACTTCATGAAGTAAATTGCTCCATGTACTTCATATAACAATTGATTAATGATATGGATGAGAAACTTATCTTTAATAGTGGGCTTGTTGAGATCTCTATAATATGGAATCCATATGCCATGTTCCATCCTTCTTGTGCACCAATACTACTAGAGAAGAGAAAGAACTTTGGCTAGGTTGAATTATACCTCCCTCTAGCATTTTTGCAACCATGTGTTCAATTTCACTCTTCTGGGCATAAGGATATATTTATGGTCTAATGTTTGGAGGAACACTTCCTCGAATCAAGTTAATAGCATGACCATGATCATGAATAGGTGGGATACCTTTGGGAGTCTCAAATACCTTGGAATTATTATCAAGGACCCTTTGGAGATATGGAGAAATGAATGACTTAGATGTTTGAACAAATAGTGAACATAATTGTGCAAATACCCCCCATTGTTCCTTCTTCAAAAGATTTTTCATGCCATTAGAGTTGATTATCTTCCCAGGTTTCCATATGATACCATTTAATTCAATTTCCTTTCCTTTTGAGAAAAAAATAAAGAAAATTTCTTGAAAATTGAAAGCTATAGTCCCCAAATATTGTAACTATTAGACTCCTAATATAACATCCACACCACCGATTGGAATGTAAAGTATTGGAATGTTCAATACATATTCCCCCATGGTTAGATTTATATTATGGAACTTCCCTGAGAAATTTATAGTTCCTCCATAACTAACAATCACTTGACACTTTGGTGCTGGGTATAGAAGGCAATTAAAATCCTCGGCTATCTTACAATGAATAAAATTATGAGTACTACCTTAATCAATCAACACTATCACCTTTTTCTTCTTGATATATCCTTCTATATTGAGAGCTTGAGGAGTGGTAATTCCTGCCAATGATTTACAAGATATGGTTGAATTCCTTTCTTATTTTTTAGCCCACGGGGTTGGTTCTTGGTGTATATCTTCTTCTTTTGATATTTCTTGTACCTTTTTTTTCCTCCTTTTCACAATCTATGTAAAATAATTTCTTCCCAGCACACTTATGACCTTTAGGGTATTTTCTATCACAACTATAACAAAGCCCTTTTGCTCTTTTTTCCTCCTATTGTTGTGGTGTGAACCTTGTAGATCGTGGGAAGCTAGGAGTGAAAAAAATTCCATCTTTATAGTTATGAGTGGTAGACCTCATTGCCATAATTTTGTTTTAAACTTTTCTTGCCACCATGAGTGCATTTTCCAATGACTTAGGTTCCCAAAGGAGAACCTCATGTTGGATGTTATCCTTTAAATTCCCTATCAAGACATCAATCAGATGCTCCTCTGGAATATCAATTACATTGATATTAAATCTTTGGAAGTCCTCAATGTGCTCCCCAACTAAATCCTTTTGCTTGAGATTTATCATTTTCCTAAAGAAGGTATTTCCCTTTGTATCGTCATAATGTGCTATCAATTCCTTCTTAAAATTTTCCAAGTGATTTACGAGAAAACAATCCATTTATGCCATACAATTTGATTGGGTTTTAAATATAAAGATGCAAGGTGTACATTTTGTGTGTGTTTCATATCATGCATATCAAAGAATTGCTCCATATGTAGTATCCATGTTACGAAATCATTTCCATCAAACTTCCTCATATTGATCTTTGGAATGTGGTTAGCCTTCAATCCACAGTTGGAGTCTCTAAAATAATAATTCATATTCCTTTTGTCCTCATCCTTATTTTCATGGAATACCTTGTCACCAATAGGAAGCCTTTCTTGCAACAACTTTGCCAAACCTTCCTTCAACCCTTCAATATTGACATTCATCATCGCTTTTTGGAGCTTGATCTTGAAACTATCATATCTATGTTATTAATAAATCCAAAGCTATGAAAATTTGTCCTGAGATGGATTTCTATGTCTTCTTTCCAATCCCACAAGTTAGATGCAAATTTGATTATTCAAGGGAAATTTATACCAAATCTTCCACAATGACCCAATTATGGATTGGTTCAGTATAGTGAACTTGTACGAAATTCCACATGTCATTGTTTTGACCTTCGGCCTTGAAACTCGTCTTCAAGAAGCTACAATCCATGCAATTTCAGTCACTTTTTATAGAATTCAAATTCAATCAGCATAGACAAAGTTATGATATTTTTCCTTAGGTCACCATTTTCAGATTGAATTCTGGAGCATGTATAAACCCTAAATCACTTGGATCATATCTACAAAAAATTAGCGGACCAAGATATACAATTTTCAGTGAATTTAAACAATATTTCAAATCCACATGGTAAAATTTTCATCTTTTGAAGCCTCGCAGAAAAAAGTTAAAGCGCAAATGCGAAGATGACTTGTTTGAAGCAGCAAAACAATAGGATCCAAAGATTTGATACCATATGTTATGTTTCTAGCTAAAAATAACACAAAAACAATAGAAGAATATAGATCAACGGCCAGCTATTAATCCACTTCGAGGTGGAAACCTCCTTTACATCACATAAATGAACAATTCTTGGATGATTCAAATGACAAGACCTCCTTGGTATATTTAGGAATCTAAGGGGTCAAAATATAATTGCGCATACATAACAATAATAATGTAAGGGAAAAATAATAAAAATAGTGGGATTCTATGGGGCACAACAATAACGATATGTGGGCTAAATTAGTATTATAGGTACAACCTTGTTGAAGAATGTAACTATGTTCGGTCTTCATTAATATATTTGAGTTACTATGTAATATACTTGTCAAAATAATAAAGAAATATTTATTATTATTATTACAATGACCTATTAAAGGATGGGTTTCATGCTTGAGTCGTTATGTTTTAGGTCAATGTGCCAATTGAGTATTTCTAGGATTTATTCCGAGTCTATAGAGTCATTGTGCATTTAAAAATACCCTTCTTGGGCTTTTGAATCATGTAAAAAGGTAGAGTATTGAGTCAAATATGATTTATCTCACACCAAATCAGAATCAAGATGCTCAAGTCAGACTCAAAGAAGTCTATTCGACCTCACCTAAAGGGTATAAAAGAAGCAGATAGTTTTTGGAGGACATCATCTCAAGCAAGTTCGATATCTCTCTGGAAGTTGGAAAAAGTGTGAAGTGAAGGAAGAAGGCTAAAGAAGTGCAAGTTTGGTCAAGGTGAAAGAATAAAGAAAAATTGAAATTATGGTCTCTCTCTCTCTCTCATTCCCTATATTGGAAGATCGAAGTTCTTATTGTGATGTCGCTGCCAAGACAAGTATAGGTCGAAGTTGTTTTTGTTGGGTGTTTCTACGTCAAGAAGTTGTATTGAGTCAAAATTGAAGTTTCTAAGTTAATATCGAAGTCTCTAGCCAAGATCGAAGTCTCTAAATAAATATCAAAGTCTGTGGGTCCAAGAAAGTGATGCATAGTGCCCAAGAGAGTGTTGCATAGTGTTGTTGTTGTTGTTGCTGCTGCCAGGACGAAATAGGATCATCTGCAAAGGAATATGAAGGTTAAATTGTTGTGGAGGAAGTTTGTGTCAAGGTTTAGAGTCTTGGATTATCTCAGGAAAACTATTGAAGGAAAAATTACTTATCAGGTTTTCCCCTAGAGTAGGGTTTTCCCCTAGAGTGAGGTTTTCCCCTAGAATGGGGTTTTCCCCTAGCTGTCTACCTATAGCTAGTGTCCCTGATCTAGGTGTTATTGCTTTGATAATTTCTTTATGAAATAAGAGAAAATAATATAATAAGAAAATTAATAAGAATACAGGAACATCACAAGTAATTATCAATAACAAGAAAATATTTCTGCCTTTCTGATCTTCTAACATTGTTTCAGAGCTTTGGTGAAGAAAGAAGAAAAGGAAGTTCCAAGTAGTTGATCAAGATTCAGAGAATCAAAATTGATGGCCATGACTCTAATGGTAGAAGGAATAAAGGACAATCTTGTCCCATACATAGCCAACATTGACCATGCTCAAGAAATGTATGAATACTTGTCAAAGCTATTCACTATTAAGAACATTGGTCAAGTATCAAGTTTGAAGAATGAGTTAAGGACCACAAAGATGAATAAAGAGGACACTATGTCTACCTTCTTTGTAAGCCTGATAAAAATAATTAGAGATGATCTTCTAGCCATTGATGAAATGGTACCAGAAAAGGAACTTGTGATCACTGCATTAATATGGTTTCCACCTTCTTGGAGTGCTTTTTCTTCAGGACTCAACAACTAGAAGGAAACTCCCACCTTTGAAGAATTATGGATTGCCTGCAACCAAGAGGAATTGAGAATCTCATTAGTATCCAACAATGAAGAAGTTTCAAATGCCTACACCGTTCAACACAATAAAGGAAACTACAAGAAGACGAAGGGGCCAAAAAGGAAGGTAGACATGTCCAAGGTAGAATGCTATTAATGTCATAAAATGGGTCACTATAGAAGTGACTGTCCCAACAATCTGAGAAATAAGAAGACAGAAAGAGATCAAGCAAATGCTGTTGAAGAAGGATCTTGTAAGAAAGTTAAACCCAAAGAATCTTACATAAGGGAATTACACTACTAAGTCCTTTGCTCTTAACCTTAGATATTTCATTCTTTATATTTTTTACTTTTAGTATTTGCAGGTTTAACATATTTTTGGAAAAATACATTTTTGTTTTTATAAGATTTTAGGTATCCCTCAAGCTTTGGAGGGAGCCCTGAACAACTCCTAAAGATAAGTATCTCATTTCTTTTCAGTTTTTTGGTTTCATGTACTTATTAATTTTTGTTTATATTAAATACTAATCACCTTTCTACCTTTATTTCATTGTCTAGAAATTGACTTGTTGAATGCTCAAGGATTATGAAAGAACGCCTCACATGACAAAGCATTGGAGTTAAAAGGTTTATTAAGAAAGAAATGTATGTCTTAGACCATAAGCTTTTATCTCTTCATAATCATTCTCTTTGGTAGTCCATTCTACATTCTAACATTATTGTGTCTATCTTTCTTGAATCATAAATATTCTTGATTGGGGGATTCATCATTAGATAAATATTCCCTCCTCATATCTTTGATTGTTTGTATAAAGAACCCTATAGATATTCTTTGGAAAAACCTAACTTATTAAGGGCATGCTTATGATAATGTGTGAATCCCTAGCCCGCTTAGGGTTATTTGGAAATTATATTTGAAGTTTTTGATGATGATGTCATGTTTGGGGTTTTGGTATGATCATGAAAACCCTAACTTGTTAGGAATGAATGATGCTATCTAAGATCCCAAAAATTTGAAGTTTTGGTATAGTAGGGTTTGATTTTCTATGTTACGAAACTCTAGATATTTAGGGTTTGGTTGGGTTTATAAGAAAAACCATTTTTATGTATTTAAAGTAAGTTCCTAAGAATGAAAGCCTAGGTATGTGTCCATTTGGTTTAAATCCTAGTATGGTCTAGGTCGATATATGTCTAATGTATTAATGTTGTCTGACATATGATAACGAATTCCTATATATATGTGTTGACTTAATTATTGATGCTCATAAGTCTTATGGTTTAATCTAAGCCCTTGTATTAGTTTGATATTCTAGGATGATGTTATTTAGGAAATCTAGGATTTTGAAACTAAACCCTAGTAGTATTTAAATTCTCTAGTATGTATAACAATATGGAATCTAATAGTGATATTGAGAATTTGTAGATGGAAAATCTAGGGTTTACATTGAACCCTAGTAGAAGCTATTCATATTGTTGATTATGCTATGACTTGTTTTTATTGTTTGATCTCATGTATGAAATATAGGGTTTACATAAAATCATAGTTGGAAGTCTAACATTGTTGGGAAAAATACTGAGAGGGAGGGGGGGGGGGTGAATCAGTATTTAGGGCTAAACAATTTTTCTTTTCTTTCTCTTATAACCTTATGTTACAGCACTGCATTCAACATGTATGTCCAGATATCTTATTGAGTCTTTACTTAGAGCATTGCACCAGATAAGCATTAAGCATAAACAAAATAACATAACAAACCATCAAACATACACAACACATATGAACACCAGGATTTAAGGTGGAAACCCAATTTGGGAGACAACCACCACTGCTGTAATCTTAGTCTTCAATATTTATTATAGAGAAAACTTCTTACAATATATGTTGGTGCAGACTCATACCAGCATGTAGGCACCCACCTGCAGAAGGTTACAACCTTCTCTCGTTTACTAGCTACCACTGGAAGGGAGATACAACCCCCTTTCTGAAGGTTTCGACCCTCAGCACTACTGCAGACCACGTTTCACCAATTTTCATACTGGATCCACAAGTTTCCATACGACATACCTTGCCGGTCACCAGATTTATTTATTTTCTATATACCCACACGAGTTCTTCATGATTTCATCCGTCATTCAAACCAGAGATTTATCATCGTCAGATCATTCTATCCATGGGTGCATCGCAGTTTTAGATTTATCAGTTAAGAACAGAGCTCGCCCATACACATATTCCTAGGAGAAATTTTTTCATTCACCACCCTTACGAATACACACCCCATTCTTTACTTTTCTTCTCCTTATATAGTTTTCACTTTATTAAAACCATGAGTCAAAACCACGAACCGCTGACAGTATTCCTTTTAGTTTATCCCATGGGGCTTTTGATCTTTTATTTTTAATTTTTATTTATCAATTTAAAGAAATTGATAAATAAATATACTTACAATTAGAACTTTAGGATTAAAGTTAACCCTTCGCATTTTAATTCTTCCAAATAATATGGTAAACCTTTGACCCCGGGCCCACAAATATAGTCAATAGCCAATCAAATATGCGCATGGTACCATCGGTAAATTTCGCGCAAGTCCAGCGTCCGATAACAGTTAGATTAGCAAGCTTCCAGATCAACGGCGTATATGCATATCGCTCGACCTCCAATATCGATCGTTAACGTGCGATGGCCCGCCGTACCTGTGTTAATCTTCGTGCACCTTCAACAAATGACGACCGTCTGATGACCCCTTCCCAGATCAACGACGCTCAATGATATCGCTGGGCATCCTGGGTCGAACTATAACGCGCGATGGTGCACGGTGAAAAGTGGTTTTGTGAAGTCGTACAGGGACGAGTGGCGAGCATTCTATGGAATCGCTCCTCACCAGGAAATACCACTAGCCCGTCGAGAGCGGTGCGATAAAAACCAGAAATCGTCGTTACTGTTCGCAAGGTTCCGCCTTCTTCGCTCAAGGTTCCACTCCCCCTGCTCGATTATTGTAAATTGACTTATTTGTATCACAATTCTTCATGAAGACTTCCGTTAGTTAATGTGGTGAACTGATCGATTAACAGTGCAGAGGCTTTATTCCTTATTTACTGTGACATCACTTGCGCTCTTCATCAACATATTAACTCATCATTTTGTTTATTGAGGCTTGACACCATTTTGATGCACTCTTCGTAACATCCATAATATATAACACAAGAAATTCACACTAGATTCCCTTTGCGATCTTAAATTCGTTCTTGATTCGTCGTTCCGCCTCTTCATGCTCCATTCTGGTTCTGCAAGCACCAATGTATAGTTGCCATACCATTTTTCATTGTTCTAGATCATACACTAACCCTAAGAATCCGAACAGGAAATTTTCAACATATCTCCTTTTTTGCTTGTCTCTGCTCCTTGATCAATACTTCCTTTGTTCTTTTGATCAGATGCTCCTTTGTAGCCAATGCCTTTTCCATCAATGACAATATTCCAAAAATCTCCCCCTTTGGCATTGATGGCAATATTCTTCCTCCGTAATACTCTTCCTCTATTTGTCTTATAGAAGCCCTTATTTTCTTTTCCTCCCCCTTTGACATCAATGGCAAAGATTTTGATCAAGATTCTTTGAACCGATAATGCCATGCTCCCCCTGAGATCATGCTGCATCTTCAAACATAATATGACCAACAATTCATCCTTTTCATATGACCAATGCTCCCCCTGAGCCTGTGCATTCATAGATGCCTAACAACACCTCACAACCAATTTAATCTTCTGTATTTAAGTAGACATGATCCTCTGCATGGCAGAGACTACTCCCAGTTTCTGTCTGAGATATTCGAACGCTTCCCTAGGTAGAGGTTTGGTAAATATATCAGCAACTTGTTCTTTGGAGGAAACATACTCCAATTTCACCTTTTGTTCTAGCACTTGTTCACGTAAGAAGTGATATTTGATGGGAATGTGCTTGGTCTTGGAATGCATAACAGGATTCTTTGAGATACTGATGGAACTTTTATTATCACACATAATGGAGATAGGAGGTGAACATTTAATTTGAAAGTCTTGTAGAGTTTGCATCATCCAGAGAAGTTGAGTGCAACATGATGCTGCAGCCACATATTCTGCTTCTGTTGTAGATAAGGCAATGGAGCTTTGCTTCTTGCTAAACCAAGATACTAACCGGGGCCCCATAAAGAATGCACCACCACTAGTGCTTTTCCGATCATCAACACTTCCAGCCCAATCTGCATCAGTGTATGCATGAAGAGTAAGATTGGCATTCTTTGGATACCATAGTCCAAAGTCTTGATTTCCTTGTAGATATTTGAATATTCTTTTCACAGCTTGAAGATGAGACTCCTTTGGATTAGCTTGGAATCTTCCAACAATCCCAACTGCATGCATGATGTCTGGTCTTGTCCCAGTGAGATAAAGTAGACTTCCTATCATAGATCTGTATTCAGGTTGATTCACCGTGGGGGAATCATCATTAGAACTGAGATTGCATCCGGTTATCATTGGAGTACTTACAGGTTTGCAGTCTTCCATGCCATACTTCTTCAGGATTTGCTTGAGATATTTTTCTTGTGATAAGAATATGCCATCTGTTGCTTGTTGCACTTGCAAGCCAAGAAAGAATGTTAGTTCCCCAAGAAAAGACATTTCAAATTCTTGCTGCATATCAGAAGCAAATTTCTGACTCATAGACTCTTCATTACTTCCAAAAATGATATCATCAACATATACAACCACAATCAATAGTTTTTCATTTTCAGTTTTTGTGTATAAGTTGCTATCAACAGACCCTTTTGAAAATCCTTGTTGATGGAGATATTTGTCAAGACGATAGTACCATGCCCTTGGAGCTTGTTTGAGACCATATAGAGCCTTTTTAAGTCTACAAACAAGTTTTTCATCATTTCCCAAAATGAATCCTTCTGGTTTTTCTATATAAACTTATTCTTCTAGATCACCATTGAGAAAAGCAGATTTAACATCCGTTTGATAAACTTTGATTTGTTGGAAGCTTGAAAAAGCAAGAAACATTCTTATGGCTTCAAGTTTCGCTACAGGAGCAAAGGTTTCTTCAAAGTCTATACCTTCTTGTTGAGCATACCCTTTGCACACAAGTCTAGCTTTATTTCTTATAACATCCCCATTCTCATTTAACTTATTTTTGAATATCCATTTAGTTCCAATGACATTTTTGTCATGAGGCCTTGGTACTAATTCCAAAGTGTGATTCTTTTCAATTTGATCAAGCTCTTCATTCATGGCTTGAATCCAACATTCATCTTTTCTAGCTTGACTGACACTGTGAGGTTCAATAGTGGACAGAAATGCCAGATTGCTAGAAGATCCCACAAGAGGCCTCCTTGTTTGTACACCTGATCCCTTTTCTCCCAAAATTTGAGATTCTGGATGATTCTTTTGAACATATCTAGATGGAGCCTTTTCAGACAAATCCTCTTCGGGTTCTTCACTGGGTGCACTGTTTGTATCATTACTATTTGATGTAGAAGGATATGTGTCATCATCATCTTCATATGTTGTTTTCTTTTCTTCTTTTGGAGTTGCAGGAGACTCATCAATAACAACATCAATACATTCAACAATCTTTCGAAGTCTTTTATTGTAACATTTATATGCCCTAATCCTAGAGGAGTAACCAAGAAATATTCCTTCATCTGCTCTGGGTTCAAACTTGCCAAGTTTTTCATCATTATTCTTGATAAAGCATTTGCTCCCAAAAATTCTAAAATGCTTTATAGTGGGAGGATTACCATACCAGAGTTCATATGGAGTTTTATCACTATTTACATGAACATGTGCTTTGTTGAGAATGTTTACTACTGTATGTGCTGCTTCTCCCCAAAATGTGTCAGGTGTTCCGGAATCATCAAGCATAGCTCTAGCCATTTGTTGAACTGTTCTGTTCATTCTTTCTGCAACGCCATTCTGTTGTGGAGTGCCAGCTACAGAGAACTGTCTTTTTATGCCATGTTGTTCACAGAATTCAAGAAATTCATTGGATGTATATTCTCCTCCTCGATCAGATATGAGACACTTGATTTTTAGATCTAATTCATTCTCAACTAGTGCTTTGAAGATCTGAAATTTCTCAAATGCTTCATCTTTGTGTTTAAGCAGCCCAATCCAACACATTCTAGAGAAATCATCAATGAACAAGATATAGTATTCTTCACCACGTGGTGACTTTTTCCTCATAGGTCCACATATGTCGGTATGAATGAGTTCAAGAGGCTTACTTGATGATCCTTCCTTGGCATTAAATTGTACTCTAGTTTTCTTGCCGAATTGGCAAGATTTGCATATGATATTTTCAGGTAGAGTAATATTGGGAAGATCACGAACAACTTTAAGTCTGCTTGATTTGTTGATTTGAGAGAAGCTCAGATGCCCCAAACTTCTATGCCATAGCCAATTTTCTGAAGATTTAATCAAATAACATTGTTCTTTGGGGTTCTTCAATATATACAGGTTGTTTGGAGTTCTTTTTCCTTTTATAATTGCTTTACCTTTATCAAGATCACGTACCACCCATTCTTTTGAACTAAAGACAAATTCAGTTCCTTGATCACACATTTGACTTACACTTAAAAAATTATGTTTTAATCCATCCACATACATGACTTCATTAGATTTCACCTTTTCTTTTAGAAAAACAGACCCTTTTACCTTAATTACCGCAGGAGTATCATTTCTAAATGTAACATTTTTTTCTTTTTATAGAGCACTATATGCAAGAAGTTTGTCTTTATCACCTGTCATGTGTCTTGAGCATCCACTATCAATGTACCATTGGTTTTCTTCATCTTCTGCAAATAACGCTATGCCACAATTTTCAACCTGTAATTCCTTCTTTTTCCAAACTTGGGAGTTTGAAGGAGCATGTTATTTTGGCTGAACTTTGCTCCTGCATTCAGATTATTTATGGCCAAAGTTACTGCAATAAGCACATTCAAATTCATTTTGAAGAGGAGAAAAGTTGTTATAAGTATTCTTCTTTGTTTCAATGTCAATCCTCTTCTTTCTTGCTTCTCTTGTCATGATGGTTTTATATGCAACACATTGAACAACTTTATGACGAAAATTGTGACATGAGAAACATTGTCCATTAAAGAAGAAATTTCTGCGATCATAAAATCTTCTATATGAATTTACTTGTTGATTGGTGTTTCTTTAAAAGACATTACTGCTAGTGTTCTTTGAATTGAGATGATCATGCTTTATCTGTAAAGATTCTTTATTCTCTTGCTGAGTGGCAGCATGTTGCAAACCAGCTATAACTGCTTTTAGATAATTTGGTGCTGAAGCCTGAGAAGATTCTCCAATATATCCAAGACCTGTATTTATAAGAGGAGAACGTTGTACCTTGATAATCTCATCTAATGTTTCAGATCCTTTAGCAAATCTAAGATTCAGAGTTTTTACTTTCTCAAGTTCTTTTCTTAGACTTACTACTTCACACTCTAATTTCTCATTGTGTTTCTCCTTTTCTTCAAGCTGATTTTTCAGAGTTTCTATGATTATTTTACTTTCTTCTAAATTTTTTTTGAGTTTATTGTTTTCATCAAGAAAATCACTGTCTTCTAGAGCATCCACAAAAGTATCTTTTTGTTCTCTAGATTCTTTTTCAAATGCCATGAGAAGTCTAAGATCTTGTTCACATTCTTCCTCACTATCAGATAACCCATCACTATCTTCATGTGTATAGTAGCTCTTTCTAGTGCTAAAACGATTCTTATTCCTTTTTCTACATCCTTCCCCTTTTTATGCGTTTCTTTATAAGGACACTTAGTAGCATAATGACCAACTCTTCCACAATCAAAACATTTGAAAGGAAGCTTACCTCTGAACCGTCCTGTGCCAAGTTGAAGTTTCTTTACAAAGTTTATCTCATCTTCTTCTGAGATATATCCTGATCCTTATGTTTTTTGTACTTCTTTCCCTTTTGTAGAAGTTCTAAAGACTGCTTCTTTGACTTCATATGGTCCTCCTCTTCTCATTTCATATGAAGTTAGTATGCCATGAAGTTGCACTATAGTAAAATTTTGAAGATCCTGCTTTTCTTCAAGAGCAGAAAATTTTGACTCAAATTTTGTCGTTAGTGATCTTAAGACTTTCTCAACCAAAGTAGATTCGGTTATTGTTTCTCCCAGATTTCTCATACGATTTACAATATCATCAAGACGTAAAAAGAAATTGGCAATGCTCTCCTCATTATCCATTTTTAGATTCTCATATTGAATTATGAGAGTTTGGAGTTTAGCACTTTTTACCTTTGCATCACCTTCATAACTTAGAATGATTTTGTCCCATATTGCCTTTGCTGTATTCAGTTGCATAACTTTGAAAAATTCTGATTCAGTTAGACTTCCCAATAGAGCATTGACCACTTTTGCATTTGTTTCATAATTATTTCTTTCCGTCGGATCTGTTGGTACTGCAGCTGGATATTGATATCCTCCTTCAACAATTTCCCATACCTCTGCTCCCAGAGACTGAAGATAGGATCTCATCCTTGTTTTCCAGAAGATTAAATTGTTTCCGTTAAAGAGCGGAGGCCTGATAGATGCTGTTCCATCTTGATTTCTCATCTTGCTTGATCTTCCTTCTAGCGGCTAAGCTTTTTCAGAAGGACCAGCTCTGATACCAATTGTTGGGAAAAATACTGAGAGGGGGGGGGGGTGAATCAGTATTTAGGGCTAAACAATTTTTCTTTTCTTTCTCTTATAACCTTATGTTACAGCACTGCATTCAACATGTATGTCCAGATATCTTATTGAGTCTTTACTTAGAGCATTGCATCAGATAAGCATTAAGCATAAAAAAATAACAGAACAAACCATCAAACATACACAACACATATGAACACCAGGATTTAAGGTGGAAACCCAATTTGGGAGAAAACCACCGCTGCTGTAATCTTAGTCTTCAATATTTATTATAGAGAAAACTTCTTACAATATATGCTGGTGTAGACTCATACCAGCACGCAAGCACCCACCTGCAGAAGGTTACAACCTTCTCTCGTTTACCAGCTACCACTGGAAGGGAGCTACAACCCCCTTTCTGAAGGTTTCGACCCTCAGCACTACTGCAGACCACGTTTCACCAATTTTCATACTGGATCCACAAGTTTCCATACGACATACCTTGCCGGTCACCAGATTCATTTATTTTATATATACCCACACGAGTTCTTCATGATTTCGTCCGTCATTCAAACCAGAGATTTATCATCGTCAGATCATTCTATCCATGGGTGCATCACAGTTTCAGATTTATCAGTTAAGAACAGAGCTCGCCCATACAGATATTCCTTGGAGAAATTTTTTCGTTCACCACCCTTACGAATACACACCCCATTCTTTATTTTTCTTCTCCTTATATAGTTTTCCCTTTATTAAAACCATGAGTCAAAACCACGAACCGCTGACAGTATTCCTTTTAGTTTATCCCACGGGGCTTTTGATCTTTTATTTTTAATTTTTATTTATCAATTTAAAGAAATTGATAAATAAATATACTTACAATTAGAACTTTAGGATTAAAGTTAACCCTTCGCATTTTAATCCTTCCAAATAATATGGTAAACCTTTGACCCCGGGCCCACAAATATAGTCAATAGCCAATCAAATACGTGCATGGTACCATCGATAAACTTCGCGCAAGTCCAACGTCCAATCATCGTTAGATTAGCAAGCTTCCAGATCAACGGCGTATATTAATATCGCTCGACCTCCAATACTGATCGTTAACGTGCGATGGCCCGCCGTATGTGTGTTAATCTTCGTGCACCTTCAACAAATGACGACCGTCCGATGACCCCTTCCTAGATCAACGACGCTCAACGATATTGCTGGGCATCCTGGGTCGAACTATAACGCGCGATGGCGCACGGTGACAAATGGTTTTGTGAAGTCGTACAAGGACACGTGGCGAGCATTCTATGGAATCGCTCCTCACCAGGAAATACCACTAGCCCGTCGAGAGCGGTGCGATAAAAATCGGAAACCGCCGTTACTGTTCGCAAGGTTCCACGTTCTTCGCTCAAGGTTCCACTCCCCTTGCTCGATTATTGTAAATTGACTTATTTGTATCACAATTCTTCATGAAGACTTCCGTTAGTTAATGCGGTGAACTGATCGATTAAAACTGCAGAGGCTTTATTCCTTATTTACTGTGACATCACTTACGCTCTTCATCAACAGATTAACTCATCATTTTGTTTATTGAGGCTTGACACCAGTTCGATGCACTCTTCGTAACATCCATAATATATAACACAAGAAATTCACACCAGATTCCCTTTGCGATCTTAAATTCGTTCTTGATTCATCGTTCCACATCTTCATGCGCCATTTTGGTTCCACAAGCACCAATGTACTATTGCCATACCATGTTTCATTGTTACAGATCATTTACTAACCCTAAGAATCCGAACAGGCAATTTTCAACATATCTCCTCTTTTGCTTGTCTCTACTCCTTGACCGATACTTCCTCTGTTCTTTTGATCAGATGCTCCTTTGTAGCCAATGCCTTTGCCATCAATGACAATATTCCAACAATATGAATTCAGAAAGTTGAATTGTTTCTAGGGTTTGCTATATGAAATAACTTGTCATATCGTTGAAAGTAATGTTAAATCCCTAGATATAATGAGACTAATATTTTGATTGAGCTATTGATGTGATTTAGGATTTGTAAAAACACTTGGGAAAGAAGTTGAAGTATAGAAGTATAGTCTCTTGTTGATTATGTTTGTAAAGTCTAATGTTTCTGTTATTATAAGTTTTTGTTATGACTAACTTCATGCTTCTATAGATATGGTTGTACTTGCTATCTAAGTTGTGCATGTACATAATCTTCAAGATGGTGAAGATGTTCGTAAGAGAATTTGATATGATAAGCATGATGAAGGAAAATATATTAATGAATTTGATGAGAAGGATGGAAGCCATAAATATTCTCCAATGTCATAAGAAGAAGCTAATCTCCCTAGATTAAGAGGGAGCCTGGATAGAAGAAATATCCCTAGTTGAGAGGGAGTGAACAACATAGTTTTGATTGGAGAATGTATTTAAAAGGATATGTTGTTGCATGTAAAGTAGGAAATGAAAGTGTATGATTGAGGAATATTGTATCAAAGGTTCAATTGATAGTCCTACTATGATAAGTTGAGAAGCAACACCTAGTTGTTTGGAAGACCCCAAAGGTTTGTATTTGAATATGTACATTTAAAAGTGTATTATTGATTGGGGTTATGTTTGTACAAGTAAATATCTTGAATTTTTTATAGCATGTTGGTTACCGATTAGTTTGATTTGGAGAGATTTGTTATTGAGGATTTGTGAGTGAATCATTGCTTGAGAGGACATCTGGCTAACACTTTGTGTTGATGTCTAATTCCCGAAATAGGAAGGCGATGTTGGCCATTGAGCTCTGACACACACCTAGATCCATGGGTTAATAGTTAGTAAGTAAGCATGTTAGAACCTAGAGAGACTGAAAGCTTTATTCCATCTTAGTCCCACTCAGATAGATTTCCCTAGTCAGGAATCTACTCCGTGGAATTGCGGTGCCTAAATCGTTGGGAGACGATAAATTTCCCTGGTCAGGAATCTAGTCCATGGAATAGAGGTGCCTAAAAATTATTTATACTTCACATATTTTTAGATCTTCCTTGTACTTTTATGATATGAATACCTCCCTAGTTAAGAGGGAGTGTTGAAGAATGTAACTAGGTTCAGTCTTCATTAATATCTTTGAGTAACTATGTAATATACTTGTCCAAAGAATAAATAAAATAAGTTTTATTATTATTACAATGACTTATTACAACATGGGTTTCATGCTTGGATGATTATGTTTTAATTCAAAGTCCCCATTGAGGAATTCTAGGATTTATTCTAAGTTTATGGAGTCATTTTACATTTAAAAAGACCCTTCTCGGGCTTTTGAATCATGTAAAAAGGTTTAGTATTGAGTCAAATATGATTTATGTCACCTCCACACCAAGTCATCTTCAATATGATCAAGTCGACCTCGAGGAAGGTTATTCGACATCACCTAAAGGGTATAAAAGAAGAAGATCGAATTTATTTGGAGGAAATCATCTCAAGAAAGTTTGATATCTTTTTGGAAGCCAGAAAATTGCGAAGTGAAGGAATAAGGATAAAGAAGTGTGAGTTTGGTCAAGGTGAAAGAAGAAAGGAAAATCAAAATTTTGGTGTATCTCTCTCTCTCTCTCTCGTGCCCTAGATTGGAAGATCAAAGTTCTTATTGTGATTTCACTGCCAGTTGCTGCATGATGGCGCTGCCAAAACCAATATAATTCAAAGTTGCTATTGCTGGGTGTTGCTTCCTCAAGAAGTTGTATTGAGTCAAAATTTATTTTTCTAAGTCAAGATCAAAGTATCTTAGCCAATATCAAAGTCTCTAAAGCAATATCGAAGTCTCTGTGTCCAAGAAAGTGCTGCATAGTGCTACTGTTTCTACTGTTGCTACCAGGTCGAAATAGGATCATCTGCAAAGGAAGAAGAAGGTTGACTTGGTGTGGAGGAAGTTTGTGTCAAGGTCTACAATCTTGGATTATTTCAGGAAAATTATTGAAGGAAGAATTACTGACTGGGTTTTCCCCTAGAGTGTGGTTTTTCCCTGGTTGTTCGCCTATATTTGGTGTCCTTGATTTAGGTGTTATTGCTTTGATAATTACTTGATGAACTAAGATAAAAGAATATAATAATAAAAATAATAAGAATACAGGAACATCACAAGTAATTATCAAGAACAAGAAAGTGTTTTTGCCTTTCTGATTTTCTAACATAACAGTGCCTTAATTATTTTATCTAGTAAACAAACATGCTTTCCCATTCTATCCAGATGAATGCAGTATTGATGCTAGGGTCCCATTATTATGCAAGAGCCAAGGTCATGATTGATTTCATGCTCCAACACAATTCCCTTGTTTGATGAAGCTTTATGTCTATGGTCTTGGAGTAGATCTTGTTTTCCACCCATTATTTCATGTCATCCTCACATGGTTCCCTAAAGGTTTCAAGATTTATTTCAGATATTTTTTTTTTTGTTTGATTTAATTCTCCCTATTCTATAGGAGAATATTAATTTTTTATACAAATTCAGCTCATGTTACTTCTTTTTCAACCTTTTTTAGGTGGATAAAACTAGCAATATGCTTAGGAACACTATCAAAGGCAATACCCTCACCTTTGTGATCAAGAATTGAGTGGGTGAAAACCAGGGTGATTGTTGAGAAAATAGTTAAGGTGCTAGAGAAAGGCCATTTTTAGGAAAGTATGGGATTTCCTATGTGTTTTCCAGGCCACAAGATGGAATTACACTCAAGGAATAAAAGGATCAGTTTGGAAATGAAATAATACTCTCAATAGTGAGGAGTGATAGCAAGCTTGTAAATAGAGAGTGCCACAAGGGATGAGTTAAGCTAGAAAATAGAGTAGCACTGGATGGGAGTGGAACCCACATACACTCCCTAATTTAATTTCCATTGCAAAACAAAATGAGCCTAATATTACTACCGTGAATGAGCTTAAAATCAAACAATCTATCCATTAATACTTGTTGATTGAGTGAAATGGACATGGGACAAAATGATACTCAACTTCAAATAAGGTATCTGTTGTGGGATGTTTGTAACATACCCAACCCATTAATACCAAATTAAGGATGTGGGGCATCCAAAAATGACCTCAAAGGTAACCTTAAGGAAGTAGGGTTGTCAAATTTATGCTCCCTTCAACCACCTTAAAACTCATTTTTTGATACCATCATTATCTTCTTCTTCTTGATATCTTTTCAATGATATAAATGGCATCTCATTTTTAGCTTTGAGCACAAATTTATGTCCATTTTAAAATATATTATCCATGCACTACATCAGTATTCGTACCATGGTATGTGGTATACACATGGCAATAATTTTCCACATGTCACCACCTTATAGGGCCATGTTCTAAATTCTACCACAATGACCACCACCTCATCATTGTTACCTAATATGATCCATGTCATTTCATCCCTCAACATACCACTACTTCATCAACCACACTAGTATTCCATGTCACTCAAGACATGCCTTCATGTTACATTGACCGTCCACCAAACACGCCATGGAAAAACCTTATTAGGTTCTAATGGTATTGAGAATAACCTTAATAGATAATGTATTGACCTCCTAATGCCTAATAGCTTGATCTCCCGAAGGCTGATAAATTGTAATTAAATAACAATTTTTTCTTCAACAATTAACAAGTGCTGTCAAGTTTTTTTAGTATTGGGAGTATGCATGTCAACAATTAGCAAGTGTTGTTAAGTTTTTTTAGTATTGGGAGTATGCATGTCAACACATGGATCCCATTCTACCATCTCCCAATACCCTATGTCCTGACACCCAACAACTAATAGCCCAAAATCTGATGTTCGATAGTTTATAACATATAAACAATAGTTATTTGACAGTAACTTCTTCGTTAACACGATCTCTTAATATTTTCGGTCTATGTGGTACCATGTATATCATGGTCTCCAAGGTCCCAAAACTCGATAACACTTGAAAACTATCAAACTTTCCATCTGTGTTAGTTGAAAGATGTTAATGGGGTCTATTAGTCTCGGGGTATATTTCCAGACATTGTTTAGAGTTCTGCCTTGATATCAACAACCTAATATCCTAATAGTTGATACTCGAAAATTCCATAACCAAAGGTAGATACACTACTATCCTAATAACGTACTCTTTCGTGACATTTAACAGACATTATGAAGAGTTTGTGTTGGTAACTATTTGTAATGTCACTTGAAACTCGTTACTTCATACTCCAATAGTGGAAATAATGTCCTTCAAGAATTAAGTCCCATTTGCCTAACTCTTGATCACAACCCCCTTATCGACCCATATGACCAGGGGATGAGGCTAAGCCCCCTAATCACCAAATTTCCAAATAGCCCAAAACTAAGGATTAATCCCTGAATTTCAAAACTTTTGAAACTAAGGAAAATTAAGATTATAGAGGGGGTTACTCAACCTATCCTTTTGTTGAAGGAGACTTTTATAGGGAAATGCACTAATCATAAGACATGTGAAGATATAAAGGTCCTCACTGAACATGAAAATATCTAAATGCTTCATTTTACAACCATTTAACATGCCTTCCTTCAAGGAGTAAAAAGAGGTCATTTATCATTATTTACCCCCATCATACCTTTTCATTCCAACTAGCTCAAGAGTTCTTCAATGAATTATATAGCACTTTGCATGATGTTTTGTGAAGACTACTTCCTTTGAGTCTCTACTCTACAATCAAGGCTTTTACTATTACACCTAAGTCCATATCATGAAAATACATTTTTTCATCCCAACAAACTTAGATATTCTCTGGCCTATCAAAAGAAAACCAAGCTCCCCAATTAAGAATCACTATGACTCTTTCACAACTAGCCATCCATCTTGGCTATCCACCAATCTTATTATCCTAAAAGCACATCATAATAGCACATTTACATCAACATGCATGAATATGGATATTAAATAGTCATCGTATCCCAACTTTACCAATTCATTCCAAGACCATATATCACATAAACCAGGATGTCGAATCAATAGGAAAACACATAATATACATAATTTATCAACAAAATTTATATTTCATTGAACATGATTTACATCACAGAATTTTCCACAAGGGTACTCATATGATCAAATATCAAATATTTCCTACAACTAATGAAGGGCGAGCCATATTCCACCACACCATAAGCTTAACTACACTACAATATTTCTTACAACTGGGCATCCTCGAGCCAGACTAAGAAGCCATAAGGGAAGTTCTATGTTAGGTCCCTATAATAATAGTGTAGCCCCCATATTGTCATTTTTGTGTCCCATGTAGCCCTTATATTGTTATTGTTGTTCCCCATAGAATCCCACTATTGTTATTGTTGCGCCCTTACATTATTATTGTTATGTAGGCCCTAATTATATTGTAACCCTTTAGAATCCTATATAGACAAAGGAGGTCTTGTCATTTGTATCATCCACATTTTTTATTTTATGTGATGTAAAGGATGTTTCCCCCTCAAAGACGCTTGTTTTCAAGTCATTGATTTTTATTTTATTCTGTTTTATGATTTGGTTACATAAAATTTGGTTTCAGAGCTTTGGATCCTAGAGTTTCACTGCTTCAAACAAGCCATCTTGGAATTTTTGCAATATATATATATATATATATATATATATATTTTTTTTTAATTAATTAATTAATTAATTTTTTCCGCGAGTCTTCAGATTTTTTAATTTTGACCACATCGATAAAAAATCTTGGCCAACATCATGTAAAAAATTCATATCTTGGTTGGCTATATTCTTGGATATATGATTCAAGGAAGTTAGGGTTTTTGAAATGCTCTAGAATTATGTCTCAAACATGTTTCTTGAAGAAAATCATCATAACTTTTGTTTCAGACATCCAAATTGTATTTCGTAAAAAGTGTAATTTTTTTCATAAACTATAGTTTATTGGGTACCGTTTTCAAGGCCAAAGGTTGAAACAATGACACATGAAATTCCATACAAGTTCGCTCTACTAAACCAATCCATAAGGAGGTCATCTTGGGAGATTTGGCCTAACTTTATCTTGAAAAATACAATCTTAGTATAAATGGTGGTATTGGAAAGAGGACATCATGAGTTACCAAAATAAAAATTTAATACTCGAGGAGGCTGAAGTTAAAGAGATACAATAGTTTCAAGATCAAGCTCCAAAAAGTAGGGAAAAAACGATATGTATTTTTTTAATATGATAAATTTGCATAAAGAGAAACACCATCTATAACCAATTAATAAATCTCAAACAAAAGGGTTCAATGGTGAGCACATTAAGTACTTCAAAATATTACATATCTAGGTAGTTAATATTCCTAAGGATCATATGATTGATGTCTTCATAGGGAATTTAAAGGATAATATACAACAGGATTTTTGCCTTCGGGAACCTAAGTCATTGGAGGATCCATTAAGGGTAGTAAGAAAATTTGAAGGAAAATTTATGGCAACAAGAAGGTCTACCACTCACAATTATAAAGATGGAATTGGTGTTTCTCCTAGCCTTCCACAACCTACAAGGTTGAAACCACAATAACTAGAGGAAAAAACAATAAAAGGGTTTTGTTACAATTGTTATAGAAAATACACTAAAGGTCATAAATGTGTTGAGAAGAAATTGTTTTACATAGATTGTGAAGAGGAGAAAGAAAAGAAACAAGAAACATAAAAAGACGAAGATATACACCAATAACCAACACTAGGGGATGGAAAATAAGAAATGAATCCGGCCATGTCATGTAATGCATTGGCGGGAATTACCACTCAAATTCTCAAGATAGAAGGATATATCAAGAAGAAAAAGGTAATTTTATTGATTGATTTGGGTAGTACCCATAATTTTATTCATTGTAAGATGGCCAAGGATTTAAACTGCTTTCTATACCTAGCACCAAAGTGTCAACTGACAATTGTAGATGTTGGAACTATAAATTTCTCACGGAAATTCCATAATATCAATCTAACCATGGGGGAATATGTATTGAATAGTCCAATGATTTCCATTCCAATGGAAGGAGTTGATGTTGTATTATAAGTCCAATGGTTACAATATTTGGGGATGATAACTTTTAATTTTCAAGAAATTTTTTTGAATTATTTTTGTGAAGGAAGGGAAATTGAATTAAGGGGTATCACTGGGAAGCTTGGTAAGATAATCAAATCTAATGGCATGACAAATATTTTTTAATCTAAATTGTCATTGATGGCAATAGGATGCTTCATGATGATGAATGATGATGAGTGATGATGAATGACCATACTGAAGGATTATATGATCATCTGGATGATGGATGACTCATGAAGACATATCATTATGGCATGATAACCTTATGATAAAGTAGGTTATGATGGAGAATCAAAACATAAAGAACCTCTTGAAATTCTGTCCTACCTCTATTTCTGCACCTGTAAATGACCAGTCACATTAAAAATTATATTTTCACTACCTATAGGCAAAACATTTATATGAAACCTTCACTATCATTTAGAGCATAATTTTAGCTTTCATATGAGATCTTACTTGGCCCAAAATTCCAAATAGTTTGGGAGAAAAATATTTTTCAAGTTAAGGATATTTATCAGGTCCTTGAGTCGACCTGTGCTAGGTCTCTCATGCCGGCCTCAGTATTATTGACGTGCCCTTTCAACTCATAACAAAAAAAAACACTATAAATACATGTTTCAGACATCCATTTTGGATAGGGCAGCTCAGTGAAGAAGTTAGAGCAAAGAGAAAGGAACAAGTTCATATCTCGTGAACCCTTAAGGAGAAGAACAACCCAATTCTCTAGAACCACAGGTTCTTTTCTGTGTCATCTATTAAGATAGGGATTCTTTTGTAGAAGACACACTGTTCGGACCTGGTTGAGATAGCGTATATCTGATTTGGGAGCTTTGTCCCCTCCACAGAAGCTACATGACTGCATATCAATATAGTAAGGGCTCAATATTGTGAGAAGCTTCAGAGCAGAGGTTTGATTCCACTTCAGGAACTCTGATATGGATTTGTGATCTCACTACAACTCGAAATAACATCTTAGGATAGTCAAGTTTCAGGATTGTTTATCTGTGGGAGAATAGTCCTATTACTTTGTGCTATAAGGACAGTCATTACTATCACCCTCAGATTTGGAACTATGAACAAGCACATCCAGTTTAGGAGGCTTGAACCTGTGAGCATTCAGATTTGTGACTCAAGCATATATTTGGTGTAGCAACATTTTTTACCTTCGCTTGGTGAATACAAAAATATTACTACCTTCGGCTTAGATAATTCATTGGATCAGATCTCCTCATTGACTCTGTGATTCAGACTACTTCTCCTTTTGGACAGCGAAGACAACAACTCTGATGAGTTAATTGAAGTGTAGTGATGGACAAGTAGACAGTGAAGAATTTTGGAAGTTATTAAACAATGAATAATTATGTCAAGGATGTTCAAGTAAGTTATTCACATTTTATTTTAAAAGAAGACAAAAGGATTGGTGTCCTAGGAGTTGGTGCTCCTAAACATAAGGTTGGTGCCTTGAAGAAGATAGGGTCGAAGCCCTAGAGGTTGGAGCCTCATCAAAGTCCAAGTTGGTGCTTGGAAACAGGTTGGTGCCTGAAGCATAAAGGGTTGGTGCCTTCTCATAATTATTGTTTGGAAAAATATTGAAGTTCTACTTGATCCTTAATAATAATATTATTATACACTTCTTTGTTTTGATTGAGAAGAATCTAATTGGTAAAAATAAAAATTGTAAAGAAATATTGATTCACCCCCCTCTCAGTATTTCCAAAAATTGGTATCAGAGCTAGATTATTTATTATCAGCCTAACAACTGGAAGAAGGATTCTTAGACACACTAAAGAACACAGAAGCAACAGGGGAGTTGCCTATCTTCTATGGTACAAATTTTGGTTGTTGGAAGAAGAGGATGTCCTACTATTTAATGTCCCTTGGTCCTAAAGTGTGGCATTCTGTTTTGAATGGGTAAAAATCCCCTTCCACTCTTCCAACTGATCCAGATGAAATAAAAGCCTACATTGCTAATGCCAAAGCCTTAAATTCCATTACTAGTGGAATCACAGATTCTGAATTCACAAAGTCATGAATTGTGACTCGGCCAAAGAAATATGGGATAAGCTAGTTTCCTTATATGATGGGGAATCCAAAGTTAAGAAGGAAAAGCTTCAAACCTATAGAAGACATTTCGAGAGTCTGAAAATGGATGATGAATAAGATATTTCATCATAATTCCTCCGAGTTGCTAAAGTAGTTAACTCTCTTAAAGGTCTAGGAGAAAATATTGAAGAAAGCACCATTGTTCAAAAATCCTAAGGTCTCTTCCTGACAGAATTGACTCCAAAGTAAGTGCCATAGAAGAAATGAAGAATCTAGATACACTCAATATGTATGAACTTCACATAATCCTCATTTATTATGAAATGAGAAAAGGAATTCCAAATTCCAAAGAAGCAACATTTAAAGCCTCAAAATCAACAAAAAGAGGAAAAGGATGGAATAACAATAGTGATGACTCCGATACTAAAACCGAATTAGCTCAATTTGTAGGAATACTAAAGAAGGGATCTAAGATAAAAGGTAAGTACCCTCTTATTTGTTTCAAATGTGGAAGAATAGGTCATTATGCTGCAAAATGTCCTCACAAACATGAAAGTGATGATGAAGAGGATTCTAAAAGGATGGCTTACAAAAATAAAGATTTTAATAAGAAAAAATTCTTCTTCAAACAAGATGAGTTTGATGAAGATGAAGTTGTAGTCATCAAGAAGAAATCATCTAGAAATTTCCCTCATCACAATAGAGGATATGATTCATTAGATGAAGAAAATGACTATGTTGGAAGCAAAGAAGTGTTATTCATGGCATTCACAAATGATGATGATTCAGAATTAGAAGGCAAAGGAAATATGGATGAATTTTTGATTAGTGCCATCTAAGAGAATGAGAATTTACGAAAGAAGATCGTTTCTCTCAAAATAGAAAAAGAGGAAGAAAAAAGAAGGGAAGACTTATTGAACAATAAGTAAAAGAAAAGGAAGATATCTATGAAAAACGTGAAGCTGAAATAGTCTCTCAAGGAAGGAATTGGAGCAATTCAAAAGGAGTTGGCAAAGCTCTTGAACACTTGATAACATTCTTAATAGTCAAAAGCATCAATATCACAAATCTGGGATTGGTTTCAAAGGAGAATCATCAAGTACTAAGGAGAATACAAGGAGTTATGCCAGCGTACCTTCTTTCCATCCAAAAGAGGAAAATATTTCTCGCCAAGAACAAAGGCCCATCTCCAACACAAGAAATGAAGGAAGAACAACTCCAAGGAAGAATGTTGATTCAAGTTATGGCTCTTACAACAGGTACCAAACTATCTTTCTTAGGTATTGTTACTATTGTAAAAAAATTGGTCATCAAGCTAAGCATTGCAAGGCTCATAAAAATGAAGCACCAAGATTGAAGGATTAAACAAACAAAATACGTGATCCTAAATGTAGAAATTTGAATAACTGTTAAATTATTCACCGAGAGTATCCTCATCACACACTATTTGAGCTTCATGCATAATACATAACCTCTTCTACTATTGATCATTAATTTCGGAAATATAAACAATCGCATGCGCACATTAAAACCATAAACAATCACACATATAAACACAGTATTTATGGGAAAGCTTAAAGTTGAAAACACCCAACTATCTGTATATTATAATGATAGAGATCATGTAACAATCATTGTAAAAAATCCTCACAAGCTCTCAGTACAATCTCCAATTGTTACACACTACACAAGCTCAAATCTAGCAAAACACATGCTCCAATCTGCTCCACCTGTTAGCCTGCCTCTACTGCGCAATCCAAGATGAATAATGGCCCAGTATGAGTTTGAATCCACCTGGTGTGTACTGCGCAATCCTCATTGGCATCTCCATCAATTGGTGGTGCAAAATCATGCACCAGTATAGTCACAACTGATAGTCACACTTCTCTTTCACCTACCTCTTCACTGGTCTCCACTGAAATTGTCCATGCACTGAAGTTAACTGATGTATTCTTTAGTTGATTTATGATTTAATAATTAGTGAATTAATTGATAATTAATTCACACCACTCTCACTAGTGTATCAATCAGTTAGACTATATACAACTATCTCAACTATGTTTAACTGAGTTAAACTGAATACAACTCCACTAACTTCCTCAATCAACTCCACCAAACTCTGTCACATGAGTTCTAACTGAAGTCTCCATGCAATAGCTCCACTTAACCCTCAGGAATAGCGTAATTCCTTCTGTCAGCTGCATGTGCCACATCTGTGCACTTAACTGAAGTGCTCCAAGAGGATAAGATAATGTTTAGAGTCCAAATATTATTAAGAGCTAATAATATTCGACATATCTATTTTTAGACTGGCAATCTAAAAATAGATTCTGCCCAGTATGTCTAAAAATAGAAGTCCATCTATTTTTCCGACTTGACCAACCATCCACAAATAGCATCCTGCAACTCATAGAACATGATCCATATGTCTAAAAATAGACATAGTCTAAAAATAGACTTTGCGCCAAAAATAGCCTGCAGGCCCACTTAGTGAAGGTGACTTCTTTCCACTAAGCTCATAATCTTGTTGCAATCTCAACACTCCCTCTCAACAAGATATGGATTATCTGCAACCCCTATCCTGCCTTTGTGGTATTCGAATTTTCTCATGGTGAGCGCCTTCGTCAAGATATCAGCATCCTGATCCTCCATAGGAATGTATGAAAGTAACATGACCTTCCACTGCACACAATCTCTGATATGATGATACTGGATGTCAATGTGTTTAGATCTATCATGAAATACTGGATTAACCAAGAGTTTGATGCAACTCTGATTATCACAATAAATCACAGTATGCTCTAAGTGTGAACCGAACAACCGGACCAGGATCTTCCTCATCCATATAGCCTCGCATGCAGCCAAACTCGCTGCCATATACTCGGCCTCTACTGAAATGAGTGCCACGGATCTCTGCTTCCTGCTGTACCAAGAAATTGCTGTCGACCCGATACTGAAAATCCCTCCAGATTTGCTCTTTCTGTCCGTTGGGCTCCTTGCCCAATCTGCATCCGTGAAGCCACATAGCTTCACCTCATCCGACTGTCTGTAACACAATCCATATCCTGATGTGGCTCTGAGATATCTCAATACATGCTTTACTGCCTTCCAATAGAGCTTGGTAGGCTTAACCATAGCTTTTGAAAGCTGGTTAACAGCATAGCATATGTCGGGTCGTGTCTTGACCAGATACATAAGCGACCCCACCAACTATCGATAAACAGTGGCATCCACTACCTCCGCTGAAGTAGCATCCTCCTTCCTCCAACCACCAGGAAGAGGAGTATCAACAGGCTTGCAACCATGCATGTTGAACTTCTCCAGTATCTCTCGGGCATACTTACCCGAGAAACAAACGAGTCCATCAACTAGCATTGTAGCAAATTTCCAATCCCGGGAAATAATGAAGGAGAGCCCAAGTCCTTCATGTCTCAAACTCTTTTGCAAGATCCTCCTTGCATGAGAGTATCGACGACTCATCTGTCAAAATCAAATCATTTACATAAAGTAATATGATCCAACAACTTACCCTCCACCACAATATGGTATAGGTTAGGATCCGCCTCACTCTTGGAGAATCCAAGTCCGGTGAAATAACTGTCTATCCGTGTGTACCACGCACGAGGTGCTTGTTTCAACCCATACAACGCTCTCTTGAGCCTGCACACATGCGACTCGCTGCTGAAGATCTCGAAACCTTCGGGCTGCTCTATGTACACCTCCTCCTCAATGACTTCATTGAGGAACACAGTCTTCACATCCATTTGATGAATGTGCCACCCCATCTGCGCTGAGAGAGCAAGAATTGTCCGTATGGAAGAATACCTTGCGACAGGTGAAAAGGTCTCCTCATAATCGATCCCCTCTATCTGTGAAAAGCCTTGGGCAAAAAATCTTGCCTTGTACTTCTCCACACTCCTGTCAGCTGCACCCTTCCACTTTGTAGATCCATCTCGAACCCACCAACGATTTCCCTTTCGGTCTCGGGACAATCTCCCATGCATTGTTTCTGAAAATCGAATCATACTCTTCCACCATGGCATCTACCCATGCGGGATCCTCCACAACTTCCTCGAAAGAGGATGGCTCTGTCACGATACCATTGCTCACAAGAGCCATGTATCCAGTGTACCGATCAGGTGACTGTCTCTATCTGCGCTGTGATGTAGGTGCTCCTACAACCTTCTCTGCATCTTGAGCCATTCGCTCAGCTTCTGTAGTGCACTTCCACCCTCTGATGGTTGGGGCTGCTTGAGTGGTCTCTTCCACTCCATGAACCTCCTCTTGTGGCTGATCCACATCCTGAGGCTCATCCTTAGGAACTAATAGCTCCTCATTTGCATGCAAGTGTGGCTCCCTCTCAAGCGAACACTTCATGGCTTTCTCCTCATGAAATTTGATATTCCGTCGCACAACAGTCTTGCGACTATCTAGCAAATACACACGATAGTTGTGGGGTGTATCAATGTACCCCATAAATATCCCAACCTTTGCAGTCGGCTTTAGCTTCTTCCTGGAATCCTTCGTCACATGAATGTAAACAGGTGAACCAAAAATCCTCAAATGGGAAATATCAGGCCTCTTACCAGAAAACGCCTCCTCGGGTGTACTCATGCCAAGTATCATGTGAGGACAATGGTTCTGCACATATGCGCTGCGGTGTGTGCATGCCTCGGGTCCATAGTGAATGGGTAGGCCCTGATCATGCAACATCACCCGCGCAACACCCACGATCGTTCTGTTCTTCCTCTCGGCAACCCCCATTCTGCTGTGGGTTATGAGGCGCTATGAGCTCTCTTTGAATTCCTTCTACGCTACAAAAGTCCTTGAATTTTCCAGAGATGAATTCACCACCATTATCGCTCCTAAGAGCCTTCACTTGCTTCCTCGATTCTTTCTCAACCAGTGCCTTTAACTCACAGAACTTTGAGTATGTCTCACTCTTCTTCTGCATGAAGAAGATCTAGCACTTACGAGAAAAATCATCAACAAATATCACATAATACCTGTGCTTTTCTGTCAAAGATACTAAGAAAGGTCCGCACACGTCTATGTGAATTATCTCAAGGATCGTCATGGCGCAACTATCCTTCTCATGAAAAGTGGCTTTCACAAATTTTACCAAGGTACATCCTTACTGGCAGTACGCTGTTGCGCGAGTACACGCCAAGGCCCCTAGTAGAAATTTGCTGCGGTATCTTCAAAGCTCCATGGTAAAGGTGGCCCGATCTCCTGGTGCCACAACTCACCATCATCTAGCTCACCACTCCTTACGCAGCCACTGCCATTGCGCTGTGCAACCATCTGTTTGCAATTGATAAAGGTTCTTAACTTGAACCCCTATCCTACGGGTCTCCCCAGTTGCCTTCTTCAACGCGGAAAGCCTTTCCCTCGCTAGGAACAACATCATATCCCTTGTCTTCTAACATCGCCACGGAGATAAGATTCTTCTTCAATCCTGGAACATGCATCACTTCCTTCAATCTGAAGGGTTTACCAGACTCCCTCTTAAAGGAAATGGTACTGATACCGGTCGCACTGTATCTACCATCATCGCCCATCTCGATGTGCACTCCAAGATCTTTCTCATCCATATCAGTAAACAAATCTCGATCTCTGTCATGTGAAAAGACGCACCACTGTCCAGAAACCACACTGAATCCATCACAATTGAGACCAAGCATGCGATCAGTGAAAAATCTAGCTCAAACTATGAGGCTAAGGCCTCTCCAGCTACAGATCCAGCATCCTGCTTATTTTTCTTCTTCTGTGGAAAATTTGTGGCATAATGTCTGTGTTGGTGACAGTGAAAGCACTTCACCTTGGACATGTCCTGCTTCTTGCCTTTCGCACCAGAATGAGAAGCTTTCTTACTCTTCCCCTTCTTTTCTTTGGTAGCCAAAGCGAGATTTCTATTAATCGAGTTCTTTGATGAAGAAATTACCACAGTACTTCGCCTTATCTCCTCTTGCACAAGATCCGACCAAAGTCGCTCCCATCTGGCAGCAATTTCTCCCAGGTCATTGACGGAGTCCTGATAGGAATTCCAACTCTTCGGAAGCCCAAGGAGAGCCAAGCTCACCAAGTCCTCATCATCAACAGTCACCCCCACACTTCCCAGCTCATCCCTGCATTGGATGAACTTCGTGAGGTACTTGGGCATACTGTTGCCTTTCTCCATCTTTATGTTTCTGAGTTTATCCTTGAGTGCCAACTTCCTCTGGTCGCTCTTGCTTTGGAATAAATCTATCAAGGCTTTCCACATCAAGAATGGAGAAGCCTTACCATGCAGGCTAGAAACTATGTGATCCTTCACGCCCTCCAACAGAATCCTTCGACACTTTTCTGTCTTCTTTCGCCAAGCCTCAATTATGGCAGCATCGCTATAAGTAGGCTTTGGGACTTCAGCATCTATGAACTCCTTCAACCCATTGTCATCTAACACCGCCTCCATCCTGTCCTTCCATGCAATATAATTTGAGCTGCCCTCAAGGGCATACTCTAATCGCAATCCGTTGAAATACATCTCAACTTCGACACCAAGAAAACACTGCTGCAAATTCGAATTCCACCAGCACAAAACTCAACCGCTTCAATGTTTTGCAATTGCTTCAATGATCAATATTGCTCTGATACCATGTAGAAATTTGAATAAATATTAAATTATTCACCGATATTATCCTGATCACACACTATTTGAGCTTCATGCATAATACATAACCTCTTCTACTATTGATTATAAATTTGCGGAAATATAAACAATCGCATGTGCACATCAAAACCATAAACAATCACACATATAAACACAATATTTATGGAAAAGCTTAAAGCTGAAAAACCCCCAACTATCTATATATTATAATGATAGAGATCATGTAACAATCATTTTACAAACTCCTCACAAGCTCTCAGTACAATCTCCAATTGTTACACACTACACAAGCTCAGATCTAGCAAAACACATGCTCCAATCTTGCTCCACTGTTGCTTTGCCTCTCTTGTGATCAAGATGAATAATGGCCCAATATGAGTTCGAATCACAAATTGTGTCTTTGCGCAATCCTCATTGGCATCTCCATCAATGTGTGGTGCAAACTTGTGCACCGATTATAGTCACAATTGATAGTCACACTGCTCTTTCACCTACCTCTTCACTGGTCTCCACTGAAACTGTCCATGCACTGTAGTTAACTAATGTATTCTTTAGTTGATTAATGAGTTAATAATTAGTGAATTAATTATTAATTAATTCACACCACTCTTACTAGTGTATCAATCAATTAGACTAGATACAACTAGCTCAACTATTTTTAACTCAGTTAAACTGAACACAACTCCATCAACTGCCTCAATAACTCCACCAAACTCTGTCACATGAGTTCTAACTGAAGTATCCATGCAATAGCTCCACTTAACCCTCGGGAATAGCGTAATTCCTTCTGTCAGTACATGTGCACATCTGTGCACTTAACTGAAGTGCTCCAAGAGAATAAGATAATGTTTAGAGTCTAAATGTTATTAAGAGCTAATAATATTCGACATATCTATTTTTAGACTGGCAATCTAAAAATAGATTCCGCCCAGTATGTCTAAAAATAGAAGTCCATCTATTTTTTCTGACTTGACCAACCATCCACAAATAGCATCCTGCAACTCATAGAACATGATCCATATGTCTAAAAATAGACTTTGCGCAAAAAATAGCCTGTGGGCCCACTTAGTGAAGGCCACTTCTTTCCACTAAGCTCATCATCTTGTTGCAATCTCAACACTAAAGAGCAAGGAAAAATCAAGACTTACAATTCTTTTGATCCTTTGGCTAAGTTTGATCCAATTTGTTCATCATGCAATAATCATGGTCATAATGAGAAAAATTTCCCACTCAAAAAGGAGGAAGCTAATAAGGTGAATCTCAATACAGATAAATGTGGTCTAGCTCTATGTGCTCATAGTGATAAGAATCATTGGTTCGTGGATAATGGATGCTCAAGACATATGACAGGTGACCAAAATGAGTTTGACTCACTAAACAAAAAGAACTGAAATGTATCTTTTGGAAGTGGATCTTCTAAGATCACTAGAAAAGGAACAAATACTCTCATTAATGGACAAGGAAAGGCTGAAAATACTGTGCTAGTTGAGGGGCTCAAACACAATCTCTTAAGTGTTAGCCAAATTTATGATCAAGGAAATAATGTTGTCTTTAGTACTAAAAGCTATGAAATAAGAGACTCATCCTCGAGAGAACTTGTGGCAAAAGGAGTAAGAACACCAGATAACGTTTACATTCTAAGAAAAATATAAGGAGATAAATGTTACTTGAGTCAAACAACTGAAAGTTGGTTATGGCACAAGCGATTGGGGCATACAAGTTTTGACAAATTGATAAATATCAATAAGATTAATGCAGTAAGGGACAATCCTAAGATGTTCAAGCCATATCAAGTTGTATGTGGCCCATGCCAGCATGGAAAGAAAACTAGAACCAAACATAAAACCAAGGAGTTTTCAACATCAAAACCTTTGGAGATCGTTCATGCAGATATATGCGGGCCAACTAGAACTCCAACTCTTCAAGGTGAAAGGTACTTTGTTTTATTTGTTTGTGACTATACTAGAATGATTTGGGTATATTTCATAAAATATAAATCCAAAGCATTTGAGTGTTTTCATAATATTAAAGCTCTTGTTGAAAATGAGAAAGATTCTAAGATTAAATTTCTTAGAAGGGATAGAGGAGGAGAATTCACCTCAAAAGAATTTGATGAATTCTGTAAAGAAAATGGAATCGAAAAATAACTCTTCGTTTCTATGACTCCCAAACAAAATGGAGTAGTTGAAAGAAGAAACTGAACCGTTCAAGAAATGGCAAGGACAATGCTACTAACAACTGATTTGCAGCCAAATTTTTGGAGAGAAGCAGTTGGGACGACAATTTATACCTTAAATCGAACCCAAGTAAGACCAAATAATGAAAAGAATCCTTATGAATTATGGAAAGGAAGACTTGCTTCAGTAAAGTATTTTAGGATTTTTGGAAGCAAATTCTTTATAAAAATCAATGATGATTCACCAAGAAAATTTGATTCTCGGGTTGACGAAGGAATATTCCTTGGGTATTCCATAAGGAGAAAAACTTACAAATGTTACAACAATCATCTACGGAAAATAGTGGAAAGCATTGATGTGAAGATTGATAAAGGCATTCTGGAAAAGAAAATTGAGGATCACGAAGTTGAGCCCTTCCTTGAAGAAAGTGAAGAAGAAACTGAAAAAGATGAAAAGCCACAAAGTGAACCCTCACAAACTCCTTATAAGATCAAATTCCTTCAAAAATATCATCTGGAATAACAGATTATTTGGAATATAGATGAAGGAATCCAAACTCGAAGAAGGATGATGAACACTCCAAGAAAATATGACGTTTCTCTCTTATCATTCATAGACCTGAAATGTTTTCTCAAGCAAGTAAAGACCCTCATTAGATAAAGGCCATGGAAGAAGACATGTCTCAAATAGGAAATAATGAGACTTGGGAGCTGGTACCTTGCCCACAATATAAAAATATAATTGGAACAAAATGGGTATTCAAAAACAAGATGAATGAGCATGGAAAAATCATCAGAAATAAAGCCATACTTGTTTGCAAAGGATACTCGCAAATTGAAGGTATTGACTTCGAAGAAACCCTTGCACCAGTAGCTTGATTGGAATCCATAAGAATGTTTTTGGCATTTACTTTCTCAAAAGGATTCAAGTTTTATCAAATGGATGTAAAATCAACATTTCTAAATTGAGATCTCAAGGAAGAAGTTTACATGGAGCAATCAAAATGATTTGATCTTGCCAAAGGAAAAGACTTTGTATGCAAGATGAAAAAGGCCTTGTATGGATTAAAACAAGCCTCTAGAGCATGGTATGCAGTGTTGGATCACTATCTGCAACAAGAATATTTAAAAAAGGGGGTAACAGGTAGCAATATCTACATGAATATGGACAAGGAAAAACTTCCGATCACTCTTGTATACGTTGATGATCTAATATTTGCTAGAAATGATGATGAGATGAGCCATGAATTTTCTCTAAATATGTCAAAAAGATTTGAAATGTCAATGATTGGTGAGCTGTCTTACTTTCTTGGGCTACAAATATCTCAAACCTCTGCAGGCATGTTTATATCTCAAGAAAAATATCTTAAAGACATGCTCAAAAGATATGGGATGGAATATTGTGCACCTATGAGCACACGGATGACCACAGATTGTAAATTAAGTAAAGATGATGATACCCCTCTCATAGATGCGACTCTTTACAGGTCAATAATTGGATCTCTCCTATACTTAACTGCTACAATACTAGATATTATGCAAGCAGTGGGAATGGTAGTAAGATTTCAGTCAAGTCGTAAACAATCCCATCTAGCAGCTATGAAGAGAATTCTCAAATATCTGAAAGGAACTGCTAATTTTGGTCTTTGGTATCCTAAGAGTTCAACTCTTATTGTGGCATCTTACTCTGTTTCTGATTGGTCTGGAAGCGTGGATGATTGAAAAAGTACCATTGGAAATGCATTCTTTATGGGAGATTGTCTTGTATCTTGGCTCAACAAAAATAAATAATCTATATCTCTTTCTACAGCTGAAGCCGAATATATAGTTGCTATTGATTTTTGTACACAAATTCTATGGATGAAGGAAGCCTTGAGGGATGTCAACATAGAAACTAAGAAACCGATTACTATTTTTTGTGACAACACTAGTGCCATTAGTCTTTCAAAGAATCCGATGATGCACTCAAAGACCAAAAATATTCCAATCAAATACCACTTTCTTTGTGAACAAGTGGCTAAACAAAATATCAAGTTGGAATATGTCAATACAAAAGAGAAAATTGTAGATATCTTTACAAAACCCCTTCCATGAGAAGCATTTGAGTATCTTCGCCAAAAGATGGGGGTAATTGCTCTTTCATCACATTAAATCAAGTAACATCTTAGGGGGAACAACATGATAGGGGGAGCAGCATGATAAGGGGAGTACATTGGCACCCCATTTCAATTGATGTCAAAGGGGGATAAAAGAACAATATTGCCATCCAATGACAAAGGGGGAGATTGTTAATCTAAGTTGTCATTGATGGCAATAGGATGCTTGATGATGATGAATGATGATGAATGACCATACTGAAGGATTATATGATCATCTGGATGACAAAGCACTCATGAAGGCATATCATTATGGCATGATAACCTTATGATAAAGTAGGTTATGATGGCAAATCAAACCATAAAGAACCTCTTGACATTCTGCCCTACCTCTATTTCTGCACCTGTAAATGACCAGTCACATTAAAAATTATATTTTCACTACCTAGAGGCAAAATTTTTCTATGAAACCTTCACCATCATTTAGAGCATAATTTTAGCTTTCATATAAGCTCTTACTTGGCCCAAAATTCCAAACAGTTTGGGAGAATTATATTTTCAAGTCAAGGATATTTACCTGGTCCTTGAGCCAACCTATGCTAGGTTTCTCATGTCGGCCTCAGTATTATTGACATGCCCTTTCAACTCATAACAAAAGCAAACACTATAAATACATGTTTCAGACCTCCATTTTGGATAGGGCAGCTTGGTGAAGAAGTCAGAGAATAGAGAAAGGAACAGGTTCACATCTCATGAACCCGTAAGGAGAAGAAAAACCTAATTCTCTAGCACTGCATGTTTTTCTTTTTGTGTCATATATTCATATAGGGCTAATTTTGTAGAAATCACACTATTCAGACCTGGCTGAGGTAACGTATAACTGATTTGGGAGATCTGTCCCCTCCACAGAAGCTACAGGACTGCAGATCAATATAGTAAGGGCTCAATATTGTGAGAAGCTTTAGAACATAGGTTTGATTCCACTTTAGGAACTTAGATATGTATTTGTGATCTCACTACAGCTTAGGACAATCAAGTTCCATAGTTGTTTATCTAAGGAAGAATAGTCCTATTTTTCGGTGCTAGAAGGACAATCATTACTATCACCCTCGGATTTGGAACTGTGAACAAGCACAACCAGTTTAGGAAGCTCGAACCTGTGAGCATTCGGATTTGTGACTCAAGCATATATTTGGTGCAACAACATTTCTTACCTTGGCTCGGTGAACACAGAAATATTACTACCTTTGGCTCATACAGTTCATTGGATCAGATCTCCTCATTGACTCTGTGATTCAGACTATTTATCCTTTTGGACAGTGAAGAAAAGAACTCCGATGAGGTAATTGAAGTGCAGTGATGAAAAAATAGACAGTGAAGAATTTTGGAAGTGATTAAACAATGAAGAATTATGTCAAGGATGTTCAAGTAAGTACTATTCACATTCTCTATTAAAATAAGACAAAAGGATTGGTGTCCTAGGAGTTGGTGCTCCTAAACACAAGGTTGGTGCCTTGAAGAAGACATGGTTGAAGCCCTAGAGGTCAGAGCCTCATCAAAGTTCAAGTTGGTGCTTGGCAAGAGGTTAGTGTCTGAAGCATAAAGGGTTGGTGCCCTCTCATAATTATTGTACTGAATTATTTGAAAAAGGATTGAAGTTATAGTTGATCCTTAATAATAATATTATTATACACTTTTTTTTTTTAATGGAGAAGAATCTAATTGGTAAAAATAACAATTGAAAAGAAATATTGATTCACCCCCCTCTCAGTATTTCCAACAAGCTTTTGAAGAAGGAATAACGAGGTGTAATTGCACAATTATGCTCACTAGATGTTCAAACAACTAAGTCTCCCATTTCTCCTGATCTCCAAAGAGTCTTTAAAAATCATTCCAAGGTATTTGAGACTCCTAAGGGTCTCCCACCTATTCATGATCATGATCATGCTATTCACTTGTTTCCAGGAAGTGTTCCTCCAAACATCAGACCTTAAAAATGTCCCTATGCCCAAAAGAGTGAAATTGAACATATGGTTGCAAAAACGTTAGAGGCTGGTATAATTCAACCTAGCCAAATTTCTTTCTCTATTCCAGTAGTATTGGTACACAAGAAGGATGGATCATGTTCTATGTGTCCGTGTTATAGGGAGCTCAACAAGCTCACTATTGAAGATAAATTTCCCATTCCTGTCATTGATGCTTTTTTGGATGAATTACATGGAGCAATTTAATTCACCAAGCTGGATCTTCGTTCATGATATCATCAAATTAGGATGAAGACTGAAGACATTCTGAAAACAACATTAAGAGCTCATGAAGTTCATTATGAATTTTTGGTCATGCCTTTTGGCCTTACTAATGCAGTACCTTCCTCATTTCAATGTTTGATGAAATCCATTTTCAAACCCTTTCGTAGAAAATTGGTGTTATTATTTTTTGATGATATACTAATCTACAAAAAATCTTGGAAATATCATGTTCAACATGTTGATTGGGTGTTCAAACTATTAGAGGAGAAACATTTGTATGAAAAAACCTACAAATGTTTATTTAGGTTACAAAAGGTGGAATATTCGAGTCATATTGTATCTCATGATGGTGTTAAGGTAGACCCTACAATGGAATGGAAAATCCCCACAAATTTAAGGCATATTTGAGGATTTCTCGGGCTGACAAGGTATTATCGCAAGTTTGTTAAGAATTATAGGAAAATAAAAACACCTCTAACAAAATTACTGAAGAAAGATGCATTTTCTTGGAATCCAGAAGCAACTAAGGAATTTGAACATCTTAAAGAGGAAATGTGTCGAGCTCCGGTCTTAGCTACATCAGACTTCGCAAAAACCTTTATTGTGGAATGTGATGCCTCCATAAATGAAATTGGCGTTGTTTTAATGTAAGATGGAAGACCCATTTCCTTTGAAATTTGTCCAATCAAGGGATAGAATTTACACAAACCCTTTTATGAGAAGGCAATTTTGGAAATTATACATGCCCTAAAGCAATGGCATCCTTACCTAATTGGAAGACACTTCAAGGTAAAAAAAAATCATGATAGCCTTAAATATTTATTGGAACAAATATTATCTTCAGAAGAGTAGCAAAAATGGGTCACAAAGATGTTGGGTTATGACTTTGAAATCATCTACAAGAAAGGGAATACAAATTGTTAGTATGAATCTTAATTCCAAGAGTACGAAAAAAGACCACTTTAGCTGCGCATAAAAAAAAGTCCTAACAGCAAAGATGGCTGCCAATATCCTTAGATCTGCAGTTAGGTGATCAAGATAAATGTTGCAAAAATCTAGATCTATGCATTAGAAGACATTAAGCAATAGAAAAAACAAGATTTACTCCATGTATCCAATAGACAAAATAAGAATATGTTGAATGAATTTTGTATTAATGGCACCTAGGAGGAAAACACAAGAGGGTGTTCCCTGTTCTCCTCAATGGGATGGGTTCTTGTAAGTCCTTAGCACTTCATATCTAAAATTCCTCTCTCTTGATGGTGTAGAAAACCCAGACAAAAATGGTAGCAAAATATGACTATGATGGTGGCTCAATAGTCAGACCAAAAATTTAGATCCAGAGTGATCTTTAGGCAGCAAAAGGTGATAAATGAATGGGAAAACCATTCTATTTATAACAAAATATTGAGTTAGTCTAGATATTGGTGCATAATTAAAATATTATTAACCAAATCAAGATCCAACTTTTATGGAATATTTTATTATATTTGTTGGAGGGAAAAGGAATTTGACTTGGGTCAAATCCCTTATTTGTAAATAATAAATAAATAAATGATTTATTTATCATTTTAAGGATGTGGTTGAGTAATAATCAAATAAATAATGATTTATTTAATTATTTAAGGGTGATTTAGTCATATTTAACAAAGAATATAATTTAAATAATAAGGTTTAAATAATTATTCTTAGAAAATAATAAGATAAATAATGATTTATCTAATTAATTTCCTTGTTTTGGGTTAAATATAACCAGGAATATTAATTAAACTGCTGTTTAACTAATTAGTCATTGAGGAAAATCAAACAAATGTATATTTATTTAATATTTCCTCACAGGGTTTCCTGTTTAGACCATAAACAACTTAATAAAGGTGGTTTACTAAGTTATTTTCATAGTGAAAGCAATTTTACTTAGGGTAAAATTGGTCTTACATGGTGTACTTGGGTCTATCTAATGATAATAGGTTAGATGACAAAAAAATGGTGTAACAGATTTCCCCTCAGCGTGCGAGCATTATGAGCTAATCGTATGACCGAAGTACGTTGTAAGAACTCAATCAATAGACATCGAAGGGGAAGTCAAAGATAGAGAAGTATAAGGTAGATCAAAGTGCTAAAAGAACTAGACCTTGAGGAGGCAAGACTTACAGGTGCGACAAGTCTCTTTGATGAGTAAGTACTAATGCCTGCCGAGGCAAAGTACAAACAATAAGGCGTCCGGTAAACCGTGGAACTGGCCAATATAGAACATGCTGGCATAAACATGAGCCAGATAAATAACACAATAATGAATCCCACATACATATTGTGCCTGGGATAACAACCAAGACTTGTACAATAATATCTGAGTACATGAGATATAAATGCAACATAGATGTCCTTGAAAACAGGAAAGGGCTCTGAAAATCTGACTGATATATGCAAAAAAAAAGGCGCCGCAAGCAGCTAAGGCCGACATCATCAAATGTATGGAGCTGCATCAAAGGCCGTGATGAAGAGGTCATCTGGGTATGTGGGGGGCTACCTGTAGGGCCACCCCCTCATGAGGGCTGAGACATCTCACACACACCCTGGAATCACCAATATCAACTACTGCATCACTGAGCCATCAAGTATATGGATCTCGATCATGCTGAAAGGAGTTGGAGATGAGAAACAATCAAGTCAAAGGGAAATAAGGAGTCCCTTTGCCTGATTCAAGGCACCGAACAAGAGTGGAAGTTGGAACCAAGGTACACTGCCCTCTAGACTTGTCTTCTGGAATGAATGAGCTGATGTTGACAGAAGGAGGTCCGCCATAGGTGACGCAATAAGGGATCCTCAACTAAGGCACGAGAGAAAAAAGTAGAGCGACTGACAGACTGACACCAATGATGATGATGGAATGGGGGTACTGAGTAGCGAACAGACGACTTCCCTTGTTAGAGCATAAAGGGCATGGATGACCTGGCAGCGACTGACACAATATCATGAGGGATAGGGGATAGCGGGACTGAAGGCCATAATATGCGACACGAGAGAGGGACCAAGAACTAAAGGATGGATGACTATAACGAAATTCAAAGGGACTCTAGATAGACTCCATGAATGCAATGATGACTCAACTCAGATGCTCTAAACAAGGGTGACTCGATGGTGCTGCCAGATAGAAAAGGTCCAATGGGGACCATGAAAACACGAGACAAGATGGTAACTCACGACGAAACTCAACACGAGCATGGACAAGTATGAGGGAAAAGTGGTGTCCCTCAGTACGAGTGTTACAAGTGAAGAAATTCGATTTTGAGGAGGAGTGAAGTGATGCTTCTTGGAAAAAATGTGCCCTGGTGAAGCATCAAATCACTAAAAATTAACAAATACCCAATTTAGGGCTTGGTGAGAGCTTTCCAACGGTACAGACAATTTGGTAAATGGAGCTATGGTTTGGCCACAGTAGGAGAAAGAAAAAATAGAGGTTTCCATTTTAACAAGGCATTTTTTCTCCAAATTCACTCATTTTCATGTGGAGCTGTGGTGAATGCATAGAGGAGAGAAGGCCCTAAATCTTGCGGCGATCGTAGTAGACAAAATGATCGTTGGAATCGAGATCCATCAGTTGCAGGTAAGAGGCCTAAGCTTACTCTTTCATTTCAGTGGATTGAAAGTTTAGTTTAGGCACCCAGAGCTCATGAACATGCCAGGTTGCACTTTTTGGGGTCTGTTCTGCGACCTGGGTAGCAGGTACTGGGCGGAAAACTATGACCTATCCCAGGAAATGACCTGAAAAGTGCGACCTGACAGAGAAAGGCGATTTCAGTGCTGTTTTTAGCTGAGATCTGGGATTTTTATGGTTGAGAGGCATAGGTGCCCCCAAGCATGTTATGGTCATGCCAATTTTTTTTTAGAAAAAGGGGAATCTAAACACATTTTAATGATGTGGTGCGCCATTTGTTTTCGTTATGGTTATGCAGTTTGAGAAAGGGAATGGGATTGCCAATCTATTTTGGTACTGCATATATGAATCAAATGGAATTTAAGTTTCCAGATTGGCATACATGGTGTCACTATCCCAAAGAGAGGATTTTGAGATAATGAACTGGTGCTCTCCCAGAAAACTCACAGGTTGGTCAACAACAATGTCAAAGGGATTGAGTTGTTTATGTAATATGAAGGAATTATGAGGGGTATCATCCCTAGAGTGATCTGAGGTGATATGGGACTCTAGAGGTTCTTCTAAATGTGGAAGAATAATGGTACTAGAGTCGACACGACCATATACACTAGGAGAGTTGTGGAGAATTTCTTCTCCCGGATTCTGAAATATGGGTGCCCACTTACCCAAACATTGGGTGTCAATGTAATGGCCACAAGGTGTATGTGGCTCGAATGCATGGGTTCAATGTAAGGGGGGATAGATAAAGTCAAGGGTGGTGACTACTTCCATAATGTCATCATCGTAATAGAAGATGGGGTGACTGGTGGAAGAAACACCACCTGACGTGGCGAAGCTACCTGACTCATCACCATGAGAAGAGAGGTTCACATGCGCATCATCACAAGTGGTGACAAAAGATTAAGCGGATAAAGGATCTACCGATGTTGAGCCCAGGGTGATCGCTGAACGAAGGTCAAGTGAAACATCAGGGGAAGTCTCTAAGGGGAATTCCACCAAGGGTCTCATGGATGATGATAGGTAGAAAATGGTGGACGAAGGCTCTGTCATCTCGACATCAGGAGGGATAATGTCAATGGGAGCATTCGTGTCCTCTGGTTTTTTCGAAGCAAAAAACGCAAATAAGGGAGCGGTGGACTCGTTGCGCTTGGCCTCGAATTGGCGAACTGCCACTAGAGAGGTGCATAAGTTCTCGAGGCAGGGACAGATGTGGGTATAATGGCCATGGAGATCACACAAAGCACAGGGGTGGTTGGTTTGAATAGTATTTGGGTTCCTAGCTGCAGTTGAGGAAGGGACAGAGGTTTTCGGGACAGTAGACTCAGGGGATGCGACATTAACCATGGGCTTGAGATGAGGCAACTCCGGACAAGTATGGGTGGCATGACCGACAACGTCACACAAAGCACACTGGATGGTATGATTTGGAGGCTGAGGAGGGGCAGGGTTTGTCGAGGCATCCTTGTCTTTTGATGCCTTCTTGCGAGCTTTGCCCTTCTTACCTGAAGTGGTCGCAACAGGAGGTGGTTCCTGTTGAGGTGGCTAAGGCATTGTTGCAGCGAGAGAAGTTGTGGGGACCGGTTGAAGCGGGGTAAAAGAAAGATAAGGTTGGGGTTGACCAGGTAGGGTAGCGGCTGGAGGATCAAGGTACCAGACGAGAATTCCAAGGGTCAAGTTAGGAAGAGAGAGGGTGGCCATGACAAGTACCATGTACACTCCTGGGGGAGGAGCTAGGAACAATATCTGACCAGAGGGGTAATGGCCAGGCGGGACGGCTCCTAAATGGTTAAGGCCTGGCGGAACCGTTCTAGGAGGGTAAAGAGGCGCATGGATACCAGTTGAAGGGCCAGGAGGAGGAGGTCCAGAAGGCTGAATCAAAGGGCTAGGAGTAGGCTGCGGAGGGCGAGGAGACTACTGACTAGCCGAGGCGGGCCACTTGAGGGCAGCCCGAGACGATTGCATCATGAAAACATTCGATGAGCTGGGATCAGAGACAGGAGGGGGAAGACCAGGGATTGTACCAAGCAATGAGGAATCTTTGTAGACTCACGGGTGAGACACTGGTCAAAGGGTCGACGGTTTGCTTATTGGCCACCGAAGAGATGGTGGACTTAGAGGAGGTCTGAGACTTCGGTTCGTAATATGTTAACTGGTCAATGGTGACTATATTTCCATTATGAGGAAAGAAAATCTTGCGGTGAACCGCAGATAGGACAACAGACATCGCATAGGTGTAGCTACGACCCAATATAATGTTGTAATCTAAGGGGGCATCTATGACTTCTACGTCAACGCAAACAGTCTTGCCTGCAAGAGTAATAGGACAATTGCAGAATAGGCCAATGTGCAGGGAGGCGTGGCCATCCCATGCTCGGAGAGTGATCGTGGAAGGAGCCAACTCAGGTGATCTGAGTTGCTTCCAAACCGAAGCAGACATCACATAGGTAGATGCCCCCTCATCAATCATGCACTGGGAAACGTTGGCGTTCCAGATCTTGACTGGGATTTGGAAGGCGACGGAAGCTGGGAGAGGAGGATGTTCTGACCAGTCAACATCAAAGACAATCAATCGATCATCGGAAGGATCTACAACGCCCATGGTAGATAGTAGAGATTTTCGTTGTGAAGGGCATGACTGGAGGAGTTCTAGCATTGAAATGGCAGTAAGAGATTGCGCCAAGTCATCTACTATGCTATACGAATGGGAAACTTTGCCAGAAGAAACATTTCGGCATAGTGGTCCTTTAGGGATCTTGGTATGAACCTCTACCTTAGGCTGCGAGATCTGCAAGGGACCATTAGGTCTCAAAAGAGGCTCTGTAGATACCGAAGGAGGCGGCTCGAGGACAGATGTAGCAGGAGGCTTATTGTACTGACAGGACCGAGTCTGAAGATTGATTTCTATTGTTAGAGGTTGAGAAGAGTTCATCATGAGAACCTGGTAATCGAAGGTACCAGATGGAAGAGGTTGAGTGGCCACCTGTCCTTTAGGTGGTTGGGTAGCCACAAATCCCTGCTGTGCATACACCTGCTCCTGAGGGGGCGGTGGATGCTATTGCGGGGGTTGAGAAGGTAAGGGAGGCGTAGGTGCTAATGCTGGAGGAGCTGGAGCACCCAGCTGTGGATACAGATAACAAGGAGGTTGGGTAACAGTGTGGTAAACATGAGAATGGGAAAAAAGAGGAGGCATGCCATATCCTGGATACGTGCTACTGGGAGGGGGAAAAGTGCAGGAGGTGCTGTGCCTCCCCCCCCCCCCAAGGAAGACCATAGCCCATGGGAGGTTAAGCGTGTGGATTAGAGAGAGCTCCAACGATACCGTTGGCGGCATGAGGTGCCCCCAGTGTGTTGGCACCACCAGGTTTGGGAAGATTAGGTAGAACGGTATAAACATAAACCAACTGAGCGTAGATCAGGTCATATTTTAACACCATTTGGAGGGCGACTTCTTCGGTTTGAGGAAAATGCGATGCGACATCCTTCCCGATAGGAGGCAAGAGATATCTAAGGAACCAGTCCATGTAGACACGATATTCAAATGTAGAGGATTGACATAGGCTCTTTCTTCTCCGCCATTACTGGACATGATCGGATAGGCGAGGCGTAGAAGATTGACGAAAAGAAGTCAAAAGTTCAATACCAGTGTCATAACGAAGGAGAAGTTGGAAGTAAGACAGAAAATCCTAGGCAAGAGTCGCAAAGGTGGTATGAGAGGAAATGGCCTGATCAACATACCACTTAGAAGCTTCTCCTGTAAGCGTTCATTGGAACAACCGAAGATGGACAAAGTCAACAGTAATGGAGTTAGACGAACACCACATGTGGAAAGATCGAATATGATTTGAAGGATATTCTCCAGCAAGGCCTTCAAACTTTGGGATGTCAGAAGGGAGCTTTGTCAGCATAGAAGGCCAACTAGCGTCATGGTGTATAGGGTCGTTTATCAACTGGTCAAAATCGGGGAGGCTGAGGCCTGCCATGAAGGGGAGCAAGGGTGCAGCTGAGGTAGTGTCCGTTGCGGTCCCATTAGTGGTATTCCCGGCATGAGGGCGAGGGTTACCATCAGCATTAGGTCCTGAGCAGACATGGTGAAGGTGTTAGGAGGAGAACCGAAGGGGGAACGAGAAAGAGAACCCAAAGGACCAGAAGAAGAGTCGGTGTGCGGACTCGGTGGAGGAGAAACTCGAACCCTACGCGGAGGAGTAAGTCTCCCTACCAAAAAATGAGGATGAAGGCCAAGAAGTCTTCGGGATAAACACCTTGGTGGTGCAATGATGATGACACAAACATGACACAAAGGAAAAAGAGACCGACAAGGGGAGGGAGGTGCAGGATCAACTGATTACAATGTTGAAACAAGGGCAGAGAGGTGCAGGATCAATTGATTTCAATGTTTTTAGTGTCTTTGCTTGGTGATGTTAACCAAGCCCTTTTTCGCTTAGGGTGTGTGTGTGAAGTGTGTAAATTTTAATTTTTAAACCCAGACGTTTGTAGAGAAAAAAGAAAAAGTGTGCTGTATAGCTGTAAATAAACCTGCAAATGACCGTATATAGGCCTGCAAAAATAGAAAATAAACATCTAATAATGAAATAATCTAAACCCAAGAAGGCGGGTCTCTCAACAAATAGTCTATAGGTGAGTAAAAAACTAATAAAAAAACACTAAAAAAGACAATAGATCTAAGGCCAAGAGGGACAGGGATATAAAAGACAAAATCTGTTGGAAAGTGGTGCAAAAAACAACAACAAATCAGAGGAAAAATTGTTGTAAAAGAGGTGGTGAAAGGCTATCTCCTAAAGGGAAACGGAGTGAACCCTAGAGGAAAATCCAAACAAAGCTAGATCAGGTGATTTGGATGGATAACAAGCCGATCTGAAGCGGATCTGAAGGTGAGGTATCAAATCTGAAAAAATGGCTGAAGACTCTGAAATTTCAGACAACCTACAACAACAAAAACTCTTCCACAAAAAGTGGAGGGTACTGAAGCCCTAGGGGGCTAGGTTCCCATTTAGTTGAGCAAAACAGAACAAGTACAGGTCCAAAACGGGCGGAGATGGAGGTCAGAAAACCCTGAACAGAGGCTCATACAAACCCAGAAAACTTACAAAAAAATCCCTACAAAAAGTCCAGGTCGCAGTTGCTGACCTTTTTTTAGTAGAGGTCGCAGTTTTTGGGCTAAAAGGTGCGTCTTGAGGGTCCAGGTCGCAGGTTTTGGGCCAAAAAGTGTGACCTTCACTTTCGGTACTCTCGATGGCAGATTTCAGAAAAAATTGTCGTCTCAGCTGCGGCTAATGTCTGTCACCTGTGCAATAGGTCCGAAAACACACGGAAGTCAGAATTTTTATCGTTTTAGGGTTTTATAGGTTTAAAAAAATCAATAAAAGTAAAAAAAAAGGGCCGAAGAGAAATCCCAGGGTTTGAAGCAGCTGGATATGCAAGGATAAAAAAAACGACAGCAGTCGTAATCGTAAACCCGTGTGGAGTCGCCAATTGTTAGTATGAATCTTAATTCCAAGCGTACAAAAAAATGCCACTTTAGCTACACATAACAAACAACCCTAATAGCAAAGATGGCTGCCAATATCCTCAGATCTACAGTTAGGTGATCAAGATAAATGCTGCAAAAATCTAGATCTATGCATTAGAAGACATTAAGCAATAGAAAAAACAAGATTTACTCCATGCATCCAATAGACAAGATAAGAATATGTTGAATGAATTTTGTATTAATGGCACCTGGGAGGAAAACACAAGAGGGTGTTCCCTGTTCTCCTCAATGGGATGGGTTCTTGTAAGTCCTCAACACTTCAGATCTAAAATTCCTCTCTCTTGATGGTGTAGAAAACCCAGACAAAAATGGTAGCAAAATATGACTATGATTGTGGATCAATAGTCAGACCAAAAGTATAGATCCAGAGTGATCTTTAGGCAACAAAAGGTGATAAATGAATGGGAAAACCCTTCTATTTATAACAATATATTGAGTTAGTCTAGATATTGGTGCATAATTAAAATATTATTAACCAAATCAAGATCCAAATTTTATGGAATATTTTATTATATTTGTTTGAGGGAAAAGGAATTTGACTTGGGTCAAATCCCTTTATTTGTAAATAATAAATAAATAAATGATTTATTTATCATTTTATGATGTGGTTGAGTAATCATCAAATAAATAATGATTTATTTAATTATTTAAGGGTGATTTAGTCATATTTAACAAATAATATTATTTAAATAAGGTTTAAATAATTATTCTTAGAAAATAATAAGATAAATAATGATTTATCTAATTAATTTCCTTGTTTTGGGTTAAATATAACCATGAATATTAATTAAAATGTTGTTTAACTAATTATTCCTTGAGGAAAATCAAACAAATGTATATTTATTTAATATTTCCTCACAGGGTTTCCTGTTTAGACCATAAACAACTTAATAAAGGTGATTTACTAAGTTATTTTCATAGTGAAAGCGATTTTACTTAGGGTAAAATTGGTCTTACATGGTGTACTTGGGTCTATCTAATGATAATAGGTTAGATGACCAAAAAATGGTGTAACACAAATTTTGTTGCAAATGCACGTTCAAGAAAAGATGAGGATGTGGAGGCATTGCTTTGTGACATTTCTATTATCCAACCTGATTGGATAAATGAAGAAAGGGATGAATGGAAGAATGGCGAACATGTGTGGACACTCATTCAAAAGTTGCAACAAGATCTCAGTGCATGTGATACTTTTATATGGAAAAATGATTTACTATGCTACAAGGATCACTTATATCTATGTAAGAATTCCAAACTCAAAGAAAACATTCTTTTGGAATTGCATGCCTCTTCTATAGGAGGGCACTCAAGATTTCTAAAAACTTGAAAAAGGGTCAAGAAGGAATTTTTTTGCGATGACCTTAAATCTTCAGAAATTTATGGTTGAATGTTTGGTTTTCATACAAAATAAACTCGAGACAATTAAAGCTCTGGGTCTCTTACAACCATTAGCCATTCCAAGTCAACATTGGGAGGAGGTCTCAATGGATTTTACCACATGTCTACCCAAGTTTGAAGGAAAGAGTATCATCATGTTGGTAGTTGATAAACTTACCAAGTATGCACACTTTTGTGTTCTATCTCATCCTTCCAAATCTAGTATAGTCGCTTTTTCATTTGTGGAAACAATTCAAAAGTTACATGGAAATACAAATATTATTGTAAGTGACAGAGATCCCATTTTCACTAGAAAATTTTGGACAAAATTATTTTCTTGTCTTGGTACTCAATTGGCTCATAGCTCATCTTATCATCCTCAATTTGATGGGAAAACAAATATAGTGAATAAATGTTTGGAAGGATATATTCATTTCTTTGTATTTGATAAACAAACATAATGGGTCAAGTGGTTATCTCTGGTAGAATGGTGGTATAACACTTCCTTCCATACCATAACAAAAATGACCCCATTTATGGCACTTTACGGATATCGTACATTGTCCATCACATCATATATAAGAGATAGTTCTAAGGTTCAAGTAGCGAGAGATCACATCGAGCATCAACAACAAGTTCTCCAACTCTTTAAGGATAATCTGACTCTGGCACAAAATCAAATTAAATAATAATCATATCAACATCGTAGTGAAATAAGTTTTGATGTGGGCGATTGAGTATTTTTAGGGATACAACCATGCAAGAAAATATCACTCAAGCAAGCTAAGAAGGATAATCAATTATCACCCAAGTACTATGGCCCTTATAATGTATTGCAAAAGATTGGTACTATGATATACAAATTAGAGCTACTTGCATCTTCACGAATACACCCAATTTTCCATGTTTAATGTTTGAAGAAGGTTATAGGTGACAAGTTTCTAGTTCAAACTATATTGGCAGAACTTGATGAGGAAGGAAAAATTATATTAGAGCCTGAAGCAATCTTAGAAACAAGAATCTGATAGCTACGAAATCAATCAATTTCAGATTATCTCATTAAGTGGAAGAACTTACTCGTAGAGTATTCCACATGGGAGGGCGAATAATTTATACAAAAGCATCCATAACTACTCAAGCGTTGAGGACAACACCTTTTTGAAGGATAGGGGCATGTTAGGTCCCTATAATACTAGTGTAGCCCCCACATTGTTATTGTTCTGTCCCATGTAGTCTCCATATTGTTGTTTTTTTGCCCCATTGAATCCAATTATTGTTATTGTTGTGTCCTTACATTATTATTGTTATGCAAGCCTAATTATATTGTGACCCTTTAGACTCGTATATATACAAAGGAGGTTTTTTCATTTGTATCATCCAAGAATTGTTCATTTATGTGATGTAAAGGAGGTTCCCCCCCGAAGAGGCTTATTTTCAAGTCATTGATCTATCTTTTCTTCTGTTTTGTGATTTTGTTACATAAAATTATCACTTAGACTTACATTGTGGAGTCATGAAGGACATTCTCCTTCATCAAATCAAGCTCGCCAATTCTTCTTGAAATTACTTTTAGTCTAGAGTTTGCTCCATTGTGGTGAGTGATTTCTCAGCTACTCTACAGAACAAGCACCCACGATAAATTCTCTCCCAGGCTATAAGTGGTGTAAGGATGAAGGTGATTCTCCTTCATCCACACAAAAATTAGTATGAGGTAATTCAATCTATTGCTCCAAGGAATGTTCTTGTTCAAAAAGTGGCCACAATGGGTCTGCAAAATACAAAGGGAGTTACTAATCCAATAGTTCCCTCGATGATTCCCTTTATTAATGCTTTAGTGCATAAGTACAATAAGATTTTCGTAGCAATTTACCACACTAGTCATACACATCACCAATGGGGCCCTTCACTGATATAATAATCCATCAATGCTTCCTTTCTTTAGTGATTTTCTGCATAATTAAGAAAAATTTATCAATAATTCCAATTGCCCTTCTAGCTCAAGTTAAAGACTCTAACACTGAATTTTCTCATCAAATAAGGGCAACTAAATCTACGCACATATTGTCTCATTCACATGGATTTCTATCCACGTGAGAGCTTCCTCTCCCCCTCTTTGTTTTTTTTTCTTCATTTCTTTGTCTCTTTGCTCTACTCTTGCACCCCCATGAGTGCATGTATCTCATTATTCTCACTTGCTTTTTCTTCTTGCACCCCCACGAGTGCTTCTCTTGTTCCCTTGTACACACTTCCACTATCTTCCTTACCTTCCTTCATGGGTTTCTTCCTTGATGTGTTTATCGTAATACCTTCCCATCATGGTCAAATCAAAAGATTTAGGTTAGATTCCAAAAGTTTTTAAGTGGTAATCTTCCAATATCCTAAATAATATAGTTAGGGTACAGGGCCAACTACTCCCATAAATATGGAAGTTACCACCAACTCCTTCCCATTAGATATTTTTTTGGGAAAAGTTGAAAATTTAGGTGTTATGAATATTTGGCTCAACGAAATAATTTATTGGAAAGGATTAATTTCCTAGATCCTTTTGGTTGGCTTCCCTTCCTCTCATGGATTCTCATGGTCTATATAAAGGATCCACCTCTTCATCAATTATTGTTAACATATAATTACAAGTGAATAGGGAATTGTAACCCATTTACAATTATTTTCCCACATAAACTTCATTAACATAATTGATTACAATTATCATTTTAGTGGGGGAATTAAAGATTGGGGTGTTGCAACCCACTCCCCCTTAAAGGAACACTGTCCTCAGTGTTCACACCTTTTTAGGTGTCATTCTTGTGATTGCAACAACAACATCCTAGGTGTTGTCTTTTACTACAATAACATTCCTCAATGATTCTTCATCATCACCAACAACTTGGTCCTCTTCAACTCTTCCTCCCATTGTATTGACATTATTAGGACATCTCCAAACCTTTGGAATTCCATCTAGTACCTACATTAGAAAATTGATAGAAAATATGTATTATGACCATTTTCATGTACATTCATTAACTTTTCCATAGGGGATATTAATTTCCACAAAGAAACATGCACTTCAAGAAATGAAATTTCAAATCAATACTTATTTGTATGGTTATCCTTCACTTAATTATTCTTCCATAGGTAAGAAGTTCATCTCACTACTTGCATTATATACACCCATTCACGCTCATGATCCTAGTGAGTGAGTGACATAAGCTTTTCATAGCTAGTTCATTTATGTTTGTTCTTATTTCTAGTTACTCACCATTTTGGGTTCAGGAAATCCCTTCTCTGTTACACAGTCCTTTAGGAAATCTACTCGACTGAGGCTTTCCTACATAGGAAGATCAAAGATACTATTAGAGTCTTATAGATAACACATATCTTCAGCTTGATCTAACATATTTTTCATGTCATTACTCATGGATTCTTATGGTCAAGGCATCCCTTTGGCTTGCTCTGGAAGGGTTTACTTGTAATTAATTATGGCGATTAAGGTGTGCCATAAGACTATGATGCCATTACATGGGCCTTGTTCCCAAGCTCTCAAATTCAAAGTCCTTATGTGTACCTTATTTGATAGATTCATCATCTCACCTGCATTACATACATACAATTCCTATGAGATTAATAAAAAAAAAATTCAAGTTTCAATTTTATTTTCCAAACTTGCTTCATACAAAAGCAATGTCTCACAAACATGAGAATATTATCATAATGTTTGGCTCCTTGCAAATATTAATTCTCCCAACCTTCATCATGGGCTTACATCCCATGCTGTACCCAAGGAATTATTCCTACAATATGCATTTTTACTTGACGAAATATTGTTAGATTCTCATGCATAAAATCCTTTCAATATAACATCACAACAACCACTGAATCTATCTTCAAGACCATTCACATAGTCAATCATTCAATCAATTTAGCTGCATTATACACCAATAAATAGAATAACATCATTGCACTACATATCCATGCATTATCCACCATAGATTATTTTTAACATGTGAGTGTATCATTCACTTCTATAACCATTATCCATCATGATGGCTCACACATGCACATATTTCCCAAGATTTTACCAAATATCATGTGATGGAAACTTTCAATTTAACCATATGCCTCTAGGGTATTCAATATATGTAATAAATTGAAAATATATTAGAAAATACAAACTACACCTGAAGGAATTCTTGCCTTATTCCTTCAACTTACCAACTATTGTAGTATGGTTTATTTCCATACTTACATGGCTGCCATCACTATGCCTACTATGCCAATGATTTCTCAATGAGTCCATCTGGGTCCTTATTTATCCTTACATTATATTGAAATTGTCCTCAATGTTTTTGTACGAACTAAGGCACTTCCTTGCCTCAAATCCCATTTCAAATAAATGGTCTTTAATATTCAATTTCTGAGAATATCTGTGCACCTTTTCCCGAGCCATAATTTAATTCAGACATCTACTATTAGTAAAATCAATCAACACATGTGCCACAATAGTTATAATTCAATAAACAGTTCATGTTCTTCACTTACTAATTTTCAATATCTTTTAGGAATCAACAATCAATCAAGCATTCTTAGGCTTATACAATTTTTACATCCCAACTCTTCTGTCCCTAACAAAACATCAGTAGGGAAGAGAGTCAATGGATTTCCCCTTCTAATTTTGTTGGATAAATTGGAATTCATAACAAGTCTACTCCATTTCCCTTGAGCAGTTACTGTCAAGTAGGCTTACCATTTCCTCCTATATTCAACCCATCATTCTACATAACACAGACACTTCAAAAGAATTAATTAATATCTAACATATCACTCCTATGAAATTATATTCAAACCAATAGATTAAATGTAATCTAATAGTGTTATAACACTTAGATGTTTTTGGACAGAGGGGAGTCTTCGCTTAGGAGAGGGAAGGATAAAATGGAATTCCCCAGTAGAGTCATCAGATGTAGCATTCAAATGGATTCATGTCACTAAAATTAGAAAGTAGAGAGTGGAGGGAAAATGAGCAAGGGGGTGAGCGAATGACCCTAGTTTCTCTACCCCTATATATGTCTTCCTCGCTATCGTGTTCTCCTCTATAGGTTCTAGTGCCAGTGTGGCTACTATCACGTTGCATAGAAATATATAATCACCACAAGATCTCACTCTATGAGTATGCAACCATTCTACCAAGAGGAGCAATGAAAAGGAACCCACAAATTTCAATCCCCTCAAACTCAAGCAAGCCAAACCAGGATTCGACTGGCAATAGTAGCCACATTGGAACCATTCATTGCCATTCTATCTGCTTTGGGTGACAACATTGATCTTGCAGGGATTCATAGTCTTTTTTGCTGAGATTTGAAGCCCTTTTTTTCCTTCGCCACCACAGAGATTTTGGTAGGGTTTATTGTTTTTTCAGCCATGTACGTTGCCGATTGGGCTAGTTCTTCTAAACCACCACTTTGGATATTCAAGGGGATGGGGTTTCATTAACCCCTTTTGTAATTTTTCTTGCCAATACACTACAATGTCTTTATGCATGCTCCTCCTTCCTCCTGCTGCCGTGGAGTTCATGTATTGTAGGGACATTAGTTCACGAGCTTGTTGTCTTTGGGGTGCCGACACATGGTTCACTTCCATTTATGTGATGTGTTGAGGGGATGAGGATTCCTTTCCAATTTCATAACTATTCACTCTCTCTCTCTCTCTCTCTCTCTCTCTCTCTCTCTCTCTCGCATGGGATCTAAAATGGCTTCCACTAGGTTCATGGTCGTTTCATGGGCAGTAACTGCATTGTTCATGGCCTCTCAAGTTAGGTCTCAGACCTAATTGTTTGTCCTAGGATTTTTGGTGGGCTTGCGGGCCTGCTCTCATTTTTGTGTTTATTTTAGATTTTTGGGACATGTGTGCCATGACAACCGGGCCTGCGTGCCTTGGAATTTCATACGTTTCTATTGGTCAGAGGATGTGATAGTTTTGGGTTACTTTACTTGATCCTTTAGTGGCATGAAGAAATTTTTTAGATGATGAGCAGACGATATGCATACACACTCACTATGTGTTTACAAAGTGTAATTTTTGTTATATTTAATAAAAAATATGTTTTTTTTTTCTTCTGTTGGAAAAAAGAATACTTAGATGCTGTCTTTGTTGTTTCACAACACTACTTTCTTAGTAAGATATTTCTTGTATTCCACTCATATGTGACTATGTCAACATGCAACTCTCCCTATTTGCAATATCCAAAAAACCCCGAGATGATCTCAATTTCACAAGTTAGTATCAACTCTATCATTTTAGGTGAATGTTCATAAACATGCATTCACATCATGCATTCAACTATGATTTCAAAAATTGCCTCAATCATGCACACTAACCTGCCTGTACACTGCCTACACTTTTTCTCATTATTGATGTACCTCTATTAAATGTTGTAAACAACCCGCCTTATGAGAGATTATGATCGTTCAAATTCCTTGTATCATATACATCATTCTACCCTCTCCCATATGGAAACAAACAACAAGAAACCATTTATTCCTTGTCACATGGAATATTCAGATAACTATTAACATCACCTAGAGCGTAGCTAGCACCAACTATTGATTTACTTGATATTCATTTATTCATACCATTGCTAATATTAATTTTTCATTAAGGAATTTCTTACCTAATTCCCTTTTAGTAATTCGAGCATACCAAAACCATACATATCCCTTTTAGTATTTCGAGCATACCTAAAACCGTAGTATTTAGGTTGTCAATAGTTATTGTGTCCCACTTGATCAATTGGGATCTTTGTAAGGGTTCTTGCACTCCTCTTTACTAACCTTTTAATCAACACTTTATTATCCTCAAACTTATCTCCACAAAGACTATATGTAGAATTCTCATTAGCTTCGTTAGACATGGTTTCAACCTGCTCATGGTTACATGTTCATCATTAATCATGTTTACACATCATGATCATATTCAAACAATAGGTTGCTATGAGTCTTCCTCCATGCTTTATTTATGCTCATTCATTATTATATGCATCCAATGTCTACATGCACTTAACACACCATTGTCCTAATGCCTCTCAATGCATATGAATTTTTAGTTATTTAATATCTTAAAATTTATCATGCCTATGCTCTTTATTTATTGGAATATGAAATCCCTTTTCAAAACTTTGAAGAAAATATAAAAAATAGCAAGAGATAAGCTAAGACATTCTCCCTCATAACTATGGTTACATCACTTGACAATGTGCTTTATCATTCGATTGAGCTGTTCAGTGAAATCTAGTTATCATCATGCTTTTACTCCTCACAACTTTGGAAATAAACATCCAATAAATTCATTCATTCACTGCCTCTTTAGTAATTTTTCCTCAATCTCTTATCAGAGATTTGTTACACATGTCAAGAACCTTATGACATTCAACCACTCAATGATTCTATCTATATAACCTTTTTTTTGTATCCTATGATATTGGTTCCCATGTTGTAAAACCTTACTACTATACTCTCTGCACTAGAACCTCGTTTTCATGATTTACCTATGATTCATTAATTTGAAAATTCTATCGCTATGGTTTATCTCTGGTAGTTTATGCCTCATGTTAATCCATAACTCTGAAAATTTTGTCTCTTTGGTCTATTTCTTGGCCCATCCAAGTCTAGTGTTTGAACTCCACTTTGATAATATAATTTCCCTTTACCTAGACATTGGGGAAAAGGGTATCTCATTATCCTTGGTTACAAATTAAAATTAATTATGGAATATGGGAGAATTAATTAATTAAAAGTGACTAGAGAAAAATAATATTGTAAGCCACTTTAATAAAATAAGAAAAGATCCATTGTATTCAGATGACCCATGGTATTATCCTATGGTATTTTGATAGTCCATGACTATTAAAGTAGATAAGAGCTCACTCCTTAGGCATGAATTTTGGATTATTGTTGTTGTTGTTGAGTTGAGATCTTAGAGCTTATCTGGGTGAGAGCCCACTTTATGTAGAGGGTTAGTTTCTGTGGTAAGTGATCTACCCTAAATGATCTAGTTAGGCGGGTTTTCAATATTGATATCATATAATCTAGCCATTCAAAGCAAAGGGATCAAATGAGAGTCCTTATTGGTACCTAGCAAGGAATATCGGTATTTTGGAACACTGGTTGGAAGTTTGAAGTAGCGCACAATTGTAGATTGGGGAATCTATCTAAAGAAGATTTTTCCAGCTTATCTATTTGTCATATTCCTATGAATTTTGATGTAATTTCCCTCTTAATAATAAGGAAATAAATAGTTGGGGTTTTACAATGGAATTTTTCTGCAAAATTTTCAAATATTAATTTTAAATTGGTCAACTTCTCGGCAAGAATTATTATGTTTTTTTCTCGAAGAAATTTCATAGAATAATTTCTAGGAAATTATATAAATTTAAAAAGGGTTATTACAAATACCATTCAATATTAGAGATCCAAATTCATCTATGTGGTATATCTATAGCCCTCTAGGACTAGTATTTGAATCACATGTTTCATAATTTTACCTCTCTTGAGCCCATTCGATGCAAGTGTTGAACCTTCCCTTGATACCATTTGTAACATATCCAACTCCAAAGTGACCGATTAAGGATGCGTTGTATCCAAACCCAACCTTCTAGGCCACCTTAAGGAAGTGGGGTTGTTTCAACCACCTTAAAACACATTTATGAGACCATCTCATCTTATACTCATTTAGAGCTTCTAAAAATAATTTAATCTCATTTTTAGATCTTAGCACAAAGTTATGCCCATTTGAAAATATGCCCTCAACGTGCCAAGTAAACTTCCATACCATGCCATGTGATAGAGACATGATAGTCCTCATCCACATGCCACAACCTCTTTGTGCCACACCCTTGGCCATACCATAAAACTTCCACCTAAGCACCGCTACACACTGTAATCCATGTCATTCTATGCCTCGACATATTGGCATGTTGTCAAGCATGGTAGTATGCCACATCACCCAGGACTTGCCTTTGGGGCACATCGACCTACCGTCCAACACACCACATTAGAACCTTATTGGGTTTTTTCAATATCAGGAGGAACCTCAATATCTAATATCTCGATGTCCTGATACTTGATAGCTTGATATCCCATAGGAAGATAGCATGATGTCCGATAATGGAATTTTTTCTGATAGTTAATAGACATTGTCAATATTCGTTAGTATTAAGAGTATGTATGATAGCATATGCATCATGTTTCCTGATCTAGCCCTGGAAGTGATGATTGACACTATGCGATTCATTTCACTAGTTTCAATCCCACTTCTTCACCCCTGTGAGCATCACCCGATGCAATGAGTGCTAAGTGGACTATTCAAAAATCATGAGAAATTAGTCAGTTATGACTACCTCTCATGGAAATGGTCATAGATGAATGACTAAATTAACGCAGTTGAATCCCAAAAATGATATCTAATATAATGCACTGCCGAAACCCCTCATACTTAAAACACTAAGAGTAAAGGGATCTCTTCTTGAATGGTTCATGAGGCACAATAGTTGCTAAGGTTTTGCAAATGGGGTAGCAAGCTAAGTGGGCTTGATTGTGGGGAAAACTCCCCAGTTAAGCGCGCTTGAGCCAGAGGAGTTCTGGGATGGTTGACCTCCTGGGAAGTCCTGGTGACCGGGTGCAAGCCCCATAAGTGATGATTGATGCTATGCGATTCATTTCACTAGTTTCAATCCTACTTCTTCACCCCTGTGAGCATCACCCGATGCAATGAGTGCTAAGTGGACTATTCAAAAATCATGAGAAATTAGTCAGTTATGACTACCTCTCATGGAAATGGTCATAGATGAATGACTAAATTAACGGAGTTGAATCCCAAAAATGATATCTAATATAATGCACTGCGGAAACCCCTCATACTTAAAATACTAAGAGTAAAGGGATCTCTTCTTGAATGGTTCATGAGGCACAATAGTTGCTAAGGTTTTGTAAATGGGGTAGCAAGCTAAGTGGGCCTGATTGTGGGGAAAAATCCACAGTTAAGCGCGCTTGAGCCAGAGGAGTTCTGGGATGGGTGACCTCCCGAGAAGTCCTGGTGACTGGGTGCAAGCCCGGGAAGTGATGATTGACGCTATGTGATTCATTTCACTAGTTTCAATCCCACTTCTTCACCCCTGTGAGCATCACCCGATGCAATGAGTGCTAAGTGGACTATTCAAAAATCATGAGAAATTAGTCATTTATGACAACCTCTCATGGAAATGGTCATATATGAATGACTAAATTAACGGAGTTGAATCCCAAAAATGATATCTAATATAATGCACTGCGGAAACCCCTCATACTTAATGTACATTTTATTGACAGTTAACATGCCTTATTGGGGCCTATCAACATTGGAAGTTTGGGTTAGTAAGTGTTTGTAGTTTCATTTGAAACCCAATACTTGATACTCTTACAGTTGAAATCCCATCATTTATATCTTAAGCCTCCTTTGGCTAAATCTTGACCATGATCTCCTTATCGGCTCATATGACTAGGGGTTTGGAATAAGGTCTCCAATCCCCATATTTCTAAATGGCCCAAAACAAAGGACCAATCCTAAAATTTCCTAACCCAAAGCCAAGGAAAAATAGGATGACAAAGGAAGTTACTCAACTTTTCTTGTGGACTAAAGGAGACTTTGATAGGGCAATGGAATACCCAAGAAATGAAAGCTATAAATATACTCAATAATTATGAAGGCATCCAAATAATTCATCTCATAGCCATTTATAAATCCTTTCTTCAAGGAGTCAAAAGAGGTCAATGATCACATTTTACCCCCATTTGAGGCCTTCAAACCTTTTCATTTCATCCAACTTAAGATTTATTTAGTGAACTCTATAAAAATTTTCCTCAAATGTTTTGTGAAGACTCCTTCCTTTGAGTCTCTACTTTGTAATCAAGGATTTTACTCTTACATCTTAAGTCCATATAATCAAAATACCTTTTTTTCACCATAGCAGACTTAGAGATTCTCTTACTATCTAGAGGAGACCGAACTCCCTGTTTAAGACTCACTAAGGGTCTTACACAACCAACCAACCATCCTTTCTATCCACCAATTATATTCTCTTGAAAGCACATAATAAGAACACATTAAGATCGATTGGAAGACATATGAATATTACAGAATCTTCAAAACCCAAATTTTCCATTTCATTCCATGATCATATATAAGATAAACCAATATTTCCAATAAACAAGAAAACACATAAATATCCACAATTGATCAAATATTTTTTCTATTTCATTAAAAAACAATTTAAATTATAGATTTGAAGTGGACAAAGGTACTCATATAACCAAGGTCAAATAATTCCTGTAACTAATGAAGGGTAAGCCATGTTCCACCCCGCCATAGGCTCAGTTACACTATAGTATTTTTTGTAGATGGCCACCCCTGAGCCAGAGTAAGAGGGAAGTTCTCACTCAACATTATAAGGATGAGTCATGAAGGCTATTCTCCTTCATTGAATCAAGCTCATCAGTTCCTCTTGAAATCACACTAAGCCCAGAGTCTACCCAACTATGGTGAGTGGTTTCTTAGCCACTCTACATAACAAGAACCCAAGGGAAATTATCTATAAGGTTATTAACGGTGTAAGGATGAAGGCCATTCTTCTTCATCCACATAGAAATTAGTATGACATATTTCAACCTATTGAGCCTAGGCATGTTATCATTTGTAGGGTGGCCACAATGGGGTTGCACAACACAAAGGGAGCCCTTCACTAAGCCAATAGTTCCCTTAGCGCTTACTTTATTAGTGATTTTATGCACAGGTTCAACAATATTCTCTTAGAAATTGGCCAGATTGAGCGTACATAACATAAATGGGTGTACTTCACTAAGCTAATAGTCATTCAATGCTTCCCTTCTTTAGTTATTTTGTGGATAATGTAGACAAATTCCCGAGTAATTCCATCTAGCCCTATAGCTCATATTAAATCTACCTCTTTTTCTATCTATTTTTCTCTCTTATATGATCTCACACTTCCACTAGTGCTTGTTTCTCATTGTTTTCACACCCCAATGAGTTCTTATCTTGTTCCCTTGCACTAACTTTGACTATCGGCCATTACCTTTCTTCACAACTTTATTCCTTGGTGGGGTTCTTGTTATACCTACCCATTGTGGCCAATAAAAGATTTTGGTTATACTATAGAAGTATTTGAGTTTTAATCTTCCTATACCTTGGATAAGATAGTTGTGGTACAACCCAACTAATCCCATAAATATGGAAGTTACCACCTCCTCCTTCCCATTATATTTGTTTCTTAGGAAAAGTTGACAATTTAGATCTTATGAATAGTTGGCTAAGCCAAATATTTTACTATAAAGGTTTAATTGATCCATAAATCCATTTTGTTAGCTTCCATCCCTCCCATGGCCTTTCATGGTCCCTATCAAGTCTCCAAATCTTCATCAATTGTTATTAACATATAATTACAATTCTTCAAGGTATTTTAACCCATTTACATTTAATTTCCCACACATTCATCATTAACATAATTGATTAAAATTAAAATATTATTGGGGGATTAAAGGATGGGGTATTACACTCTCGAGGCTGCATGATAATTTAAGAAGTCTAGAGACAAATATAGACGACTCCATGCATGACCATGATTCTAATTTGATTCCAAAATTGAGTGTGTCTATACCACAAATGCCTATATGACACCTTGAGGCATGAATCCTCATGAATGGGTTTGTAATCACTTTAGGGTTTGACAATGTTGAGGATTTGGGCACAAAGGATAACATTGAGAACCTAGGACCACCTTCAAGATCATGGTTATGACCTTATTTTTTATGGTTTCTATTTGTCTCATCAACGGTGCTTAATTTGTTATCAATGTTTTTGCTACACTTTTGTTTCTTCCATGCATTTTCAAAATTCATTTCAAATGTCACAATATATTTATTTGGGGGTTATGTCCCAAACTACTTAAATAACTTAATTGTTTTCTTTTCACCCACTATACTACTCCCCCTAGTGCCCATATCCCAGGTTCTAGAACTTGATTGCTTCTACTATGCTTCTTCGTGAAGGCCTGAAAGACCTTGTCTTTTTATTTGTTCCATTCAAATTGCATAGAGGTGCTAATTATATGGTTATTATTCCACTAGGTCTCTATAGTCACTTTTTACTCCTAATACTCATAACACTTGTCTCACTTTTGAAGCATTTGAGACAAATGTAATATCCCAAAATTGCTCCTTGAAACATTTGTAATTAAACCTGTTAAATACTTCACATGGACATTTTATTTATGATGCATTAACAAGATAAAGTAGATATACCACAATGTTGGGAATATTGCAAGAATTTCTATTTTTGCAGTTAATAAAAACAGAATAAATTGGAAAAACACGTGTTTTTTTTTCTACGTAATGCTAAATTCTACTATATTGTACAAAAAACACATTCGAGCTTCAAAACAGGGGTTTCTGAATTAGCCACCCCTGTTGGCTGAAGACATTTCAAAAATTCAAAAAGTGGGTTGCCCTTCATGGGGAAACCAACCCTAAGAGTGTTCAAATTTAAAAAAGAGAGCTACCCTTCTTGGGGAAACCAACTGCTAACATAGATATGAATAACTGAGTTTTATGGAAAATAAAAAGATAGACTAAGGAACAGTAGAGAAGCATTTAATAATTGAGAAAGAGGAGAGCCATGGATCTGCAACTACCGGTCCTTTGAGTCATGATGCTCCATTTGAAGAGTTTTTTCAACAATGAAACATCCATAGTCGGACAAGGCGTCATCCTTCTTGGAGAGCTAGGGAGCCAACTCTGGAGTTGAAGTTGAGCGTTCAACTTTGTCTACTTATTTGACATTTTGTTGGGTGCCTTCTACAGAGCTACTCCCTCCATTTTCCAAAGCATCCTCCATTATTTTGACTGGAAGACCAATTATTTTCCTTGGCTGAGGTGAGGAGGAGCGATAGAGTGTTGATTTGTGAGGGCACTTCTTGCTGCCAGAGCCGAAATGGCTGTGCTGCACCTCCCGGAGGTGAATTGACAGATGAGCGGAGAGAAATTGAGAGTCAAAGACCTCTGGATCCTCCACAGACATAGAGAAGGCCAAGGAGAGCTCTGCCATAGTCAGAGCTGGAGGGTAAGAGGGAGAGCCTATGCCTCCTCCGCGGTAGCATATCATATGGTTTTGGCATGGCATATCATCGACGGAGTGATGGGCTTGCAGGGTGGGGAAGGAGACCTCAGAGGGTGGCTAAGGAGAAGCGAGGTGGGCAGGGGCGAGATAGAGAATTGTAAAGTAGAGGATGGAGGTTTATAGAGCACGAAAAACAGGAAATGATAAATGGACTGAAAAATGGTGCGAATGAGAATGGGAGTTTGTGCCATTGGCCATATATGGCCAGAGAAATAAATGCAGGAGCCGAGGTACAAATAGCGGGAGAGAATGTTGTAGGTTTCAATGTACTTCCCAGTGGGGCATGTTTAAATCCCTCACACTGGAGGCAGGTGCATGCCCGTGGTGAGTCTAGCTGCCCTCACATGGAGAAGCCAGGTGGTCCACCAATCAAACACATTAAACACCCGCATTCGAGGGGAAAAAATCGTTTTAAGCCCTATATAAGGCTCATTTTAAACCTAAAACCCCTTATTAATTCATAAATATTAAGTAATTACATTTCTATTGTATGTTTTTATGTAGGCTAGAACTTTCTCATTGTCCAATTTTATTATAATTGTACTCTTCGTCTCGTATATATATAGATATATACTAAGGAGACTTAGTCTTAGGATCATCAAATATTGTCTTATACATTGTATTCATTGCAAAAATAGGTTTCCCCCTCGAAGATGACTGCAATTACTGGTTCCTTATCAATTTTAAGGTGCAAGGGTCATAAAATTGGTATTGAAGCTCATGATCCTAAGGTTTCACTGCTACAAATAGGTCATCATGGCATTTAACTATAATTTTTTTTCTATCGAAGGATTAAAATAGTGAAACTTGGAGAATATTGAGGCAAAATCTCAAGCAACATCTGATTCAAATTTTAGATCTTAGTTCGCTATATTTTCAAAGATGTGCTCCAAGGAAGCTAGGGTTATTGAATTCTCTTGAAATTACTTTCAAACAAGCCTATTTAGATTTTTCATTGTAATTTTTTTTACTTTAGGTCTCAAACTATGAAAATTGGACCACATTGAGTCAAAATATTAATGACCACCTAGTTCAAATTTCATATATCGTTTCATTGTAATTTCAAATATATGATCTAAGGAATTTTGGATTCTCGAATGCTCCTGAAATCAATTTCAAATAGATTAGTTTGACATTTTCACCTTTTTTTCCCTAGGTAGTTTTTGTTAACAAAACAATATGCTTATAGATTAGGGTTGATTTCTCTTACTTGATAATTGCTTGTGAATTTTTGTTGGATTCTTATTTCTTTTATTATGTTTTCTTCATCAAAAAATTACCAAAATATAAAACCATGAAGAGCACAAGAGACAAAGAACACAAAGATATAAGCTCTTAGTTAGGGAAGAACCCCACAAGTGGGAAAATCCAACTAACTTATCTTCTTATAAAATCAGACCAAAGTGAGAAATCCAAGACCCAAAAACCAAGACCAAGACCTCCCACAAAACCTGAGTAATCCCTCCTTTAATCCTTCCTCGGGCAAGTCAAATCCAACCAAGTCAACGTTGGTCAATGCCCTTTAAATATAACCAAACTCTAAATTTTCAACCCCTACAATAGAATTAACTTTTTTTCCCTACAATAGTCTAAAATTTGGTACGTGTGGCAGATTCTAGGGTAGAAATAAAAAAAATTATCTCTCTTTTGACCTTTTCTCTCTCTCCTTTGAATTTTGTTCATTTTTCTTCTCACTCTTGTATAAAAATCAAAGTTGGGTGTTGGTGCTACAAGGAGGTCGAGCTTCTCTCTATATATACACATCCAGGAGGTCGAATTTGTCCCTTCCAGGGCTAAATTGGTCTTGTGGGTGAAAAAATGACTCGTTTGAATCAAATAAAATTCTTTTTCCTCTTTCTTCCAAAAATCCAAATGGGATATGACTCAAGTACAATAGATGGACTCATGACAAATTTTATTTTTGACTGAATAAACCCTATAAGCATGAAGAACATCCTTAACTAATGAAATAATAATAATAATAATAATAATTTCTTTTCTTATTTTTTCTTTTTACATGAAATGCATATTGATACAAGTACAATGATAATTATGAAGACCTAACCTAGTTACATTTTAAATATTTTCATATAGTGAAACTTGTATCGTATTAAGTAGAAATATTGGGGAATATCTCGTTTAATTTTCAAATTTGGTTTGCTATACTTTCAGAGTTACACCTTGTAGAAGTTATCATTTTTGGACATTCATAAAATAATTTTTAAATAAGCCAACTTCGTATTTTTTCTATATCTTTTTTTGGGATTTTTCAGACTGTGAAATATTCAAGAATTTCAGTAGACATACAAAAGCACTTCAACTACAAATTTTAGAATTATATTTGAATAATTGGATTTGTAGCATACTATATAAGTTTTTCTTGTGGGAAGAAGCGGAAAATTAACAAGTTTTGAGAAAGTTACCATAACTTTCACTTGGCACATCAAATTTTGGTCACACTTGTTGAATTCAAAAAATACATATCAAAGTATTAAAAACCAAATATTCATGTCTAGAAGAACTCAAATATCATAGATACATCACAAATTACTCCAACCATTCACATATTCTCCAAATTAAGATACGCAACTTACTAGTGACCTAACTATTGATTAGAAGACTCTGGTTTTTTTTTTTGTGATTAAAAGTTGTGATAAAGAGGATTAAAATTATTATTTTTCAACATGCCTCTAAATAAATCTAATACATCAATTAAATCTACTAAAATATCATCCTTGACTTATGAAGAAAGTGAGGACTCATAATTTGGGTTCTCACAATTAGAGAAAAAAGTTAATGAAATGGATGGTAGTATGATGAAAAAGGTGGATTTATCAAGTTCTCAGCTAAAGTTTAAAAGATAAATATAAAATAATATGAATGAAAATATGGAAGGGATAGAAAATAAGAGGAATGAAAATAATAAAGAAATGCAAAAATCCATTGGGGAAGAAATAAAAGAATTACAAAAGATTCTATTAAAATAGATCCCAAAAGTTTATGTGGAGATACAAGGAAATCACGATCATAAGGAGAAGCATGTGCTAAGAATCAATGTCATATGGGGAGTATGTTATCACAATTAGAGAGAACACACATTGAATCCCATAACCATAATCATGATTTTTTAATCCAGGATCCACATCACAAGGGCTTCAAGCCAACATGAAGGAAATACTATATTGCAAAGATTGATATGAGGAATTTTGAAGTAATGATATTTTAACAAGGATATTTTAGATGGAGAAATGCTTTTATCTACACCAAGTGTCATCCTTACAAAATGTAAATATTGCATCCATGTTTCTAGAACAAGACCAACATGTATGGTATAAATGGATTTCTGAAAGGAAAAGGGATTATGTTATATCTTGGTCCTTTTTTACATAGGAATCGATAGCACATTATGGAGTTATTAAGAGAAATAAATTCTTCAATAAATTGGTAAATCTTCGAAAAAAGTCTAGTTATAGAGCACATTCAACAATTCCAAAAGTTGAGTCTCAGAGTAAAGAATATTTTAGAGGATAATTTGTTAGACCTATTTATGGGAACTTTAAAGGAAAGTGTACAACATGAGGCATGTATCTTTGAACCTAAACCTCTAGAGCATGCTTTTAGTATAGAAAGGAAAGCTGAAAGTAAAAATATGCCTTTAGAAAATCAGTCACTAATAACTATATAAAATATCATGTCCCCTCTCCTAAATTGACAAGGTTGACTCCTCATCAAATTGATGAAAGCAGAGAAAAGGGTCCGACCCTTATTTCAAATGTGATAGAAAGTATAGTAAGGGACATAAATACAATGAGAAGAAATTGTTTTACATAGGATTTGAAGATGAAGAAGATCTAGAATTGGAACCGTCATAAGATCTAGAGCTAGAAGAGACTACTCCAACAATATCCTGCCATGTATTCGATGGCTTCAATACTCCAAAAACCCTCAATATAGAAGTGTATATCAAAAGGAAAAAGGTAACACTTTTGTTTGATTCGGTTAGTACCCCTAACTTCACCAATTAAAAATTAGAAAAACTTCTCAATTGTTTCATATATCCAACATCAGAGTATCAAGTAATGATTGCAGATGGATGCACCATAAATTGTTTAGGAAGTACCATAATATTAAGCTCAATATGAGGGAGTATTTGTTGGAAAGTTCCATGATTGTAATATAAATGGGTGGTGTTGATGTCGAATTAGGGTTCCAATGGTTACAATCATTGGGAAAATTGACCTTTAATTTTAAATATATCTTTAGAAGATTTACATCAGAAGAAAAGGAAATTGAGCTTAGAGGTATCCAACTGAAACCCTTGAAAGTGGTAAGCTCAAATGGAATCACAAAATTACTCAAAAGGGGCACTAGAGTATAATGAAACAATTATGGTCACAAATGTTAAAACATCCATATCATCTATGTCAAGGGATATCAATAAAACTATCAACAATCATCTCAAGGTATTCCCTGATTGTGATCCATCTAATTGAGATCATGACCATGATATTCATTTATAGATGGAAAGTGTACCAAAGATAAATGAATAAGGGAAAATTATGTTAGAATTAGAAATAATGCGTGAAGGAATGATTAAGCAGTCGCATAACCCAAAATTATGTAGTACATAATCAAACAAAAGAACCTACCAGTTGAAGAGATGACATGGGATAATGACTTATTCTTGCAGAATCACAAACAGTTAGTCAAGTGTTGAGGACAAAATTTTTTTGAAGCATAGTGGCATGCTAAGCCCTATATAAGGCCCTTATCAACCCTAAATCCCCTTATTAATCCCTATATATTGACTGATTACGTTTGGATGAAAACATGAAGACAAGTTACACTTTTGGGCCAAATGTGGCGATGAAATTTCAAGGTTTTCCCTTTTTATCGAATTGTAACCCTCAAAATTCATATAAGCATTGTGTATTTTGATTTGGAGTAAAAACAAATATGTGGAGAATTATGTTGTTTTCCTAATGATATTTTTTGCAATTTTTTTTAATGTTGTATAATCTCTCAATTTTCCATTAAATACAATATATGTCCTGCAAATATTCGCAAAACTTATGAGGGATGTGCATGTTCACGTAGCATAACTTAGTCTTATATATATATATATATGAGCATGATCTACATGGAAAGAACTAAGTTTTTGATATTAAAAAATATTTTTTTAATGCAAAATTATACTTTTTATTATTTTCGAAGTTGACGAAGTAATATTTCAATTGCATTTTGGAGACACATGTGTTCACATAAGTTTTTTTTTTCAACTATTTAAATAAATTGAAAAACCAAGAGTACCCTTTTGAAGAGGACTCATAAATGAAGATAATGGTATTTTTTGATATATTTTCGTTGTTTATATTTTATGTTATTGATTTTTTATTTAGGCCTTTTGAAACTGTTCAAAAAAGTTTCAAGTATTATGTTTAAAATAAAATTAGATAAAAAATATCATATGAATTCAAAAATGTCAAACTCATATGCCATTAGATAGATGGTTCCTTCCTAAATCCAACAAGATCAACTCCGCCACTTAAGGACAAATTTTTCTTAGCATCCACTAGGCTATAAAATGGTGTTGTAGAAAAATATGTAGAAGAGGAGCTAAAAATATGTTTTTTAGGCCCCCAATAACTCAATTGAGTGCTTAAAACAGTCAATCGGGTACTTGAAATCCAAATTTTGAAATAGCTCGATCGGGAGTTTAAGAAACCCTCGATCGAGCCCTTAACGTGGTTAAACAGAGGTTCGAATGAGCTATCATAATTATCTTAAAAAAAAGGAAGCCTCTCAATACTTGTCTCTAAGCCAATTATAAAATTTATTTATTCCACAAAAATAATTTTTATAAATATTCAAATATATTCCAAACTCTAATTTTCCTTAATTATAGATCCATATTTTATTTTATTTTATCAATAAAATAATTATAGTAGTATATAGATAACTTTCTATAAAATCTTTTAACTTTGCTTTTTCAATTTTGAAATTCTTAAAATTCTTAAAATTGATAATTTGTTTATTGTTTTGATTTTAAATATAACATATTTTTATACTGAAACATTTTATAAATTTTTTATGCAGAAAATTTCAATTTCAATAAATCAAATTATAATAAATAAATAAAAAACAAACTAATCTAACTAAATTTTATAATATTATTATTTTAAAAATAATTTTATATGCACAATTAAATTTAGATTACTCAAATTCAAATAGTCAAATAATGTTTTAAAATTTATGGTTTCCTTATGTTTTTATTATTTTAAAAATATATATTGCAAGCCTAAGTCAAGAGTAAAAATTTCTATATATACTTCACACTTGTGCATACTAAGGATATATTGAGTCCAATCACATTTTGCAGGTTGAGAGAGATTTATAACCGTAGATACCATTGCATCCATTACAACTATATTCAATTATAACTTACAACTATTACATCTAGGTTAATTATTATTGCACTCATTTTTTTCTTGAACAAGTGGATATTACCGCGCGCACACACACACACACATGTTTGATTTTAATAGATATGATTATGACAGAGGGAATCATGTCTATTAACTCTTCAGTGAATTTTATAAAATATACATTTCGAGCAGCGTCAAATTCACATTTATGAGTTACACTTATTCATATAAAAAACTATACTAGCAATTGCACCAGATGTTTCAAATGAAACGCCGTAAGGCATAAATTCTAGGAGCATCATGACATACAAAAAATCATTGAAGATAAAAAATAGTAAACAAAATGTTATTCATTTGTCTTAAATCATAAGTAGCAGTTTCATGTTAGCTATTAAATCCTTGAAAGTGTCCATTTCTAGTGGCATATGTATGAAGTGATAATTCATTCAGCAATGGAGAAACTCTTGGAGGTCCTTGTGACCCAACTGAAATTTTATAATCCTCACCACATCCAAAAGCCTCGGGTAACAAACCATTATAGCAATAATCACCTGAGAAATTATTGGGTCCTGTCTTTTGAGACATATAATAACAACTTGAGCCACCTAAAATTTGAGAACCATATTGTGATTTTTGTGGAGCATAACCATACCAAGTAAACAAAATGTCGGAAAGCATTGAATCAATCTCACATGATTTCTGGGAATATGAATACTTGAACCCTGTTAAAGATTTCTTAATGGAAGAAAAATACAACTTTGAGACTCTTCTTCCTGTGAGCATGTTTATACTTCCCGATGCTTCTTTATTATTAATATGAGTGCTTCAAGGTGGCCTTGACATGGAGCTTTGTGAACAGGAGTTGGTGTTATATTGTTTCTAGATGTTACGATAGCACCAATATATAAAATATTTTCGAAAATCAAACAATTTACACTACATCCATTGAGATGAGTGTCCTGTTTCAAATCCCAATTCAGAGCTTATTTCCATCTTGATATGTGTCATTGACTGGAGAAACATATGCTAACACAACATCTAGAAGTGCACCATCATTTTCCTAGACAACTCAAATCGAAGGAGGCAAATATTTTTTTGAATTAACATTCCAATTCTGGAAAAACTGGATAATACATTCTATGATTTTTCTTGTAAGTCTACAGTTACTCCGTAGATCATAATTTTCCTTACTTTTCTTTGAACGACTAAGCACCTAACCTAATCTTGAAAAATATAACTTCTGACAATGTTGTTTTCTTTACGTAGAAAGGATGGTTGGGAAGAACTTGATAGGAGCATGTGGATGAGACTCTGTACATGGGTATCAATGAGTGGAGATTACTATCCATGGTGAGAACAAGGGTGTTCAATAAATATGGAGTTAAATTTCACCAACTGAAATAAAGAGAAATATGACATCAAAATTTAAGAACACAATCATAATAAAAATTAAGCTTGAATAAAATTTGTAGTTCTATTTTTCAGGTTCCATAGATCAGTTCTGAAACAAAGTTCAAGATAGCAGAATTTGAAGCCTTGTATTCATTCTTATTAATAAATTCCAAACCTTTGACTTGTGATTCCGAGGAATGTGGTCTTTATTAAGAATTAAAATACCTGGACTCCTGGTAAGGTACCTTCCTATCTGCTTTGTATCTTTCAAAATTTTGGCATTTTCTTCATTGGTGAAAGTATAAAACAAAGTGTAGCTTAGTATCAACACACTTTCCTTCTTATTCCACTCATGTAGCATTTTTATGCTGTAAATAGTATATACATGTCTGATGGGTACTTTACATTACGTAAACATTACAGATCCTCTAAAAAGGGACTCCCTTATTGTGAAGTCTCTTAATGGGCTCATAATATAATCGTAAATGTTAACGTTCCAATTTTTAAACTCCCTTTTCCATGTATGGAGCATGCTTTTTGGGGAAATGATTAATGGTTTGTATGCTGTAAATAAAATCAGATAAATTTGTAGAAAACTTATAATCATGAGTGATTTTCCTGTCACAGGAGCATGCGAAATAATGCAACCTCCAACATGATCAGTACATGATGATGTCTCCATTTCATTTGGGATTAATGAACCAACAATGTTTCTCCACATGAATTCAAATCCCCATTTTTGGTGAGCATTCATTTTCTCATCCAACTCCAGAATTATTTTCCATACAGAATTGGGCTTCTCAAAAAAATCATGAGAATGGAAGGATGGGAATCCCTTGAAGGAATCCAAAATGGAATTTTCCATGTCTCTAGAACATTTATCCTTGTGCACTTGATAGCTTGATATGCTTATGCTTCTTTCTGAATTCCATACTCTCTGTACATAAAAGGTACAAATGGAATATGCAAAAATTATTGTCTTCATCTTATGTATTTAATTACCCTGAGTAGCCAGGTATTGTTGTGTTTCTTGATTCCTATGCCAATCAGCCAATGGAAGACTATCATAAAAAACAAAAACATCAAACAAAAAGGATGAGAAATCACAATTTTTGGAAACACAACTACATTGCAAACTTCTGGAATTATTCCATAGCTATTGGGTATTTTTGGATATTTTTTCCATGTATCTTAGAGAAATGTTCTTACAGAAAAGGAAACCCCAACCTTCTGGTTCTATTACTTGATAGTATTATAATTTCTATCTAGGTTGCTCTTTTTTCACATTGCTCATTGGTTCTCATCTTCCCTCCCAACAAGTAACACTTAATAATAAAATTTCTTATATTGAAGGATGCAATTCAACAAAGTTACTATTTTAGATACCTACATGCTTGGTTTCAATGTTTAACAAGATTGATACTAAAGGGGCATATACACACACATATTAGATTGATCAAAGTGCATGCGTGTATGCATTATTGTTTTCTTACCTATAGCATTTTTTGCACATGGAATTTAAACATGCAAGGTCCTAAGCCTTATCTAATGTATACCTTGCAATGTGTACAAGACTAGTGGACGTGTCCAAAGGGATATTAACACCTCAAAATTGCCTCATATTTGAGGTCAATCACTTTATCGAACATGATATTGGTTCATTTTCAAGAATGGTTAACTTTTACTACTCGGATAAGCCACAACTTTAGATAAAAAACTATGGATATCATTCATCATCCTTTGTATTATATTCTCATCCTTGATATTTCTCTTTCAGTATTTTACAGTCGGGTCTTGAAAGTTGCTATGAGAAAGGGCTTTGTGAGCACTCTATCTGAGGTAACTTTGTGCAGGTTGCAATGCTTGTTACTCATTTCTGCAAGTGTGTTGTCACAATTGCTCTTAGATCACCTTTTGAGGTGCACTTTTGATTGAGGAAATTATAAAGGAAAAAGTTCATTTCTATTCATAGTATGAAAGCCTACCCTATACCTCATTTTTAGGTAGTTTAGAAATATTTACTCCAAAATTTTATACTTGGAACCAAATTATCTAGGTTTTTGAGTTTGGGTACTCAAATAGCATGAAGGTTGTTTTTGCAAAAGGAAAGTTAAAAAAATTCTTGGTACCTGTGGTAGGTCTCCTTAATCATTCATTGTATCCACATGTGATGCGCTATATCACAATAAATACAAAAGAAGAGTCATTAAATTTGTATTTACTATGTATTGCGCCTATGAAACACTATTACCCGAGCTATTTTTGAAGTTCCAATCTAGACACTTTTTAAATATACTGAAACCCAAAATTAAATAACATTCATTCGGAAGCAATGCCTTTTAGTTTATCAAAAAAAATTATTGTTGTACCAATAAAATTCTACTCTAACTGCTGGTGATGGAGATCATACACATATTTTAAAAGTTATTTTCTGAAAGAAGAAAGAAAGTATGTAAATATATTAACCAAGAAATCATGTAACCATATCAACAAACATAAGACAACTTTGTGTGTTCATAAACCAGACCAACTGGTCAACATCGACATATTGTTGAAGGAGGGATTGGTCATGATTTTTTTTTTGTTAGCCTTAGAATAAGGTTAGGAGCCAACAACAGGTAGTCCAGAACCATGGCCTAACCCTATAACATCTTTAAGTTGTGGGCAACCGACGATGGAACCAGCACACTCCACAACCAGATATGCACATAAATTTAAATAAGCTTTAAAAAAACACTATCCTCATTAAGAAAAATATGTCCCAAACTATAAAACCCTGAAATTATTTATCATCGAATAGAGGAAGACTGTAGAAAATAAATGTAAGAATATTGTGAATTCTAATCTCGACCATTTCCAGAAATAACCAATACACAGAGGAAATTTATGTGCATACATATTTCAATGATCGACATCATAAATTCTTACGAAAATATTGTATATGGAAGAACACATACGAATACTATTAAACCCTATTCATTGATACGAGTAATGCCCATTTAACCTACTCAAGGAAAAATTAATTGCATTAAATACATAAATAACTTAGGAGTCAAAACCGTCATGAGAAATGAGTGCATTTAAGAAAAACTGAGGAATTGCCTGTTCTTGCAGTAAAGCTCAGACGTCACTAGACTTGTGAAAAAATTACAACAAGAAAAAAATAGACTTTCTTATACTAATCCGTCTATACTACGGTAAAAAAGCTATTATAGAGTTATAAGTTAAACTCAGTTGGGCAGGAGTTCTGACGACTCTGTCTTGAAACAGTTAGATCCCAACGACCATAGCGTAAGTAATATTAAATCCATAGCTTATCAGTATGACCATTTCCATCTCAGAAATTACTTCGAAACCCTAGACTGAAGGAGGTACCAACCTGTAAGACAGAGTAACCAGGTGAGTGCTTACAAGCCGCGCAACTAATTCAAGATCTGCAGGGAAGGGTATTTCGTAGGAGATAAAAGACTAACCAACCAACCCAAAGGAAATAAGGAAGATTAGTAATAAAATATAGTAAGTTTGAAGGAAAGATGAAGAGGATGCAGAAATTCTAGAACTACCCGGAGTTTGTGTTACCATTGTTGTCTTGCGGTTCTTGTGACATGTAGGCACTGTGAGAAAAACAAAACATAAACATTCCTCTTCTTCTAATTCAAGGGATCCGCTACAGTTTTGAAAACCCCAATGTTTATACAAATACATCCTGAAGAGCGGTCATGGACTGGTATATTAAAAAAATTAATCAAAAGAGTCGAATGTTCCATAAGGAACCCATTCAAACCCTGGGTTCATTATTAAAATCGCAGAGTCTTAATAACAATACTGGAAGTAAAAATTCTAACAAAAGTAGGCCTCATAACCTATTGAAAGGAGAAAACGACGATAGAATACCTATAAGGAGTGGAACTAAAGTCGGTTGCGAGAAACTCACACATGCTGAAAGTCTCAACACCATAGAAGTAGCTAAGGCATATCACCTATCGTCATGAGATGGGTTAATATAAACCACTATAGATGACCAATGAGAAATAATAACTGGATATTAAAATTGTAGCAGAATTGAAACAAAAACCCTACCTATAACTATGGGATTTCAATCTCTTTGCATACCTTCCATAAATTGCAGATCAATTGGTTACATATGCAGTAGTAGATTCCACCCAATGGAGAGAAAAATAAGGAGAAGCAACATACCTCATGATAGTATGCGGTTGATATCCAATTGAGGTAAGTAGGAAACCAGATTTGCAGAGGTGTAGTTCCTAACTCCAGCATCAGAGATGGGATGCCGCAGACAAAAAAAAATTGTGCCTTCAATTAATGGTTGGGATTCAATTGGAGCAGACCATGGCAATGTGGCCATGAAGAATAAGAACGACAAGGAAATGACAAACAATTAATACATCCCCTGTTGAAAACTAGGGTTCCAAAACCCCTCATTATTCCACATTCATTCTCTAGCTTGGTAAGAGGAGCCTAGACCAATCGACACTAGAGAAAGGAGGTCGATTCCTATTCACACTTTCTTCCTATGAATAAAAAAAGTGGAGAGCTAATCAGGAAACACATATAATCCCGCATCAATAGAGGGAATAACATTAAATCATTATGAAATTTGACATACTTGTAGAAGCGAAACCATAAATCATTATGAAATTTAACATACATGTAGAAGCAAAACACTTGCAAGATGACCGGGAAACTCTCATGTCGCATTAAATGGAAATAATTAAACTTTATTCAGCTTGAGAGACTGGAACCATGGGAACTAGAAAACCCTCCTCTGCGTAAATAAAATTTCCTCGACAGTTAAAGAGTACTGAAGAAAGGTTACCGAAAAGTGAATAACCAGTTAGGCATGCTAACTATCACAATTCAAATCAATCAGTAATGATAACCCAATCGTCTAACAAAAGATCAAATTGCATATATTATGAAAAGAAGGAAGAAGGGGAGTTGTTTTCACAGAGAAACGCCTTAAGGTGTAAATATTTATTAAAATCAAATTGATAAATTTTCCTATGTTTAATCAATTTATTATTTAAATTATAACATTGCAAATTTAAATCATAGTAAAAGCTAATTTTTAAGTTACTAAATTATAAATATAAGAATATTACAATTTCATTTGCAAGTGGGATACAATCCTTTTTCAAATATATACACCAAAATGCTAGAAATGTAATGAGAAATTATTCAACACCATTGTTAATTACCTATTCAAATGTAATTAGTAATTAAATTTTGTTCTCAAGGAAAAAGTAATATATATATATATATATATATATATAATACTTATAATTTTAAATTTTGCATATCATTATTGATATTTTTCAGCTTTAAGGCTTGATTAAGATTTAGGGCTCGATCGAGCTATTTTTAAGTGCCTCAATAGCTCGATTGAGTGCTTAAAAATTGCTTGATCAAGTGCTTAAAAATTGCTCGATCGAGCGATTAAAATTTCTCAATCAAGCATCCTTTTTTCACCAAAATGTGCCCTCATTTCACCAAAGAGTGTAACCCAACTCCATGCTTTCACCCATTTCTAGCAATATATTGTTAAGTAGGCGAGAACCATCTCATGGTCGCATTTTATTCTAATTTTACCCTTTGTCTCCTACATATATACTAAGGAGACCTAGTCTTAGGATCATCAAATATTGTTTCGTACATTGTATTCATTGTATAACAAGGTTTTCCCCTCAAACAAGATTGTCATTATTTTTTTTTATCAATTTTAAGGCACAAGGTTCATATAAACATGAACACACAAAATGGGCTATGATACCAAAAGAGGGGAAAGGTGATTGGTTTAGTGTGGTTTATCCTTAAAAACATATATCTTTTTTTACCTATATCTTCACCTATTTTTGAAACTTAATTTGCTAATTTAAAAGAGGTTAAGAGGAGTGGAGGGAAAAAAATTCTTCATTCTAAGCCATCACTTCCTAAAAATTAGCAAATTGTATTCCATACATCCTTGGAACAAGAAAGAAGTGGTGGGATGAAATTTCTTTCTTGCAATCATTCATGTGAAATTGAAATGAGGGGAAGGAGGTTGGTAGAAAAATAAGAAGAAGGATTTTTAGAGAGGCGGACAATAGAAAAGAGTGACTACACTATACGACAAATACCATATGGAGATAAAATATTAAACTTGTTAAAAGAGCCAAGAAACTAAGAGAAATATGCATGAAGTTTGAGATATCAACCTAGACCTTTCTATGCTCACACTAAAAAGCACTAGAGGAAGGAATTTTTTAGGGACCATGTAGCAAAGAAGTAAGTACTTATGTTGTGTGGGGTACGTATTGTGGATGCCTAAGGATTGATATATCCCCAAGAGAAACTTAGTGTTGAGATTCAACAAGATGATGAGCTTAGCGAAAAGAGTCGCCTTCACTAAGTGGGCCCGCAGGCTATTTTTGGCGCAAGTCTATTTTTAGACATGGTGATCATATTTCAGAAGTTGCAGGATGCTATTTGTGGATGGTTGATCAAGTTGGAAAAATAGATGAAATTATACTTTTAGAATATTGGGCAAAGTCTATTTATAGATTGTCGATCTAAAAATAGATGCATGTCGATTATTATTAGCTCTTAATAATAATCAAACTCTAAACAACAACTTATTCTCTTGGAGCACTTACTTTCAGTGCACAGATTTGGAAAATCAATGGGCTGAAGGAATTACGCAATTACTAGGGTTTACTGGTGGTTCATGCATGGAGGACTCAGTTAGAACTGAAGTGGCAAAGTTATGACAAAGTTGGAAGAGTAGTTCATGGACTTGTTATTCAGTTTAACTCAATTATTGGAGTTAAACTCAGTTGAGCTAGTTGTATTTAGTCTAACTGAATGATACACTGGTGAGAGTGGAGCGAATTAATTAGTTAATTAATTCAAAAATAATAACTCATTAATCAACTGAACAATACAACAGTTAACTACAATGCATTTCAGTTCCAGTGGAGACCCAGTGGAGAGATAGGTGAAAGGGCAAGATGGACTATTTGTTGTGACAATAGTGATGCATTGATTGCACCACACACACATTGGAGTTTCCAATGAGGATTGCGTAGTCAAGGCAAGGGTAATTCAAATTCATTCAGAGCTATAATTCAGCAGGGATTGCGCGGTGGAGGTATGCTACCGGGTGGCAAGAAATTGGTGCATTGATTTGCAGATTTCTTCTGATTAGTGTGTGAAAATTGATTGTACTGAGAGCTTGATGTACTAATATTTTTATGAGATTGTTACATGATATCCATGATACATAATATATGATAGTTTGGGTTTTTCAGCTTCAAGCTTTCCCGTTAAACAAATGTGTTATGTGTGATTGTTTTTATTTATGATTCACATGTGTTTGCAATTAATTTTTCGCAAAATATTAACAATGGAAGGATTCTGTATTTATCAAGAACATAAATATTATTAGATCAGGAGAATTTGGATATATACATGCATCTTGTATATAATTTCTACATGGTATCGAAGCAGTGTTAATTCTTGAAGATTGCAATTGTGAAGAATTGTTGAGTTTGTGCTGGTGGACAATTTGAATTTGCTTCATAAAATTCTTGGTGCGACAATTGAGTATACATTGAAATGTATTTCAATGGGTTGTGATTGGAGTATGCCCTTGATGGGAGCTTGAATTACATATCCTGGAAGGATAGGATGGAGGCGGTGCTGGAGGATAATGGACTGAAGGAGTTCATCGATAGCGATGTTCCTAAGTCGGGCTCTAGCAATGCTGCATTACTTGACACATGAAAAAATAAGATAGCAAAGACAAGAAGAATTCTGTTGGAAAGTTTGAAGGACCATATTGTGTCCAACCTTCATGGGAAAGCCACTCCATTCTTAATGTGGAAGGCTTTGACAGATTTTTTCCAAAGCAGCAACGACCAGAGGAAGTTGGCGCTGAAAGACAAGCTTAAAAAAATAAAAATGGAGAAGGGCGACAGTGTTCCAAAATATCTCACGAAGTTTTTCCACTGTAGGGATGAACTGGGAAGTGTGGGGATTACTGTTGATGATGAAGACTTGGTGAGTTTGGCTCTCCTTGGGCTTCCGAAGAGTTGGCATAGCTACGCAGACTCTATCAATGGACGGGAGAAACTGCTGGGATGGGAGCAACTATGGTCGGAACTTGTGCAGGAGGAGATAAGCCAGGGTACTAGGGATGGCTCTTCCTCGAAGAATGAAGATGAAGAGAATTGCACTTTGGCTGCCAAAGAAAGGAAAGGGAAGGGGAAGAAATTTCCTTCAAAATCTGATGCTAAAGGCAAGAAGCAGGTTTTGTCCAAGGTGAAGTGTTTTCACTGTCACGAACATGGGCATTTCACCACTAACTACCCACAGAAGAAGAAGAACAAGAAGGCTGCTGGAGCTGCAGCTGGAGAGGCCTTAGCCTCACAATTTGAACTTGATTTCTCTTTGATCGCATGCTTGGTTTCAAGCTATATGGGATCGGTGTGGTATCTTGATAGTGGTGCGTCTTTCCATATGACGGGAGACAAGGAGTTGTTTAGTGACTTGGAGGAGAATGACCTCCAAATGCATATAGAGATGAGAAATGATGGTTGATATAGTGCGACTAGCATTGGGACCATTACCTTTGAGAGGGAGTCTGGTAATCCATTCTTGTTGAAGGATGTTATGCATGTTCCAGGTCTGAAGAAGAACTTGGTCTCGGTCACAATGTTGGAAGACAAAGGTTATGATGTTGTTTTTAGTGAGCAAAAAGCCTTCCTTCGACATAAAACAACAGGTCAAACCAAGCAGATAGGGATTCAAGTTAAGAATCTCTACAAGCTAGAGGTAGATGGCTGTGCTGCAATGGTGGGCAAAGCAGATGAAGTGGTGAGCCAGGATGAGGGCAAATTATGGCACAGGAGATTGGGCCATCTTCACCATGGCGCTTTGAAGATTTTGCAACAGATTTATACTAGAATTCCCAAGGGTACTCTTGCGCAGTCAGATTAGTGCAAGGGATGTACTATGGGTAAGTTTGTGAAGACCACCTTCATGAGAAGGAGAACCGTGCTTCGGTGATCCTGGAGAGAATCCACACAGACGTGTGTGGAACTTTCTCGGTTGCTTCAACAAAAAAACACAGGTATTATGTTATATTTGTTGATGACTATTCTCGTAGATGCTGGATCTTCTTCATGCAGAAGAAGAGCGAAAAATTCTCAAAGTTCGGTGAGTTTAAAGAATTGGTGGAGAAGGAGTCGGGGAAGAAAGTGAAAGCTCTAAGGAGAGATAATGTTGGTGAATACATCTCTTGCGAATTCAAAGACTTCTGTAGCAAAGAAGGAATTTGAAGAGAACTCATAGTGCCTCATAACCCACAACAGAATGGGGTCGCAGAGAGGAAGAACATAACGATCGTGGGTGCTGCACAAGCGATGCTACATGACCAGGGCCTACTGATGCACTTGTGGGTGGAAGCATGCAACATTGCAGTTTATGTGAAAAACCGTTGTCCTCATAGAGTACTTGGCATGAGTACTGAAGAAGCTTTTACTGGTAAGAAGCCTGATAATTCTCATTTGAAGATTTTTGGCTCATCTGTTTACATTCATGTGACAAAGGACGCCAAGAAGAAGTAGGAGCCGACTGCAGAACTTGGGATATTTGTGGGGTACACAGAAACACCTCATAATTATCATGTGTATTTGCCAGACAGTCAGATGACTGTGGTGCGACGGGATATAAAATTAAATGAGGTGAAAGCCATGAAGTTGTCGCTTGAGAGGGAGCTACACTTGCATGCAGAGGAGGAACTTCTTGTTCCCAAAGATGAGCCTCTAGATGTGGATCAGCCATAGGAGGAGATTCATGGAGTGGAGGAGTCCACTCATGTAGAACCAAACATCAGACAAGGTAGAAAGCGTACCACAGAAGTTGAGAGACTGAAGCTTGATGCGGCACAAAATGTAGGAGTCCCTACATCACAGCGCAGCCAGAGACAATCACCTGACCGATTTATTGGATACATGGCTCTTATGAGCAAGTGTGTCATGATAGAGCCATCTTCTTTTGAATAAGCAGTGCATGAGCCCACATGGGTAGATGCCATATTGGAGGAGTATGACTCCATTTTCAGAAACAGTTCTTGGGAGATTGTTCCAAGGCCAGTTGGTAAATTAGTTGTAGGATCAAGATGGATCTACAAGGTAAAGCAAGCCGCTGATGGGAGCGTCGAGAAGTATAAGGCAAGTTTTTTTTCCCGGAGCTTCTCACAGATCGAGGGGATTGATTATGAAGAAAAATTTGCACCTGTATCACGGTATTCTTCCATAAGGACCATCCTTTCTCTCTCAACGCAGATGAGTTGGCACATTCATCAGATGGATGTAAAGACTGCGTTCCTTAATGGGATCATTGAGGAAGAAGTGTACATTGAGTAGCCTGAAGGATTTGAGATGTTCAACAACGAGTCACATGTGTGCAGGCTCAAAAGAGCGCTGTATGGGCTGAAGCAAGCACCTCGTGTTGGTACACACGGATCGAAAACTATTTCACTGGACTTGGCTTCACCAAGAGTGAGGCAGATGCAAAACTATACCAAATTGTGGTGGAGGGTAAGATTTTAATCGTTGTTCTTTATGTTGATGATTTAATACTAACGGGTGATGAGCAGTTGATGCACTCATGCAAGGTAGATCTTGCAAAGGAGTTTCAGATGAAGGATTTGGGCCTCCTTCATTATTTCCTTGGATTGGAAATATGGCAGCGGGAAGGTGAACTATTTGTGTCTCAAGGCAAGTATGCCCAGGAGATACTGGAGAAGTTTCACATGCAAGGCTGCAAGCCTATCGACACTCCTCTTCTAGGAAATTGGGGGAAAGAAGATGCTACATCGGTAGAGGTAGTGGATGCCACTGTTTATCGACAGTTGGTGGGTTCGCTCATGTATTTAGTTAATACAAGACCATACATATAATATGCAGTGAACCAGCTTTCACAAGCAATGGTTAAGCCTACCAAGATCTTTTGGAAGTCAGGCAAGCATGTCCTGGGATATCTCAGGGGCACATCTGAGTATTGCTTATGGTACATATAGAAGGACGAGGTGAAGTTGCATGGCTTCACGGATGTAGATTGGGCAGGCAACCCAACGGATAGAAAGAGCACATCAGGAGGGATTTTCAGTATCGGATCTACAACAGTTTCTTGGTACAACAGGAAACAAAGATACGTGGCACTCAGTTCAGCGGAAGAAGAATACATGGTAGCAAGTCAAGCTGCATGTGAGTCTATCTGGATGAGGAAGATCTTGGTCGGTTTGTTCGGTTCACATTTAGATCCTATAGTGATACATTGTGATAATCAGAGTTGTATTCAGCTCTCGATTAATCCTATGTTTCATGATAGATCTAAACATATTGATATCCGGTATCATCATATCAGAGATTCTGTGCAGCGGAAGATCATGTTGCTTCAGTACATTCGTACGAAAGATTATGATGCAGATATTCTGACGAAGGCGCTCACCAGGAGCAAATTTGAATACCATAGAGGTAGGATTGGGGTGAAGGATAATCCCTATCTTGTTGAGATGGAGTGTTGGGATTCAACAAGATGATGAGCTTAGTGAAAAGAGTCACCTTCACTAAGTGGGCCCGAAGGCTATTTTTGGCGCAAGTCTATTTTTAGACATGGTGATCATATTTCAGAAGTTGCAGGATGCTATTTGTGGATGGTTGATCAAGTTGGAAAAATATAAAATTATATTTTTAGAATATTGGGCGAAGTCTATTTATAGATCGTCGATCTAAAAATAGACGCATGTCGATTATTATTAGCTCTTAATAATAGTTCGACAATAAACATCAACTTATTCTCTTGGAGCACTTTATTTCAGTATACATATTTGGAAAATCAGTGGGCTGAAGGAATTACGTAATTCCTAGGGTTTATTGGTGGCTCATGCATGAGGACTCAATTAGAACTAAAGTGGCAAAGTTATGACAGAGTTGGAAGAGTAGTTTATGGAGTTGTTATTCGCTTTGAAACTCAATATTGAGTTAAACTCAGCCTGAGCTAGTTGTATATATCTGAACTAATGATACACTAGTGAGAGTGGAGTGAATTAATTAGTTAATTAATTCACAAATAATAACTCATTAATCAATTGAACAACAATGTTAACCATTACGCTGGGCATGTCAGGGCCCAAGCACCAACCCTTGCGCCAGATAGTGAAAAGATGGATCCTCTGTATGAGAGCCCTGTCAAGAATTGACGCACCACACACACATCGGAGTTTCAATAAGGATTGCGTAAATAAGGTGGCAGAATGAACTCATTCAGAGCTATTCTCTTCGGGGCTAGGATTGCGCAAAGGGAGGCAAGCAGCAGTGTGGCAAGAACGCTCGTGGCGGTAGCTGTGTGTTTCAGATTCGATTAGTGTGTGACACCGATCAGATCAGGAGCTTGATGTACTAAGCTTTGTATGAGATTGTTACATGATCTCCATGATACATAATATATGATAGTTGGGGTTTTCAGCTTCAGGGTTTCCCATTAAACAACTGTGTTATGTGCGATTGTTTTTATTTATGCTTCACTTGTGTTTGCAATTAATTTTCCGCAAAATATTAATAGTGGAAGGATTTTGTATTTAGAAAGAAGATAATTAATTACAGAAAAGGAAACCCCAACCTTCTGGTCCTATTACTTGATAGTATTATAATTTCTATCTAGGTTGCTCTTTTTTCACATTGCTCATTGGTTCTCATCTTCCCTCCCAACAAGTAACACTTAATAATAAAATTTCTTATATTGAAGGATACAATTCAACAAAGTTACTATTTTAGATACCTACATGCTTGGTTTCAATGTTTAACAAGATTGATACTAAAGGGGCATATACACACACATATTAGATTGATCAAAGTGCATGCGTGTATGCATTATTGTTTTCTTACCTATAGCCTTTTTTGCACATGGAATTTAAACATGCAAGGTCCTAAGCCTTATCTAATGTATACCTTGCAATGTGTACAAGACTAGTGGACGTGTCCAAAGGGATATTAACACCTCAACATTGCCTCATATTTGAAGTCAATCACTTTATCGAACATGATATTGGTTCATTTTCAAGAATGGTTAACTTTTACTACTCGGATAAGCCACAACTTCAGATAAAAAACTATGGATATCATTCATCATCCTTTGTATTATATTCTCATCCTTGATATTTCTCTTTCAATATTTTACAGTCGGGTCTTGAAATTTGCTATGAGAAAGGGCTTTGTGAGCACTCTATATGAGGTAACTTTGTGCAGGTTGCAATGCTTGTTACTCATTTCTGCAAGTGTGTTGTCACAATTGCTCTTAGATCATCTTTTGAGGTGCACTTTTGATTGAGGAAATTATACAGGAAAAAGTTCATTTCTATTCATAGTATGAAAGCCTACCCTATACCTCATTTTAAAGTAATTTAGAAATATTTACTCCAAAATTTTATACATGGAACCAAATTATCTAGGTTTTTGAGTTTGGGTACTCAAATAGCATGAAGGTTGTTTTTCCACAAGGAAAATTAAAAAAATTATTGGTACCTGTGGTAGGTCTCCTTAATCATTCATTGTATCCACATGTGATGCACTATATCACAATAAATACAAAATAAGAGTCATTAAATTTGTATTTACTATGTATTACGCCTATGAAACACTATTACTCGAGCTATTTTTGAAGTTCCAATCTAGACACTTTTTAAATATAATGAAACCCATAATTAAATAACATTCATTCCGAAGCAATGCCTTTTAGTTTATCAAAAACAATTATTGTTGTACCAATAAAAGTCTACTCTAACTGCTGGTGATGGAGATCACACACATATTTTAAAATTTATTGTCTGAAAGAAGAAAGAAAGTATGTAAATATATTAACCAAGAAATCATGTAACCATATCAAAAGACATAAGACAACTTTGTGTGTTCATAAACCAGACCAACTGGTCAACATCGACATATTTTTGAAGGAGGGATTGGTCATAATTTTTTTTTTGTTAGCCTTAGAATAAGGTTAGGAGCCAACAACAGGCAGTCCAGAACCATGGCCTAACCCTATAACATCTTTGGGTTGTGGGCAACCGACGATGGAACCAGCACACTCCACAACCAGATATGCACATAAATTTAAATAAGATGTAAAAAAACACTATCCTCATTAAGAAAAATATGTCCCAAACTATAAAACCCTGAAATTATTTATTATCGAATAGAGGAAGACTGTAGAAAATACATGTAAGAATATTGTGAACTCTAATCTCGACCATTTCCAGAAATAATCAATACACAGAGGAAATTTATGTGCATACATATTTCAATGATCGACATCGTAAATTCTTACGAAAATAATGTATATGGAAGAATACATACGAATACTATTAAAACCTGTTCATTGATACGAGTAATGCCCATTTAACCTACTCAAGGCAAAATAAATTGCATTAAATACATAAATAACTTAGGAGTCAAAACCGTCATGAGAAATGAGTGCATTTAAGAAAAACTGAGGAATTTCCTGTTCTTGCAGTGATGCTCAGACGTCACTAGACTTGTGAAAAAATTACAACAGGAAAAAAATAGACTTTCTTATACTGATCCGTCTATACTACGGTAAAAATGCTATTATAGAGTTATAAGTTAAACTCAGTTGGGCAGGAGTGCTGACGACTCTGTCTTGAAACAGTTAGATCCCAACGACCATAGCGTAAGTAATATTAAATCAATAGCTTATCAGTATGACCATTTCCATCTCAGAAATTACTTCGAAACCCTAGACTGAAGGAGGTGCCAACCTATAAGACGGAGTAACCAAGTGAGTGCTTACAAGCCGCGCAACTAATTCAAGATCTGCAGGGAAGGGTATTTCGTAGGAGATAAAAGACTAACCAACCAACCCAAAGGAAATAAGGAAGATTAGTAATAAAATATAGTAAGTTTGAAGGAAAGATGAAGAGGATGCATAAATTATAGAACTACCTGGAGTTTGTGTTACCATTGTTGTCTTGCGGTTCCTGTGACATGTAGGCACTGTGAGAAAAACAAAACATAAACATTCCTCTTCTTCTAATTCAAGGGATCCGCTACAGATTTTAAAACCCCAATGTTTATACAAATACATCTTGAAGAGCGGTCATGGATCTGTATATTAAAAAAATTAATCAAAAGAGTCGAATGTTCCATAAGGAACCCATTCAAACCCTGGGTTCATTATTAAAATCGCAGAGCCTTAATAACAATAATGGAAGTAAAACTTCTAAAAAAAGTAGGCCTCATAACCTATTGAAAGGAGAAAACGACGATAGAATACCTATAAGGAGTGGAACTAAAGTCTGCGAGAAACTCACACATGCTGAAAGTCTCAACACCGTAGAAGCAGCTAAGACATATCACCTATCGACATGAGATGGGTTAATATAAACCATTGTAGATGACCAATGAGAAATAATAACTGGATATTAAAATTGTAGCGGAATTGAAACAAAAACCCTACCTATAACTATGGGATTTCAATCTCTTTGCATACCTTCCATAAATTGCAGATCAATTGGTTACATATGTAGTAGTAGCCACCCAATGGAGAGAAAAATAAGGAGAAGAAACATACCTCATGATAGTATGCGGTCGATATCCAATTGAGGTAAGTAGGAAACCAGATTTGCAGAGGTGTAGTTCCTAACTCCAGCATCAGAGATGGGATGCCACAGACAAAAAAAAATTGTGCCTTCAATTAATGTTTGGGATTCAATTGGAGCAGACCTTGACACTGTGGCCATGAAGAATAAGAACGACGAGGAAATGACAAACAATTAATACATCCCCTGTTGAAAACTAGGGTTCCAAAACCCCTCATTAAACCACATTCATTCTCTAGCTTGGTAAGAGGAGCCTAGACCAATCGATACTGGAGAAAGGAGGTCGATTCCTATTCACACTTTCTTCCTATCAATAAAACAAGTGGAGAGCTAATAAGGAAACACATATAATCCCGCATCAATAGAGGGAATAACATTAAATCATTATGAAATTTGACATACTTGTAGAAGCGAAACCATAAATCATTATGAAATTTAACATACATGTAGAAGCGAAACCCTTGCAAGATGACCGGGAAACTCTCATGTCGCATTAAATGGAAATAATTAAACTTTATTCAGCTTGAGAGACTGGAACCATGGGAACTAGAAAACCCTCCTCCGCGTAAATAAAATTTCCTCGACAGTTAAAGAGTACTGAAGAAAGGTTACCGACAAGTGAATAACCAGTCAGGCATGCTAACTATCACAATTCAAATCAATCAGTAATGATAACCCAATCATCTAACAAAAGATCAAATTGCATATATTATGAAAAGAAGGAAGATGGGGAGTTGTTTTCACAGAGAAATGCCTTAAGGTGTAAATATTTATTAAAATCAAATTGATAAATTTTCTTATGTTTAATCAATTTATTATTTAAATTATAACATTGCAAATTTAAATCATAGTAAAAGCTAATTTTTAAGTTACTAAATTATAAATATAAGAATATTACAATTTCATTTGCAAGTGGGATACAATCCTTTTTCAAATATATACACCAAAATGCTAGAAATGTAATGAGAAATTATTCAACACCATTGTTAATTACCTATTCAAATGTAATTAGTAATTAAATTTGGTTCTCAGGGAAAAAGTTATATATATATATAATACTTATAATTTTAAATTTTGCATATCATTATTGATATTTTCCAGCTTTAAGGCTTGATTAAGATTTAGGGCTCGATCGAGCTATTTTTAAGTTCCTCAATAGCTCGATTGAGTGCTTAAAAATTGCTTGATCGAGTGCTTAAAAATTGCTTGATTGAGTGCTTAAAAATTGCTCGATCGAGCACTTAAAATTTCTCAATCAAGCATCCTTTTTTCACCAAAATGTGCCCTCATTTCACCAAAGAGTGTAACCCAACTCCATGCTTTCACCCATTTCTAGCAATATATTGTTAAGTAGGCGAGAACCATCTCATGGTCCCATTTTATTATAATTTTACCCTTTGTCTCCTATATATATACTAAGGAGACCTAGTCTTAGGATCATCAAATATTGTTTCGTACATTGTATTCATTGTATACCAAGGTTTTCCCCTCAAACAAGATTGTCATTATTTTTTTTATCAATTTTAAGGCACAAGGTTCATATAAACATGAACACACAAAATGGGCTATGATACCAAAAGAGGGGAAAGGTAATTGGTTTAGGGTGGTTTATCCTTAAAAACATATATCTTTTTTTACCTATATCTTCACCTATTTTTGAAACTTAATTTGCTAATTTAAAAGAGGTTAAGAGGAGTGGAGGGAAAAAAATTCTTCATTCTAAGCCATCACTTCCTAAAAATTAGCAAATTTTATTCCATACATCCTTTGAACAAGAAAGAAGTGGTGGGATGCACTTTCTTTCTTGCAATCATTCATGTGAAATTGAAATGAGGGGAAGGAGGTTGGTAGAAAAATAAGAAGAAGAATTTTTAGAGAGGCAGACAATAGAAAAGAGTGACTACACTATACGACAAATACCATATGGAGATAAAATATTATACTTGTTAAAAGAGCCAAGAAACTAAGAGAAATATGCATGAAGTTTGAGATATCAACCTAGACCTTTCTATGCTCACACTAAAAAGCACTATAGGAAGGAATTTCTTAGGGACCATGTAGCAAAGAAGTAAGTACTCCTTATGTTGTGTGGGGTACGTATTGTGGATGCCTAAGGATTGATATATCCCCAAGAGAAACTTAGTGTTGAGATTCAACAAGATGATGAGCTTAGCGAAAATAGTCGCCTTCACTAAGTGGGCCCGCAGGCTATTTTTGGCGCAAGTCTATTTTTAGACATGGTGATCATATTTCAAAAGTTGCAGGATGCTATTTGTGGATGGTTGATCAAGTTGGAAAAATATATGAAATTATATTTTTAGAATATTGGGGGAAGTCTATTTATAGATTGTCGATCTAAAAATAGAAGTGTCGATTATTATTAGCTCTTAATAATAATCCGACAATAAACAACAACTTATTCTCTTGGAGCACTTAGTTTCAGTGCACAGATTTGGAAAATTAGTGGGCTGAAGGAATTACGCAATTCCTAGGGTTTACTGGTGGTTCATGCATGGAGGACTCAGGCTAGAACTGAATTGGAAAGCGCACGTAGGTTGGAAGAGTAGTTCATGGACTTGTTATCTCGCCTTAACCTAATTATTGGAGAACCCTGACTGAGCTAGTTGTATCTAGTCTAACCGATTGATACACTAGTGAGAGTGGAGTGAATTAATTAGTTAATTAATTCACAAATAATAACTCATTAATCAACTGAACAATACAGCAGTTAACTACAGTGCATGGCAGTTTCAGTGGAGACCCAGTGGAGAGATAGGTGAAAGGGCAAGATGGACTATTTGTTGTGACAATAGTGATGCATTGATTGCACCACACACACATTGGAGTTTCCAATGAGGATTGCGTAGTCAAGGCAAGGGTAATTCGAATTCATTCAGAGCCATTCTTTAGCAGGGATTGCGCGGTGGAGGTAGGCTAGCAGGTGGCAAGAAATAGGTGCATGGATTTGCAGATTTCTTCTGATTAGTGTGTGAAAATTGATTGTAATAAGAGCTTGATGTACTAAGCTTTGTATGAGATTGTTACATGATATCCATGATACATAATATATGATAGTTGGGGTTTTCAGCTTCAGGCTTTCCCGTTAAAAAAATGTGTTATGTGTGATTGTTTTTATTTATGCTTCACATGTGTTTGCAATTAATTTTTCGCAAAATATTAACAATGGAAGGATTCTGTATTTAGAAAGAACATAAATATTATTAGATTAGGAGAATTTGGATATATACATGCATCTTGTATATAATTTCTACATGGTATCGGAGCAGTGTTAATTCTTGAAGATTGCAATTGTGAAGAATTGTTGAGTTTGTGCTGGTGGACAATTTGAATTTGCTTCATAAAATTCTTGGTGCGACAATTGAGTATACATTGAAATGTCTTTCAATGGGTTGCGATTGGAGTATGCCCTTGATGGGAGCTCGAATTACATATCTTGGAAGGATAGGATGGAGGCGGTGCTGGAGGATAATGGACTGAAGGAGTTCATCGATAGCGATGTTCCTAAGCCGGGCTCTAGCGATGCTGCATTACTTGACACATGGAAAAATAAGATAGAAAAGACAAGAAGAATTCTGTTGGAAGGTGTGAAGGACCATATTGTGTCCAACCTTCACGGGAAAGCCACTCCATTCTTAATGTGGAAGGCTTTGACAGATTTTTTCCAAAGCAGCAACGACCAGAGGAAGTTGGCGCTGAAAGACAAGCTTAGAAAAATAAAAATGGAGAAGGGCGACAATATTCCAAAATATCTCACGAAGTTTTTCCATTGTAGGGATGAACTGGGAAGTGTGGGGATTACTGTTGATGATGAAGACTTGGTGAGTTTGGCTCTCCTTGGGCTTCCGAAGAGTTGGCATAGCTACGAAGACTCTATCAATGGATGGGAGAAAGTTCCGAGATGGGAGCGACTATGGTCGGATCTTATGCAGGAGGAGATAAGGCAGGGTACCAGGGATGGCTCTTCCTCGAAGAATGAAGATGAAGAGAATTTCACTTTGGCTGCCAAAGCAAGAAAAGGGAAGGGGAAGAAATTTCCTTCAAAATCCGATGCTAAAGGCAAGAAGCAGGTTTTGTCCAAGATGAAGTGTTTTCACTGTCACGAACATGGGAATTTCACCACTAACTACCCACAGAAGAAGAAGAAAAAGAAGGCTGCTGGATCTACAGCTGGAGAGGCCTTAGCCTTGCAATTTGAACTTGATTTCTCTTTGATCGCATGCTTGGTTTCAAGCTATATGGGATCAGTGTGGTATCTTGATAGTGGTGCGTCTTTCCATATGATGGGAGATAAGGACTTGGAGGAGAAGGACCTCCAAATGCATATAGATATGAGTGACGATGGTCGATACAGTGCGAATAGAATTGGGACCATTACCTTTGAGAGGGAGTCTGGTAATCCATTCTTGTTGAAGGATGTTATGCATGTTTCAGGTCTAAAGAAGAACTTGGTCTCGGTCGCAATGTTGGAAGACAAAGGTTATGATGTTGTTTTTAGTGAGCGAAAAGCCTTCCTTCGAAATAAAACAACAGGTCAAACCAAGTAGATAGGGATTCGAGTTAAAAATCTCTACAAGCCAGAGGTAGATGGCTGCGCTGCAATGGTGGGCAAAGCAGAAGAAGTGGTGAGCCAGGATGAGGGAAAATTATGGCACAGGAGATTGGGCCATCTTCACCATGGCACTTTGAAGATTTTGCAGCAGATTGATACTAGACTTCCCAAGGGTACTTTTGCGCAGTCAGATTAGTGCAAGGGATGTACTATGGGTAAGTTTGTGAAGACCACCTTTCATGAGAAGGAGAACCGTGCTTCGGTGATCCTGGAGAGAATCCACACAGACGTGTGTGGACCTTTCTCGGTTGCTTCAACAACAAAACACAGGTATTATGTTATATTTGTTGATGACTATTCTCGTAGATGCTGGATCTTCTTCATGTAGAAGAAGAGCTAAACATTCTCAAAGTTCTGTGAGTTTAAATAATTGGTGGAGAAGGAGTCGGGGAAGAAAGTGAAAGCTCTAAGGAGAGATAATGGTGGTGAATACATCTCTTGCGAATTCAAATACTTCTGTAGCAAAGAAGGAATTTGAAGAGAACTCGTAGCGCCTCATAACCCACAGCAGAATGGGGTCGAAGAGAGGAAGAACATAACGATCGTGGGTGCTGCACAAGCGATGCTGCATGACCAGGGCCTACTGATGCACTTGTGGGTGGAAGCATGCAACATTGCAGTTTATGTGAAAAACCATTGTCCTCATAGAGTACTTGGCATGAGTACTGAAGAAGCTTTTACTGGTAAGAAGCCTGATAATTCTCATTTGAATATTTTTGGCTCATTTGTTTACATTCATGTGACAAAGGACGCCAGGAAGAAGTAGGAGCCAACTGTAGAACTTGGGATATTTGTGGGGTACACAGAAACACCCCATAATTATCGTGTGTATTTTCCAGACAGTCAGATGACTGTGGTGCGACGGGATATAAAATTCAATGAGGTGAAAGCCATCAAGTTGTCGCTTGAGAGGGAGCTACACTTGCATGCAGAGGAGGAACTTCTTGTTCCCAAAGATGAGCCTCTAGATGTTTATCAGCCACAGGAGGAGATTCATGGAGTGGAGGAGTCCACTCATGTAGAACCAAACATCATACAAGGCAGAAAGCATACCACAGAAGTTGAGAGACTGAAGCTTGATCCGGCACAAAATGTAGGAGTCCCTACATCACAGCGCAGACAGAGACAATCACCTGACTGATTTACTCGATACATGGATCTTATGAGAAAGTGTATTGTGACAGAGCCATCTTCTTTTGAAGAAGCAGTGCATGAGCCCACATGGGTAGATGCCATATTGGAGGAGTATGACTCCATTTTCAAAAACAGTGCTTGGGAGATTGTTCCAAGGCCGGTTGGTAAATCAGTTGTAGGATCAAGATGGATCTACAAGGTAAAGCAAGCCACTGATGAGAGCGTTGAGAAGTATAAGGCAAGATTTGTTGCCCGAGGCTTCTCACAGATCGAGGGGATTGATTATGAAGAAACCTTTGCACCTGTATCACGATATTCTTCCATAAGGACCATCCTTTCTCTCTCAACGCAGATGTGTTGGCACATTCATTAGATGGATGTGAAGACTGCGTTCCTTAATGGGATCATTGAGGAGGAAGTGTACATTGAGTAGCTTGAAGGATTTGAGATCTTCAACAGCGAGTCACATGTGTGCAGGCTCAAAAGAGCGTTGTATGGGCTGAAGCAAGCACCTCGTGTTGGTACACACGGATCGATAGCTATTTCACTGGACTTGGCTTCACCAAGAGTGAGGCAGATGCAAACCTGTACCAAATTGTGGTGGAGGGTAAGCTTTTAATCTTTGTTCTTTATGTTGATGATTTAATACTAACGGGTGATGAGCAGTTGATGCACTCATGCAAGGTAGATCTTGCAAAGGAGTTTCAGATGAAGGATTTGGGCCTCCTTCATTATTTCCTTGGATTGGAAATATGGCAGCGGGAAGGTGAATTGTTTGTGTCTCAAGGCAAGTATGCCTGGGAGATACTGGAGAAGTTTCACATGCAAGGTTGCAAGCCTATCGACACTCCTCTTCCAGGAAATTGGAGGAAAGAAGATGCTAAATCGGTAGAGGTAGTGGATGCCACTGTTTATCGAAAGTTGGTGGGTTCGCTCATGTATTTAGTTAATACAAGACCAGACATATACTATGCAGTGAACCAACTTTCACAAGCGATGGTTAAGCCTACCAAGCTCTTTTGGAAGGCAGGCAAGCATGTCCTGAGATATCTCAGGGGCACATCTGAGTATTGCTTATGGTACATACAGACGGATGAGGTGAAGTTGCATGGCTTCACGGATGTAGATTGGGCAGGCAACCCAACGGATAGAAAGAGCACATCAAGAGGGATTTTCAGTATCGGATCTACAATAGTTTCTTGGTACAGCAGGAAACAAAGATCCGTGGCACTCAGTTCAGCGGAAGAAGAATACATGGTAGCAAGTCAAGCTGCATGTGAGTCTATCTGGATGAGGAAGATCTTGGTCGGTTTGTTCGGTTCACATTTAGATCCTATAGTGATACATTGTGATAATCAGAGTTGTATTCAACTCTCGATTAATCCTGTGTTTCATGATAGATCTAAACATATTGATATCCGGTATCATCATATTAGAGATTCTGTGCAGCGGAAGATCATGTTGCTTCAGTACATTCGTACGAAAGATTAGGATGCAGATATTCTGACGAAGGCGCTCACCAGGAGCAAATTTGAATACCATAGAGTTAGGATTGGGGTGAAGGATAATCCCTATATTGTTGAGAGGGAGTGTTGAGATTCAACAAGATGATGAGCTTAGTGAAAAGAGTCACCTTCACTAAGTGGGCCCGTAGGCTATTTTTGGGTCGTAGGGCTATTTTTGGCGCAAGCCTATTTCTAGAATATGCATTCATATTTCTAAGTTGCAAGATGCTATTTGTGGATGGTTGGTCAAGTTGGAAAAATAGATGAAATTATATTTTTAGAATATTGGGCGAAGTCTATTTATAGATCGTTGATATAAAAATAGAAGTGTCGATTATTATTAGCTCTTAATAATAATCTGACAATAAACAACAACTTATTCTCTTGGAGCACTTAGTTTAAGTGCATAGATTTGGAAAATCAGTGGGCTGAAGGAATTACACAATTCCTAGGGTTTACTGGTGGTTCATGCATGGAGGACTCAATTAGAACTGAAGTGGAAAAGTTATGACAGAGTTGGAAGAGTAGTTCATGGAGTTGTTATTCAATTTAACTCAATTATTGGAGTTAAACTTAGTTGAGCTAGTTGTATATAGTATAACTGAATGATACACTAGTGAGAGTGGAGTAAATTAATTAGTTAATTAATTCACAAATAATAACTCATTAATCAACTGAACAATACAACAAAGGAATCATGCTAAAGGTATGCTTACTAGTGGAGACCCAGTAGAGAGATAGGTGAAAGGGCAAGATGGACTATCTGTTGTGACTATAGTGATGCATTGATTGCACCACACACACATTGGAGTTGCCAATGAGGATTGCGCAGTCAAGGCAAGGGTAATTCGAATTCATTCAGAGCTATTCTTCAGCAAGGATTGCGCAGTGGAGGCAGGCTAGCATGTGGCAAGAAATCGGTGCATGGATTTGCAGATTTCTTCTGATTAGTGTGTGACAATTGATTGTACTGAGAGCTTGATGTACTAAGCTTTGTATGAGATTGTTACATGATCTCCATGGTACATAATATATGATAGTTGGGGTTTTCAGCTTCAGGCTTTCCCATTAAACAACTGTGTTATGTGCGATTGTTTTTATTTATGCTTCACATGTGTTTGCAATTAATTTTCAGCAAAAGATTAATAGTGGAAGGATTCTGTATTTGGAAAGAAGATAAATATTGTAAGATTAGGAGAATCTGGATATATAAATGCATCTTGTATATAATTTCTACACTTAGCAATGAAAATGTATTGGTTTGGACTTATTTACGTTGAATTAAGAGCTTTATTTTCCTACTTTTCCCTAGTGGAATCATGGCCCAACTAAGGTTGGTGTTCGTAGTGTACTACCTATGGTTGGGTGGAATCACTTAGTCTCAGTCGATTTGATTGGTGTTTGACATTTAAACAAATGATTTTATCTTCTCTGCTCCAGAATTTTGATTTATATACGAAGATAAAATTGTTACATAATTTAAAATAATGGTGGTGATGGTTACCAATGCTTTAAGTTTCTTATCTATGTCCCTCCTATGTACTCCAATAAATTATAAACATTGACATCGGTTTTAAGTTACATCTAGTAAAAGTTGTTGTTTCTTCATGGTCCAATTCATCAACGCTATTTTAATTCTAATATGGTTTCTTTATGAAGGGGTATGATTTTGTTTCTATATAAAATTTTATTTTTATTTTTATATTATATAAAAAATATGGTTACAAAGTGATGTTGATCTCTTTTCTTGTTACTGACAAGATTCATCCTCCTCGAGAATATTTAAGATTCCCCCCTACGTTTTTACAGAGGTGGTACTCCTCTTTATCACTTAGATATTCAATATACTTTTGCAAATAATAAGATCCAGATTTTATTATATCTACAAATGTGAGTGAAACAAATGGTGGAAAATAACAATTAACAAATAAATTACAATTGAAAAGTGATAACCTCACAAACAGAAATAATTAAACCCATTCTATAACCATCTATTCACACAATGAGGGAAATAGATTTGAAGCAAATTCATAGGCATAAAATAAGACTATTGGATTAAAATTCTTGATAGATTTAAATGGTTTCATTCATTCAAAATCATAATATGCATAGGAGAAACATACACAAGATCTCATTCTTATATAAAATATTGAAACAAAAAATGTTATGAACTCCTGGAGTAACTCTCTATGAGAGTAAAAAAATTTACAAATTGATGTTCAAGTTTGAATAAAGTGTGTTTCTATGACACAACACAGTGTTCTTGATACTTAAATGATTAAAATAAATGCATTCAACCCAAATATACTGGGATACGACTCCCATGGACCAAAAAAATTAATAGCAGTAACTTGGAAGAAAAGGAGAAATGCAACCAAGGATCAGATTTATAAATTAAAAATACACTTAATAAAGTTGGATGATCAAGGACTAGGATAGAAGAAGGGACACAACTTCAAATAAAAAACCACTGACAAAATTTGAAAAGAAATGGTTGTTGGAATGATCTCTCTCTCCTCAATGTTTTTTAAATCTGTTTTATAACTTAATCTGAATCTTAGAATTGCTTTATATCACCCCGATAAGGGTGGGGAATTGAACCGATGACTTCACATCAAGGAGTACCTTAACAGAGCACCTGATCACCATTTATCCAAGACCCTGTGGACGTAAATGATAGTCTATCTTATTAGAAAGGGATTTAAGGTTTTTTTAATGGTAGAATAAATATTACTATAAAATAAAATCGTATTGTATAAATAAATTATTATAATAATAATTTGTAATACATCATGTAAATAACAATCATATATTAAATAAATCTTACATGATATGACATAAAAAATATGGATGTTTTAGCAACAATTAAAAAACTTCTAAGTGAATTATTTATGATTATGATTCATGATATAATATTACCTTATTTGATGTATGTCTCACAATGAACATTTCCCCCACCATGGCAGACTAGGATTTGTCCCAATAAAGTCTTTGATGGCTTGCTCCTTATCCATTCCTTTTATTTTTATGCGTTCTAATTTAAGACCCATATCCATTAGTAAAAAGTTGTTGGCTCAATTCTTGCATGGCCTTTTTTGGGTCGTGACAACATCATATTTCCCTATAACCCCAATGAATGTGGGTACCTTGTTGAATACTTGATTTGATTTTTAAACTAAGGATCCACATTCGTTAGTAAAATGTTGGGTTTATTCCCAAGGAACCCAATTATGGCAACCCCATTGTATCCCTAATAGCTACAATAAAAATGAGTTCCTTGTTGAATGCCTCAATCTAGAGTTTTTTTTAAGGAACCATATCCACTAGTAAAGGGTTATTGATAATTTTCTTCCCAAGTGACCATCTTGTTCCCGAAAAATCCAATGGAAGTGGGCACTTTTTCAAACCCCTCAATCCGAGGATTTTTGTTAAGGATTCATTTACATTAGTAAAATGTTGTTGTATGATTCCTAATGAACCTTATTGATTAGAATAACACAATATTGTCCTACAAATTTAATGGAATTTGATACCTTGTCTAGTAACTAGATAAAATGTTTTAGTTAAAGATCCATATCTATTGCTAAAGGTTAAAAACTAAGAGTATATTACGAGAAAGGGATTTGGGTCGTTAATTCACATATTTATAGAGTAAAGAAAATATTTTTGTGTAACAAAAGTTAACATAGAAATATGTCATCATAGTAATACTGTGTAATGCATCACATAGACAAAATCACATGCTAAATAGAGTCAACATGATATCTCACCCACCCACCCACCCACACACATGAGTGTTTTGATAGTAAAAAAGAAGATACATTGGTTGAATTATTTGTGATAGTTATTCGTTATAGGATATTTCCTAGCCTATGTTGGATGCATATTTGATGAATAACATTTTCTCCATTAAGGTGTGAATTGGGATTATTAGGGAATTTGCTCCTTATTCATTCCTATTTTTCTGATGCAATCCAGTTCAAGATCCACAATCATCAGTAAAAGGTTGTTGGTTTAATTCCAAAGTGATCATCTTGGACATAATGATGGTATATTTCCCTGTGGGTCGTGATATCACCATATTATACTACAACTCTAATGAAATCTTGTACTTCGTTGAACATCATAGTTTAGCTTTTAGTTTAATGATACACATCCATCTAAAAACGGTTGTTGGTTTGAAAGCGAGGTGACCCTCTTTGTCATAACAACACTATATTGACTTATGAGTCTAATGAATGTGGTTACCTTATTAGCCTCAAGGGTTAACTCGAGTAAGCTTTATCTCTCCCCAAAAGTTGACAAAGTCATGAGTTCAACTCAATTGATCCCCTTGGAGTTAAGATTCATAACTAGGGGTGACAATTTATCCCATTTACCATCTGTGAATCCGTAAACGATGATAAAATATTTAGAAAATTTTCCATAAAAAGTTCCCCGTGAAAATAAATAAATAAATAAAAAATTATCTTATTAAACTCCTAAAATAAAAAATTAATAATTTATTTCATATACAACTCTATTAATTACAATATCACGATATTATTCTCTAAATTTAATGAAATAAATAATTTATTAAACACATCATTACAATATCTTTCTTAAAATTATATACCCATTAATAAAAAGTTAGTCTTCTCTATCACAACAATATCATATTATCGTCAAAATCCAATAAAAACAAATACCAATCCAATAATTTAATTTAATAATAAAAAATGATGTTTAACCATTTTTTTTAAATAACTAAATACCAATACAATATTTTAATTTAATGATATTGATATTTTACAAATTTAACACTTATGTGGAGCTTCTAGCTAGACATAAAGAATCTTGGACTTCATGACCTTGACTTTATGCCCAACTTTCGTATTATCTCATGCTAGTGTTTCTTTTTGTTCGTGGTGCCTAAACTTTACTATTATCTCACGCTTGTATGTCTTTATGTTCTTGGTGCCGCTTTTTGGCCGGCTCCTTTCTATTATGTCTCATTTGATCTAGGTTAAGGAAAGGGAAGTGGCGATAAGGAAATATTTGTTATCTATTGGCCATGTGCGTAAGATGGCAGAATATTTTCTAAATGTATATTTATGTTTTTCTCTTGATTTATTATTATTATTTTGATAGACTTTTATTAATAGTAAAATATATTACATTGAAAGCTTTTCATATATTTGGAAGATTATAATGGTTATAATAAAAAATACATTAAAAATTAATAATAAATAAAAAATAAAAATGAGCAAAATGAGATTACTTTACTTGAATATAAAAAATATAAGAAAATTGGAAACTGGAAATTACAATAAAGACAACTACAATCCTCTAGTTCCACTAAAGCTTTGACCAAGCTATACAAAATGCCAAAAACAAATTGCAGTAATACATATCAACAACCCAATAACAATACTAATAAAACATCATAAAATTACTTAAAAAAACAAGTTCTAACCCATAGTCATGGAAAATGACTTATTCCCTCTAGTTAGTTAAAAGGCCTTATAAACTTGATCAAATTACAAGATTATGTTTTATCAACAATACATAGCATAAAAAACTCCATTAAAAAAAAAAAAAAAAACATCATCATTCATAAGAAATATTACGAGAACACATTTATTTCCTTAATCTAACTATATTTTTATTATATATTCATAATAAATTGATTATATATATAGAATTTAAAAAATTATATATATATTTTAAAAATATTTGATTTTTGTAAAGAGTTTAAAAATATTTTAATTTTTAATTATATTATTATAAATATTTTGTTTTTTAATTATATTATTATTATTATAAATGAGTATTTATTTATTTTCATGAGAAATATTTTTATATTTTATATGAGAAATATACATGTTTCGATTTTCAAGAGATTATTTAGATTTAATATCAAGAATTGAAGCCATTACAATGAAGTTTATTATCTCAATTATGGGAATTGAATCTAGGTGAGAAAGATACGATAATTCCTCATAATGACACTTAAACCAAATTTACTTGATACTTAATTTTTTGAAAATATATTTTAAAAAACATTTAAGAGGTTTTTAGTGAGAGCTTTAATGAAAAAATTTAAATTTTTAAACACAATCATTTGAAATATATAATATTTGCACAATAAATTGAGAATTATGGTTAAATAATTGTTTATTTTTGGTGAACGATTGGATATGGTTTTATTTCACGTTTAATTACACATTTAATTGATAAATTAGAAATTAGATTGATAGGGTGTGTGTATATATATATATCTATAGTGATTGGCGGAATCAGTAATGTGCAGAATCTCGTACTCGCATGACACGAGGTTGATCATCGATGACTGCCACTATAACCTCCAGGTGCAACAACACTGCCCCCAAGCACAACACATGGTAAGACGAGGTTTGAACCTGTGACCTGCAAAGCGGTACGAGCGCCTTAGCAACACGTTCACTGGTCAACAAGCCGCACCCTAAGGGGCTAATAGGGCATATAATTTTAATGTTAATCTAATTAATTAATTATATATATTAACTTAAAGTGTTAGTTGAAGTGGTCATGTGCCACACATGAAATATCCCTCGAAAGTTGAGGAGTTCATGGGGTTGACTCTCTTGATATATTAGGGTTAGGTTCCATAATGAGGGCCAATGGTTTACCCCATTTACCATTCATGGATAATGAGGAAGTACTTGAGGATTTTTTGTGATATTTTCCCTCAGATATATATATATATATATATATATATATATATATATATATATATATATATATATGAAGAATGAAATGCAACTTGAATCAATAGAAAAGTGGTGAAATTCATTGTTTTACATAAAGCATGGTAAATATATTCTCATCACCCCACCCACCCCAACCCACAACCGTGTCAATTCACGTTGATGCCTTCAAGTCTAGTTAGGGGACCACACCTTTTTTTTTAACAAGAACCAAGGATATATTGTATTAAAAACACTGATCAAAGGGCTCAATTGAATTACAAGGTACAATAATATGAGAGAGGATGCTTTCTAATTTCATATATTATTCGTACTTTCAAACATTAATTATAATCTATACAAAATTTCCATAGTGCTAGAAAATTAAAAAGAATGAAAGTTTTTCTTATGTTGATAATTACTTGTGATATTATTGTGTTCTTATTAGCCTCTTTATCTTGTTTTCATCAAGCAATCATCAAAGAAAAACCATGAAGACCATGTAAAGCAGATGTAAGCGCTAAGACAGGGATAAAACCCTTATATAGAGGAAATCCCAGTCAAAGAAATCTTCCTTCAGTAGATTCAAAATGAGATAGACCAGGACCTTAAACCAAGAAACCTTCCTCCTCCACCAAGTCAGCCTTCCAATGAGATACAAAAACCTTCAATAGTCTCTTCTTGTCCAACAACTATATCCCAACATAAACCCATAAATTTCAGCCCCAACTTCACCAACAAATTCAAAATTTTGGCCTCCCCAGCAACTGTAGAATTTGGCCCCTAGTAGTAATCGAGAACTTTGCATGTGTGAGATGAGAGAGAGAAATTTTAAGCTTATTTAGCAAGATGTTGTCATCCTTATTCTTTACTAGACTTTTCCTCTTCTTCCCTTGAAATTAACACTTTTTCTTAGCCCGAAAACTACAGATCGAACTTGTTGCGGTGATTCTTCAAATGAGGCCGAGTTGCTTCAATATATAGGATTCTTGTGAGATCGAATTCCCCTGTTTGAGACCGACTTGGTGGAGGAGGCCTAGAAGACCTAAAATACAATAAATTAAAAATTTTCTTTGACAAATAAATCCCAAGAAGGGATATTTACAATATGACATGGACAAGGACACTTGAAATAAACCCTAGAGGCCTTCAGTGGAGGCTTTTACCTAAAATCAATTGAACCAAGCATGAAACACATGCTTTAATAAGTCAATTTCTTTAATAATGAAATTTAATTTTATTTCTTTTGACAAATTTATTTCATTATGACTCAAATATAATTATGAAGACCAATGTTAGTTACATTCTTCAACACTCCCTCTTAATTAGGGAGGTATTCATAATTACAAATATATTAAGGTACATGGAATATCTCCGAAGTTAACTATGAAGAGTTCTAGCACAATCAGTGCTGCAGAGTAGAAACATGACCAGGGTATTCTATCCAGGCGGGACTGATATTGACTCAAGCTTTCATCTAGTCTAGGTACCACTAGTCTTACTTGCTAACCATCAACCTAGGGATCTAGGTGCGTATCCAAGGTTATATATCCAAGACCAATGCCACCCTCCCTCTTTGGGATCTAGACATCAACACAAAGTCTGAACATATGCCCTCCCACACACCCACCATTAGATGCTTCAACCCTCCCTATCAAACATGATATATCAATTTGTCCAAGCATGCTTCCAGAGTGTTCAATCTTCTTGTGGAGATATTTTACTTGTACAAACACAAGCCCCAATCAATAATAAACTTTCAAATATACAAGTAAACACAAACCTTTAGGGTCCTCAATCATTTTGATGTTGCTTATATCATCATCAAGTTATCCATATTTGTATTGTTGAAATATTTTTCTTCTTTTATTTCTTCAACAACATCAAATACATCTTCATATATTTCTCAAGTCTTTTGTTTGCAACTTTATGAAAATTTATCGATAGTAATTTTGCTTACTTGGAAGTATTCACTATATTACTATGCCCTCCCTCTTAACTGGGGAGATATACCCTTTCTTCTATTAAGGATCCCTCTTAACTTGGAGAGATTAAGAACTTCATAACATTAGAAAAACTTCATTCTTTCAAGGCTTCATTTCTTTCTTATGGTACCAAGGTCATATTGATCATCATCATTCTTATAGCTTTCTTCATCATTCTTATGTGAACATATTCATCATCTTGAAGATTGCGGAACTTTAATATAAATTACAACCAAAATACATACGCAAAAGCATGAAGTTAACTATATCAAAATTATGTTAATATAATGGAAGCATTAAAACAATTAAATCAAATACCTAAACCTAGTTAGGTTCATAATAAACAAGATACACATCTACTTGCATACTAGATTTCAACTTCTTATTAGGGTTTTGTCATAAACCCTAGATTCCATTTTGAGACACAAGGCCTTAGATAGAAAATAAAATAATAATCCAATCGTTGTGCTATACATATAAGGTTTCCGATAATATATTTTATGAAAAAATCTACTAGGGTTTGTTCGAAACCTTATATTTTCATCATCAAAACTAAAACCTATCAATACTATCATCAAGTCTTAGAATATCAATTTCTATTAGGGTTTTGTTATGACCATAGAATTCAAAAACTAAAACATGAAAATCAGTAATCATACTTACATATACATAACTAGGATTTCATAATCATGCACTAACATATCATAACAATCTACTAGGTAAACCCAAGACACAAACATCAATACATTAAAGTTTTACATACAACATTTTGACGAGGCTAGGGTTTCAATTAGACAAATGAACATACACCTAGGGTTTCATTACTATGATCTTACTACAACTATCACAAGGGTTTTAGCTTATAAACTCTAATTTACCAAACCCTAAAGATATAGGGTTTCAATTAGACATTAACAACAAACCTTAAAAGGGACATGGTTTCTATAATATTAAAACCTTAAAAATCCAAAGAATATGAATTATAGACTTCATAAAAAACCCTAAAAGAACTATGGTTTCATAATTAAAATCCTTAGAAGCAATAGGCTAAGGTTTTTATAGCGAACACTAAGGGTTAGGGTTTCACAAGAATGATCAAATGATTATATAAAGAGGTTAGATTCAATCTAGAGATTAATCACCCTAAACAATAATCTTTAAGATTCAAAAACCTAGACATAATGATGTCAGTAATGTAAATAAAAATTCAAAAGAAGAATTATCATACCTTTTACATGAAAATAACTTTATGAAAAAGCTTATATTCGAAGACATACCTTGAGTTGTTCCTTAACAAACCTTGTAGGTGTTACACAACATTTTTCCACTGTCCTTGCAATCCCCATCTCGCCCATTGGAGGGTCATTTTCGTGATCAATAATCAGTGTCATGCCTTGAAAAGGCCATCATTGTATCCCTTTACATGAGAGTAATATTCCTTTTGTTGACAATTCCCTGAGCAGAGACTCAAAAACCCTTGTTTTTGCCTTGGAGTGAGTAGTCAGTTATGCCCTCGTGCTGAAGAGGAAGATTAACACTAGGCCCCATGCTAGTTGGTGCTCTGTCTCAGTTAGCCACCCACGCTGAGCTATTTATGGAAATATTTTTAAAAAATAGAGGCGGAGATTGCACTCCAACAACTTCGAGGATGAGTCATTGGTAGTGGTTGAATTGAATAAACCACAAAATCCCTCCTTTAGTTTATGGTTTCCACCTCTTATGGGAACCTCCTAAAGGATAGGCCTCCCTCCCACCTTTGTAGGGATCCTAACCTCCTCCTTTTCCTCTATAAAAAGAAGCTATCTCTCTTTGCATAAGCTAGCTAAACATGGATAATTGAGTATACCATAACTGAACTATTAAAGAGATAGAATAAGAAGGAACTACGTTGAGAGAGCTTGAGTCCATGCCTTCATCCTGTCTGAATTCCCTGACAAGCATCTAAGACGCGCTTCGACTGAACCCCGTTGGAGGAGACTGCGACGTCAAAGCATTGGTTGTAACTCTTCCTTCTATCAATACATATACGTGACTATTATTTGGTTCCCATTTTTTATTATGTTAGATGTTTAATGTAGTATGCTTAGCCCTCTTTGACTGGCTAGTAGTTATGAATGAAGCTATTATGTCGTATGATGCTCTTGTTTTCTGTTCTATGTGCAGGTATCCGAGCATGACTTCAGAAGGATTGTGACTTGCCAAGGTAGAAGCGAAAGGCCACCACCATTGTAGCCACGACGATAGCGTTGGATTCCAGGTAGGTTGATCTACCACATCCTCTTTTCATTCAGTAATTAGGAATCAACACTCTAGCATGTTTCTTTGTTTCTAGACCCACTCTAGGGCTAGAGGGATCACTCTGTCCGCAGAGAGGATTTACCTGCTTAAAAAATTGGTGACTCCACTAGGGAACAATGTGAGTTTGTCATTTCATCTTATTGGGTCCATTTCAATCATTGATTTTCTTATCTGTATTTTCCTGGTTTTCTTGCTTAGTTTATATCCTCTGTTGAGCTCCAGAGTGTCAAGATTGACCTCTGCTCATTGAATTTTGGTTTTTCCCTTTTCCCATAGTTATCCGTCTTGGCGCAATTTTCGTCTGAACAGTCGCGCCAATTGGCGTAGGTTGCTTTTGTTGCAGTTGCAGCAACCCCTGTTTGGTGCGGATTACAGCCTTACAGTCGTGCCGAATCCTGTAGGATTTGGTTTGACCTCCTTGATGAGTCTTTTGGTCAGTTGTGCATGCCTCTGGATTATTATTTGTGTGTAATTATGCCTTTGGGACTGTTTTGACTACTATCGACTTGTTTTTCTGAGTCGTTTGTCTATTTTCTCATCAGTGTAAATTAAGGCCTTAGGGTTTCTAAGTGTCTTGGTGCACTGAGCCTTCTGTGTGGAAATCAAGTCTTTTGATTATTGTCAGTCTCATTCTCGGGTCGATTGCACTAAGTTTTATTGATCCTTTTGAGTGATTGATTTGATTGAATAATCATTTCATTTTTCGATTGATTCTCTTCTTTGTTGCTCCAAGCATAGATTACATTGCTTGTTTTGGGTCGTTTTGAAAACTGTCTTTTGGTTTGGAAGATTACAGCATTAGTTTGAGTGTTTTCTTGTGTTTTCTTTGCGTTTTATTGAGTCATTCAATTTCGATCCTTACAAAATACTCAAGCTAGTTTTTGTTTTCATTTTTCATGTAATTAGTGCATCATGTACTTCTTTTCATTGAAAAAAAAGAAAAAAAGAAAAAAGAAAAAAAGAAAAAAAAATATTTTGCATTCTTTCCTTTGCATTGAAACTGAAACATTATTTTGCATAACTAGCATTTGATAAGTCTAGGAAAGAGTTTCATTTTCGTTTGATTGTGTTAGATGCATTAGTGGATTTCTTCATATACTTTCATTGTTTGCTATTGTTTGAAAGATCTCTATCCTTCTCGTAACTAGAATTCATTGAATACAAAATGATGTTCATTTGCATATAGCTTGCATTAGGAAATTTGAGATCCAAATTTGATAGGGCCTTGAAACTGAAACATAATCCAAGATAAACTTTAAAATTCATTCAATTAACCTAAGGAAGCATTGAAACATAACGAAACATTTTTAGTGGTCTAGGCTAGAGACGTGTTCCAGTGTCTTAAAACCTAGTAGCTGTCGTTCACCATCTGGCTTTAGACAACGCTAGTACGGACTTGTGCTCCCCATACCATTGAGTATATAAAGGGATACCCCTCTAGGTTGCAATCCTTTTATCCATAGGAAGCTAAGTCTGCCACCTTGTAACCGTGATACACCAAGCACAACATTCGGGGAGACTACCTGCATGTACGTTAAGTCCTTGGTCATTTATCTTTCATTTGATCACTAAGGTGTATATGGCAGTTCACGGAAACCTGGTATACCCTCTTGCTTAGAGTACCAGAGTAGTCATTATGATATTTTCATGACTCTTTAAAAAAGAGAAGAAATCATCGAGCACTTGTCATTTCATGCTCGTTTAAAATTGAAAGTGACTAGAGTCATCTTTTGCCTGTTTCTCGTGTTGTGTAACCAGCTCCAAAAATAGAAGAAAAGAGATATCAACGCCTTAGAAATGAGCCACTTCGAGGGGGAAACCTCCAATACATTACATAAATGAAAAATTCTTGGATGATTCAAATGAACAAAACCTCCTTCTATATATAGGAGTCCATGGGGCCACAATATAATCCTAGTGGGGCCACAATGTAATCCTAGCCGACCTAACAATAATAATGTAAGGGCACAATAATAACAATATGGGGGTTACAGGGGTACAATAATAACAATAAGGGGGCTAAACTAACATAATAAGGGGCTACACTATTACTATAGGGACTTAACATGCCCCTCTCCTTCAAACAAGTGTTGTCCTCAACGCTTGATTATTTCTTGATGCTTCTGTATAAAATTCTCATCCTCCCATGTGAAATCTTCTACAGGAAAGTTCTTCCACTTGCTGAGATACTCTGAAATTGATCGTACTTGTCGAGTTCTTGTTTCTATGACTGCTTCATAACTTCTTTTGATGTCATGTTGATCTTCCTGTTGTTTCATTAGATTCTGCACCAAAGTTGGGTTATCTTTTGAGAGTTGAAGAACTTGTTGTTGATGCTCGATGTGATCTTCCACTAATTTATCATCCATATTTGCTATTATTTGATCCTTCAAACCATCCAACTTAGCCTCCATTTCTGCTTTTAAACCATCTATTTCATCTTCAATTGCTCTTCGTAAGATCGAAACTAGTTGCACTCGGTACAATAATTTTGATATCTCATACTGCAACTCTTCCTCTTCATGCGTCATAGTATAGCTTTTTGAGGGATTAATGGGTATGGAATTATTTTTTGGAGGCATTATAGAACCCAATACTGATAAAAATTCTAAAATATGCACTTGGAATCACTTCAATTGATTTTTCAAACAAACGTTATGCAATTTTAAAAACCAGATACACACCTTTCTCTTTCTTTTGAGGAGCTAGATATTGAAATTAAATTATCTCTATAATTGCAGATCCTTAATATATGAAATTCAGCCTTGTAGTATTCCACAGGTGTGATTTGATTTGGATTCTTCAAGACAAAGTTATGTCTAGTTTTCCACAATGACCTAATTATGGACTGGTTCAGTAGAGCGAACTTGTACGAATTTCCACGTGTCACTGTTTCATCCTTTGGCTCTGAAATTGATAGCAAAGAAACTACAGTCTGTGTACTTGCGACTACTTTTTACGGCACTCCAATATGATGCTCAGAGAGAGAGTTATGAAGATTTTCCCACGATCACCTATTTGAGATGAAATTCAGGAGCCTGAAACAACACTACCTTCCACAGATCATATCTCCAAAAATATTGCGAAAAAAGCTCTGAAATTTTTTGAAAATTTTCTTCAGGATTTCAACTTCGCACCATAGGAATTTCAGATTCTGAACCTTCGTAGAAAAAACGTTATAGCGAAAATTCCATGATGACCTGTTTAGGAGCCTGAAAAAAGACCTAACTTCCACAGATCATATCTCCGAAAATATTGCGAACCAAGCTCTGAAATTTTTAGAAAATCTTCCTCAGGATTTCGGCTTCGCACCCTAAACATTTCAGCTTCTGAAACATCGTAGAAAAAAAGTTATAGCGAAAATGCCACGATGATCTGTTTGGAGCAGCGAAACCCTAGAATCCAAACCTCTGATACCAAATGTTGTGTAACCAGCTCCAAAAATAGAAGAAAGGAGATATCAACGCCTTAGAAATGAGCCACTTCGAGGGGGAAACCTCCAATACATTACATAAATGAACAATTCTTGGATGATACAATTTACAAAACCTCCTTTCTATATATAGGAGTCCATGGGCCATAATGTAATCCTAGCCGACCTAACAATAATAATGTAAGGGCACAATAATAACAATATGGGGGTTACAGGGGTACAATAATAACAATAAGGGGGGATACAATAACATAATAAGGGGCTACACTATTAATATAGGGACTTAACATCTCGACTCTTAAAATATGAAACAACAGAATCTAGTTTCAGTGTCATAAAATTAATCACTTACGATCACACGCCCGTTAAAAGTTTTATTACTTGGCCTATTGTTTATTTTCCTTAGTTTTTGATCTTGGAGCCTTCGATTGGTTATCTTTTTCCTTCCTGTTTTGATATACAGTCACGGTGGCGGAACCACCAGTTTTGTTGTCCTCACTGCCTCTTAGTGGTAGTTCTTTCCTGGACGTTTCTTTTGAAACCCCTCAGTCCACTAGGTCTGCCGAGTTTACACAGCCTATTCTCCCGTCTGTCCTGCCTCTTGCTACTTGATCTCCTCCTGAAGAGCCAGTTGAATTCAATTGGCCTCCTTTTGGTGCTTGGTCTGGTTTTGGGGAAGAATGAGATTTTCCTCCTCTTACGTAGGGCTCACCATTTTTTTCTGCTGCCGTACCTCCTAGTCCCCGTAGTATTTTCAAAGATATTACGACGGAGTTAGACATGGATTCATCCACTCCTGTTGGTAGTGAAGGAATGCCTGTTTCTACAGGAGAATATCAGATTTTTCCTGAAGATGTCCCTCATGTTTCTACTCAGTCTTCTTCACCATCGGTGTCACTTCCGCTTGGATATAGGTCCTTGAGTCAGATTGTGTCTGGTGTTGCATCCATAGCACAATCCAGTACATGAACTCCCCCTCAGATTTCGGTACTCCCTTTGTTAGGACTATCACCTTCGACACCTGGTTTGTCGGTTACTGTTACATCAGTCCCAGTTGAATCGACTGTCTGTCTGGCTTCATCCACACCAATTGTTACCACTCAGTCGTCATGTTCTTTTCACACTCATAGGTCTATTTTTCTCAATCCTACATGGCCTGTTAATCCCGGTCCTAGTAGATCACAATCTAGTGCTGCAGAGGCACCACCTGCTTCTAGTGCAGTTTCCACTACCCCGGTGATTCCTGGTGGTCTTGCTTTTGAATAGTATCTTTTGGCTGTTCAGCAGGAGAACTCCCAGGGTTCTCAGTCGCTCCAAGCTCCTGGAAATCTTCGATTCCATCACTATGATGCTGTTGGTAATCTTGTTTATTCATTTTCGCATCATTATGATGTGTATGGTAATCTTGTTTATTTGCATCCTATTGATCCTTATTAGGTTGTCTATGATCCTAATTAGACCGTTACTCATCTTGGACCCACCTTACCTGTGCAACCCTCTGGCTTGTAAGGACAACCCTCATTGGGACAAACTTTGGCTCAACAGGGCCCTGCCTCTAGTCCACAGGGACAACCTTACAGTCCACAAGGCCAACCTTCACAAGGTCAACCTTTGGTCCAACACAGCCAACCCTACGGCCCGTATGGTCAACCTCAGAATCAACCAGGACCATCTTATGCTTCTAGGTGGACAAACTATCTGCCACAGGGACAAAATTTGGCACCACAACCGCCACCACATGTTTTGTATGGACAAAAATTTGTGCCACAAGGAAAACCCTACGCTCTTCCTCTGGATCAACCTGGTTATCAAGGACAACCTGGTCCATCGCAACCATCGGGCCAACCTTTCCCACAAGGGAACTTGGTGGCCCTCAGTACTCGGTTCAACCAGCTCAACAACCGATTCAACCTGCTCCTCAGCTGGTTACATCATTTCAACAGCCATTTATATCCACTTATAGTCAGCCAGGTTTACCCGCTCAGCAGCCCGCTCAACCTTCTCAGCCGGGTTCGCCTACTCAACCACAAGGTGCTTATTACCATCAGGGTTCATATCAGTGCGTATATAGTGCGCCCCATGTTTCTTACCCTCAAAATCAACCTGTATATCATCAACCTCAAAGCCATGCTTACATTCCGCAGCAGACTCCATATGCTGCTCAGCAAGGACCTCAATGGTCTACTCCGACTCAGTATCCTGGTCCTCAACCCCAGTATCAACCGAATTATCCTGCTTCTAACCCCTATGATCCGAATCGTCCGGGACAGAATGTATGGGGACAAAATCCCTCTCGGACTGGGTGGAATGTAAACACATGTCCTTATCAAAGACCTCCGATGAATTTCAACACTCAATTACCGTTTCTTGCTACGTTGGAATTAACAGATGTGTCAACGTTAACGAACGATCCCATTCTTCATAACCCGTATTAGCATCCGGTTCTGACCAAGATTCCTGGTGATTGTCCTAAATTTGAGAGAAATTCTGGTGAAGACCCCCAAGAACATGTTATGACTTACCATTTGTGGTGTTCCTCTAACTCTTGGGTTGACGATTCTATTCGGTTTCATCTTTTCCAGCAAAATCTTACTGGTGCCACTACAAAGTGGTACATTGAGATATCTCATGGTGTCTTCAAAGACTTCAATTCTTTAGCCATGGCATTCCTTAGGCATTTTTAGTTACCAGTCCGCTATGAGATCGGGACGCACCTCCTCACTTCATTGAAACAAGACCGAGCTATCTCGGATCATATTCATGAGTGGCGACGTCGTTGTCGCAAGATCAAATTTGAAATTCCTGATTAGATTTTGACTCATTGGTTCACCACGTCCTTTGTCAATCAGATTGCAAAAGACATAGCTATGGGGGCATGTGTAACCGAGGAACAAGCCATTGCTTACACCCAGTGCATTGATCTTGTGTACTCTCAGTCTGGTGCATTGTATGATATCTTGCCTGATGCCCCCCAACCTGGAACTTCTAAACCACCAGCGACTCCATATGTCGATGGTATTATTGGTTCCATGTCTCAAACTTCTCAAAATTCTTCTTCTTCAAATTCTGGGAAGCCGAAGTTTACTCCTTAAAATAATGTTACTTCTCAGTCCACCTCGAATTGTAGTAAACTCGCAGAAGTTAATTCCATTTAGGCCAATCCTATGGATAATTCTTCTAAAGGTAAAAATAAGGGTAAAGGTAAGGCCAAATCCAATACCCCGAAACAGGATTCTCAGAAACCTCGTGCTGGCGATGGTTCTCAACGCAAGCCGAAGTACCCTTGTTTGATTTCTGATGACGAGCACTTCACCAAGGACTATCCTAGACGATTCGAAGTGAGCCAATTGCTCAAAGGAACCTAGGGAAATCTGACCGTTCTGAAAGAACCCTTCCCATCTTAGCAGACCCAGATGGTAGAGCAACCTCAGTCCTCTGCCCTATTTGGCTCTTAGGTGTTCATGATGAATGGTTCTGCAGCCGTTTCTATTGCTACTCAGTCGAAATATTATACTGGATCACGTCAGGCCACGGGGAAGGAGATCGCTGATGGTCCTCCTCCTCCACCTGTTACTGGCCCTCTTGAAATTGAAATGACCAATGCTGAATCCGTTGTACGGCCACCATCCAAAGGTGTACTCTGCAAGTCTTCTTATAATTCCAACGCCCGAGCTGCTTACCGTTACAATATTGTTGAGGATTTAGCTCAGGCACCATTCGTGATGTCTGCATTAGAAGTACTTCAGAGTTGTCCGTCTCAACGAAAAGCTTTGTTATTTGCGATTGGCGGGATTGATCCTGCTGATATTAGTCTTCTTGCTTTCGATTTAGAGAATTTCGTTCCACGACTTCCGCATCAGATTGCGCTCATTATTCAAGTTGTTATTAATGGTCTCGATATCCATCGAGTAGTTGTGGATGAAGGTGCATCAACCTGTGTCATGTCATCTTCGTGCTGGAAAGATATTCGTTCTCCAGCCCTGAATTCATCACCAAATTCCCTTGAAGCATTTTATGGAAGAGAATCAAAGCCTTTAGGTTTTCTTGCTAGTTTACCGATTACTTTGAAAGGGAAGATAGTCAATGTAGAGGTAGAAGTCATTGATGCTAAACTCAATTATAATATTCTCCTCGGTTGCAGTTGGACTCATGCCATGTTATGTGTTCCGTCAACTCTCTTTTGTGTTCTGAAATTTCCACACGAAGGAAAGATTGTTACTGTTGATCAATTGTCCTTCTTCACCTCTTCTTCCAAGAACAATGTTCCATATGTGGATCAGATTCCTACTCCCTACAAAAGCGTAGGGCCATGTGTTTTTAAGGATCCTACCCTCATGGGTATTTTTCCTCTTCCTCCACCAAACACTGTTCAGATCCATATGATCTCTCGGTCTGATGACCCATGGATTATTCCTTCGCCTGAACAGATCCATTCCTTCGGAGATTCGATGCCGTTGAGTCCGATTGAGATTAACTATTGTGAACTCATTGCGGCTTTAGAAACTATGTCTTCTGATCATGCTCCTTTAAGCATGTCTCTTGGAATTTATTCTCAATCCCCCTGGCTTGGCGATTCAGATTCGCTTAATCCTTTGAAAGAAGGGTTTCCCTCCGATGAAGCCATCGTGGAAACTATGTCTCTCGAGGATCTGCCATGGGATGATGGTCATCATCGTTCCTCGTTCATGCCTGGCCTTGGGGCCATGTCTACTTGTCTTGAGCATTTTTCATCTTAGGTTCCTTCTCCTCCGCTTCAAATTCCTGTTCTGACACATGACATCTTTATGGAAGGTAACTTGAGTAATATTACACAGACGATGCCTATTGAAATTTTTGTTAAACCTGGAATCGTCGAGAACATCCATATCAGGGTCAACTGTTCTTCCGATGAAGTACAAGTTCATACTAGCCTTTTCCACGAGTTTCATGATGTCTTTGCATGGTCCTACGAGGAAATGCCCGACATTGATCCTAGTATAGTGGTGCATGAAATACCTACTTACCCTGGCTCGAAGCCTGTTCTCCAACATCTTTGTTAGGTGTACCCTATAAAATCTGCTGCCATTAAAGGTGAAGTTGAAAATATTCTTAGAGCTGGTTTCATTTATCCAATTCCTTTGATCTGTTCTTAAGAATCTCCTTCGTCTCCTTCTGAGGAATACATTCCAGATGATACACTTTTCTTGATTAGCACCCTTGATCCTTGGTACTGTGATATCATCGTCTATCTCCAGACTTCTACTTTCAGATTTGAGTTGACGAAGGATTCCCATCGACACATTCATCATTAGTCACAACCTTATCGTATAGTCGGAGATACACTATATCGTGTTGGAGTGGATTCCATACTCTGTCGATGTTTGACTCTTGAGGAAGCTGAGAAAGCCCTAAATGATTGTCACAATGGAACCTGAGGAGGTCACATGTCTGGTTATGCCACTGCATAGAAGATTCTTTGTTGTGGTTACTTCTGGCCTTCTATCTTCAAGGACTGCATTTTTGCAGTTTGTACATGTCATGATTTCCAGATCTATCGCAAGATGTGTGCGTCGCCTGTACCTCTTCATCCTATAATTACCATTGGTCCATTTGCAAAGTGGGGCATTGATTTTATGACGTGTAACCCTCACTCGGCTGGGGGGTATGCTTATATTATCGTACCCGTGGACTACTTCACCAAATGGGCCGAAGCAATGGCTACACTTGCCGCTGATGGTAAGACAACTGTTCAATTCATATTCAATCACATCATTTCTAGGTTTGGTGTCCCTCAATCCATTGTTATGGATCATGGTTACCATTTTCGGCATTACATGGTGGCGGAGTTGACTTCTAAGTTGGGTCTATGTCACGACAGCTCAACGCCGTACTACCCTCAGGCCAATGGCTAGGTTTAAGACGTGAACAAAGTTCTTGTCACTATGCTTCAACGTACGATTGAGATCCACAAATCCAATTGGCATCTCATGTTATTTTCGGCTCTTTGGGCATACTGAACCTTAGCTAAGAGTGCAACTGGATTCACTCATTTTCAGTTGATTTATGGTCTGGAAGCTACTCTTTCGATTGAGTGTGAAATACCTTCACTCAAGTTGGCTGTTGAATTACTGCCGAACACTTTGCTAGAAGAAGAGCGTCTCCTTTACTTAGAAAGGTTGGATGAAACCTACCGCTTTGTTGCTCTGGTTATTGAAGCACAAAAAAAGCGGGTCAAAGCTCATTTTGACCAATCAGTTTCCCCTTGTTCTTTCATTGAAGGAGATCTCGTCCTCCTGTATGACCAAGCTCATGATAAGATGGGGGCAAGAAAATTTCAACCCATGTGGCATGGGCCCTACATTATTGAACGTGTGTTGCAGAATGGGGCCTATGAGATCATTAATTACGAAGGTCATCCTCTAGATCTCAAAAAATATTATGCATGCGTCATTCATGCACGATTTGTGTATATAGATGTTTTTTTCATATTTGTACATGTTTTGATTTGGTGTGCTTTGCGAGCATTTTCCTACTTATTGGGTCTTGCTTATTTGTGCAGATGTCTATTACCCCTTATGTTGGTTTTGCGGATGGTGCTTCCCACAGTACCAGGAATTTGTCTTCAGCAGCCTGGGTAATCTATGATCCTGCTGGTGAGTTGATAAAATTGCAAGGTATTTGTCTAGGACGGACTACAAACAATGTCGTTGAATATAGTGCCATCCTTGAACTATTAACCGAGGAAATCAACCTCGGCATACGTGCATTGCTTGTAAATCTAGATTCACAACTTGTTGTTCTGCAACTCAATGGTAATTATTCGGTCAGAAACCCATACATTCTGAGATTGTATTTACGTATTCGTTTGTTGGAAAGACATTTTGATTTTATCACATGGCAACATATTCCTAGACGAATGAATGCATTAACTGATACAGTGGCTAACATTGTATTAGCTAGACATTTGTGTAATTTGTAAAGTCATCATCATATGTAAAATATCCATGTAGGAAAATATATGTATATATATATAGGGTGTTTGCATTAGTGTGCATCATAAATTCAAAAAATATGTGTGTTTATGTTACATCTTGAGACACCATGTCTCTCAAAATATGCAAATATAAAGCCTAGGTGTCTAATCGGCGTGATGCTCATGGTAGCATGTCACTTCTCGTACGAGTCGCTTCAATAAGCGGTGAATGCAGCTTGGAACCCCTACGATATGTCTCTGGTAGGCACAAGGAACATCGTCGAATCGTGCATAGTCCGAGACTCCACGTGTGATTCCCTCTAGGTTGCGCACGATCTCCTCTTCCTTGCTTCCCTCACCATGAGGGTCAAAATCACGAGGGATTCACCTCTCTATCAGAGACATACTTGCGGGTCTCTCTGGGCCAACATTTCCAAATGCATGGATTTAATGTCAGAATATACATAATTAAAAAAATCATAACACTCATGAAAATTGAAAATTATTCTTACCCAAATCTTCATCCCAATCCTCTCCCTCCAGGAGTGGGAGGTCCGAATCACTAGTAAAATCTGTTCCAGAGTAGATCCAGTCCTCCACGACAATCAACTGTTGGCGGAGCCAATAAAAAAAATCTGGTCTCTAGGACATGTGTTGACCGCCCCCTACCCTTGGCATTAGAGCTGCCCATCGGGCCATCCGTGGTTCCCTCGCTAGTGGTGTTGGGACTATGATCTCCTGACACTGAAAAATTGGTAGTCGTTCTAGGAAGAACGATACCAGGATAGACCCATAACCAAATTTCTTCAATTTGGTCTTCTTTCATTTTGCTAACTATCGTTTCATGTTTATTGTCATGGCCTTTGCCCAGTTGTAGATGGTCGGTGTCAAGCAGTTTACAGCAAGAAGAAACTATGTCTTTATTGCTTCGTGTGGTGCTTGCGATCCTGCAGCTCGTGTGATGGTATGTAGTACTACTTTTAGTGCCAAGTCTGGGATAGTCTAGATATCGAATTTCCCACTTCCTGTTCCCTTCTGTGCCCCTGGACACACCCTGTCAATCACCACGGACATGCTCTCCATGTAAGGCCAGGTGCCGGTTAGGATCGGTGCTGCTCCCCTCCGCGATAATCCTGTTATGAAATAGACATCAGAAACATCAATCTCAAGTTCCTGATCTCAAAGGATGAAATTTTCCTGATTCTCATCCCATATACTGATCAAATACAATAGAATCTCTGGTTGAGCTCGGAGACACGCTGTTAAGAATAATTTCTTCAGTCCACAGTCTTTGAGAGCTTCCATGCATCTCTCATTTTCCATGGCAAGCTTGTCCTCTTCGCTGCGTTCCTTTTCTTTCCATTCGATTACCATTTTGCCGCTTTCTACCTGCAAACATGTTCATATGGATAGTATTAGCCATTTTTGAAGCTTGGATTTGTAAAAAATTGGGTATTTCACTTGCATTTTTTGCACAAAAATGGTCTGCACAGTTGGCGCGCCCTAGTTCAGAAAAATGGGTGATTGGCGCGAGTCCGTGCCCGAAACCCTCGCCAACCGCCGTGCCCTAAAATTTTCATTTCCTCCCCCAGAAATCAAAATTTGAGGTTGCAGGCAGTAAGAGATGACTTAAAATGAAGGGAGGGATATCAGCTCTTACTTGGAACTGACGGATTTGAGATTTGTCTGCCGGATCATTCACTCTTGTAGCCATAAGATCACACTGTAAAATGGGTAATTATTTCTCCACAAGAGGTAAAAAGTGAAAAGTAATTATTTTTACCATTTTTGGCATTTCATAACTTTTCATAAACCTAATTAGGTTTTAAGACATGTTTTTCGATTATTTTATTATATTATTTTCGAGAAATGGGTTTTACACGTATCTCTTGTGCAGCGACAAGTTTTCAAGCCATAATGATGAAGTAACGAGTTATATTTTATACTTTTTCAGGCTCGGTAAAAACACAAAAAAGCCACTACTGGAATCATATTTTAGATCTTTTTTGACTCTCTAAAATTGAAAAGATTGCCGAGACTCTTGTCATTTAAAATTCGTTAAATGGCTGTGAAGCGATATCTACCCAGTATACATTTATCCCTTTTTCGGGCTGGGATAGATTATTTACGAAAAGGAATAGCTTAGCCTATCGCGACTAAGAGGTTCTCTCAGACATGGTTTTCTACCTTTTCGGATCTGAGAGACTATTCACGAAAAGGGCCATGATGGGTTTTTCTTTTCTGCCTTCTTTTCAAACTCTCTAAACATGAAAATATGCCGAGTTCTCCCTTTGTCAGATTCATTAAAACTTGATGACATCGGACTTCGTCGCCATGACGTTACTCGATTTTCTCCTTTCTATGGCTCGTAAAATGTACTAGGTTGGATTTTTCCGAAGGACAAACTTACAACACAAGCATATGCTATCCCCTTCAATCTTGTTTTAAAAAAAATAATTGGGGTACTCGCCAGAAATGGTGGTGGAAAATGGAACCAATTTTTATTTATGTTGGCAGTATGTCGCTCTTGAACATGGCACTTTTCTGCATTTGTGTCAGGTTGGGGACATCTCATTTCGTCACTTTTGCCTCCATGGGTTTGGGTAATCTCTTTTGACCTCTCATCTTCTCTTTGCCATGTCATCATGACCTTAGATCCTTTGACGTCAAATATTTCCAAATCCAGTGTCGTGTCGCTGATATGTTCAAGAGAATTTTGCCTATGCAGTTCTCAACCTCTCTCTGATTCTTTGTTGGTCCTGGTTCACTATTATCATGTTCCTCTGTCTCATATCGATGATGTGGGAAAAATTATGGCCCTCCTTCGATCAGGTCACTTCCTGTTGACTTTAGCTCATTATCCAGGAATTTGATCTAGGGACTCCCTTCTGGTACCTTGGAGCATGCATACCTCAATGGTAGGTTTTTCACATTCGACGCAAGGTACACATCATTGGCCTTCCATCGGGTGATTTTGCAGATGTTCAACACCAGATCACTATTCACATTCCGTGGATTGTACCGGTTGTACCTTGAGAGCCATTGTCATTATTGGTGGTTTCTCTTGTGCTTGTTAACAACTTTCATCATTGGCTGGTAATCATGTGATTTTCTTGCATGTTCGACTTCAGCTCATATATTCGCATGCCTGAATTTGTACTTGTTTGGGTTGATATGGAGCACAAGACCCTGGGTTTTGTCTGATAAAATCCAAGCTACAGATTTTTGTGGATTATCATGACTTATTTCATGACTCTTTTGATTGGATGGCTGCGACCATACCTGAGTCTATTTGTTGATCCTTATTGCTAGATGGCTGTGTCCATACCTTAGATCTCAGTTTTTATGTACTCTATTATGGATGGCTGTGCCCATACCACATGTTCATGTATCAAAGATATCAGTTGTATTTGTAATTGCAGGTTTTCCAACAATGGTGTTTGGTTCAAACACATTCTCATAAATAATTTCACCCCTCTCTCTCCCTCAGACCTCATGCTTTAGGGGGCATCTATGACACAGAATTTTGTCACTGTCCCTACAATCCCCATCTCACCCATTGGAGGGTAATTTCCATGATCAATAAGTAGTGTCATTCCTTGCAAATACCATCATTGTATCCCTTTACATGAGAGTAATATTCCTTCTGTTGACAATTCCCTGAGAAGAGACTAAAAAACCCTTGTTTTTGCCTTGGCGCGAATAGTGAGTTATGCCCTCACACCTAAGAGGAATATTAACACTGGGCCCCAAGCCAGTTGACACTCTGTCTCAGTTAGCCACATGCATCGAGCTATTTATGGAATTTAAAAAAAAAATAGAGGCAGAGATTCCACTCCAACAACTTTGAGGATGAGTCATTGGGAGTGGTTGAACTGAATAAACCACTGAATCCCTCCTTTTGTTTATGGTTTCCACCTCTTATGGGAACCTCCTAAAGGACAGGCCTCCCTCCCACCTTTGTAGGGATCCTAACCTCCTCCTTTTCCTCTATAAAAAGAAGCTATCTCTCTTTGCATAAGCTAGCTGAACATGGATAATTGAGTATACTATCGCTGAACTATTAAGGAGATAGAATAAGAAGGAACTACATTAAGAGAGCTTGAGTCCATGCCTTCATCCCGTCCGAATTCCTTGACAAGCATCTGAGACACGCTTCGGCTGAACCCCGCTGGAGGAGACTGCGACGTCAAAGCATTGGTTGTAACTCTTCCTTCTATCAATACATATACATGACTATTGTTTGGTTCCCATTTTTTATTATGCTAGATGTTTAATGCAATATGCTTAGCCCTCTTTTACTGGCTAGTAGTTATGAATGAAGCTATTATGTCGTATGCTGCTCTTTTTTGCTGTTCTATGTGCAAGTATCTGAGCATGACTGCGGAAGGATTGTGACTTGCCAAGGAAGGAGCACGAGGCCACCACCATTGCAACCACGATGAAAACGTTGGATTCCAGGTAGGTCGATCTACCGCATCCTCTTTTCATTCAGTAATTAGGAATCAACACTCTAGCATGTCTCTTTGTTTCTAGACCCAATCTAGGGCTAGAGGGATTGTCTCTGTCCGTAGAGAGGATTTACCTGCTTAACAGTAGGACATCAATTGTTAAAGGGATTCCTTTGCAACAAAAATTTTTCCATTCTTTATCCTTTGAAGTATCCTCTAAGATCCTTAAGCATTCAACAAGATTTATTAACCAAGAAATATAAAGAAAAAATTTATTATCATATAATATAAAAAAGTCTTGATGTGAGGAGGAAACCAAACATGAAAGGATGAAACAAAGAAAAAAATACTTATCTTTGGTAACATGGTGAAGGTTCCCTCTTAACCTAGTCCTTTTGAGGGATATCTACAACCTATCAAAATAATTAAAAAATGTTCTAAATAGATAGGTTAGGTCTATAACCTCTAGAAATAAAAACATAAAGGAAAACAATACAATATTAATAAGTATATGTAGGAGAGGACCTAGTAGTATAAGTCATTGACTTCTAATTCCTCGATCTTATTCTTCTTCGGTGGTGCTTCATCGGAAATATTCACATGTTCTCTTTCTCTCCTCCCATTCCTTGGATTCTTAGGACAATGGATTTTATAATGACCCATATTATGGAAATTATATCATTTAATCTTTGATAGGTCAACTTTCTTCTTTGGTACCTTCAACTTCTTGAAGGTTCCCTTCTTGTGATGAGGAAAATTGGAATTAGAGATGTTTTCTTCTTCTTCCTCATTCTTGTTGTTTACTAACAATACTCGAGCTTCTTCTTGACTGCATGTATTTAATATTTTCTCAAATGTTGGTGTATCCTTCCAACTGTTAAGTCCTGATGCAAAGGCACTCCAATATTTTGGTAATCCTAGAAGAGCAGTATTTACGAACTCCTTTTTTGGGACAACTTCATCTATTGCTTGGAGTTCATCTCTGAATCTAGATGTCATTATAAATTAGGATGACACAATGTCGTATTTTTTCATCTTAATAGTCTTTAATTCATTCTTGAGACTATCTATTTGACCAATGTTCTTGATTGTGAATAGTTTGGAAAGAGACTCAACATTTCTTGAGCAGAATCTATGTCGGATATGTATGGGATTAGGTTGTCCTTAACTCCATCCACTATTAGGTTCATAGCCAATATTTCCATTTCTCTAAACTCTTCTTTCTCTGCTTCACTTGATTCATTTATAGGCTTCTTTATTTTTCCTTGAACAAGATTCAAAACTTTATTCTTTTATAGAATAAGATCTATCCACTTTTTCCTAGCCCTGTAGTTAGAGGCTCCTTCTATCTTGTTCTCTCCCTTCATTGAATTTTTCATATTGATATATTATACTCCTCATGACTTGAACTTGAAACTCCTTGTTATAGGTCAATTTGGGCATCATCCCTAAGACCAATATGAATAGGGTCTATCATCCCCTAATTCAATACAAACATGGTCTATAATCCCCTAATTCAGTTGCTACATGCCATAGAGAAGTCATTCCACTGATGGCTTTAATTCATGATAGTTTCAATGTTTGAAGTATATTTAAAATTAACCATTGAATCATAAACAATCCTCTGAATGGGCCTAAGTGTGTTTCAAATCACTTACCCCCATGCAAGGGTGATTTGAAAAGCAATTCCCGACACTTAAGGGTGCGTTGGTCTCCTGGGAGCAAAATCATCATTGTTCCGAGAATCTCCACATGTCCAGTGCCTTATAGAAGAGCTCATAGGTGTCATACTTTGAATACATGTGTTCATTCATCACCATGGAGCCTAGAAACATGTCTCATCTATTATTAGAAAACCATTCAATATCATTTATTGAGAAACTACCTACAATTTCCCTATAAATTGAGCACTTAGCTAAGTGAAAGGGAGGAAGAAATTTGTGTACTGTTATGCTGTTGGATTCTCAATTATTGATAGATGAAGTACTATTATGATGGTTGGTGTGATGAGGAAAAAATGAAGTTGGAGTAGGTTTACAATGAACTGATCCACTGGTTTTAATCTATTCCTCCTATTCTTTCAATAAAGATATTTGATCTTTCTCTCATATATGCACTTATATCTTGTGAATGTATTCTAAAATTTAATTGGTTTAATTTGGTTAGGGTACATAGAAGGTATATCTATATGTCGTTTGTTGTCTTCTGTCTCTGATTTCAGGTATTGATCAAGCAGGCTTCAGCTAGAGCAGGAGTGATGAGAATGACAATAAAAGAGGACTGAGAGCGAAGGATCACAAGTAGGTCTTTATCCCTTCTATCTTTCTATCTATTTTAGAGAAAAGAACATTTAAATTTCTTATGTTGTTCTGAGAGAAGGAATCCCACACTCAAGGAAAACTAGTTTATGCGTAGCTTAGAATTCCGCATAATAAATTGGCGACTCTGCCAGGGAGAAATACATCATTCTTGGTGTTTCTGTCCTCTTTAATCATCATTAATAGAATTTAATTCATCTATTCAGTCATTTGAATGTACTTTTTTCCTTATAAGTGTGTTTAGCCTGCTTGATTTTCAAGCTTCACTGCGCCAAACACACTGTTGGTCAAGGTACAGTGCTCTACATAGCAATGCCTCCCATTAAGAGGTGCTCTACAATGCATTGTCTACCCTTAAGGGGTTCATTGCCCCCTCAGCCAGCCAAATTCTATCATAATTTGTCTTTGCATTCAGTTTCAGCCAGTTGTTTTCTGTATTCTCAGATGATTGATTGACCTTAGAGACTAGTAAACATTACTTAGTTCTTCCTCCTTTGGATAGTTGTTTGTTTAATGTTTCATTAGCTGTCTTTTTTATCAGTTTCAAATTTAATTCAAAGTTGTAAATTTTGCATTAGGTCAATTTAATGTTTTCAAAAGGAAAATTGTTGTTTCAGTCTTCATTTCCTAAGAGAAAATTGTTGATTCAGTGCTCATTTCTCAAATAAGAAAACATTGTTTGATTGATTTGTGCATTTAGTTTCTTTTTAACCATTCAAATTAAAGGAAACTGAAAATAAAAACATGCATGTGCATTTAGAGATTGTGAGTGTTTCATAGGAACAGATTAGGGAAACCTTCATTTAGTTTGTGCTCTTTGATCTATGTTCAAAAATATGATTTCTTTATCCCTTTAATAGCAAAGGTTTTCATTGTTAAAGTGAATTGAAAAGATTGCTTCTCATTTAGTTTTCATTTTAGGAATTCTCATTACATCTCACAGTGAGCCTGAAAGATAAACTTTTAAGCAAGATCAACATAAAATTTACCTCAATCAACCTAAGAAAGAATTGTAACATCAACGATAACACTTAGAAGGTCTAGGCTAGAGACGTGTTTTGACGTTGTTAAGAATAGTAGCTGTCGCTAACTTGTCTTTGATAATTCTGAGTGTGAAATCCCACTCCACATACGTAAGTATATCAGAGCTCGTCCACGTACCTTCGGGTATATAGGGCGATGTTCTAGTACGAAAAGTACAAGGGGGTACTCTCACTGTGCTGTTTCACATTAGACAACGCTATTACAAACTTGGGACTCCACGTACCTTCGGGTATATTTGGGAGAACAAATTTAGGTTGCTTACCTTCCTGTTGAAGCCCCGAAAATCGGGTCTACAACAAGGGGGATACCCACCCGGTTCGGACCTTGTTTAGCAACTCCTTTTCCGTTTGGTGTAGTGGGTCAGACTGGGGATAATGGGACTAGTTTCCCAATATGTGTGTGTGTGTGTGTTGAGAATTGATATTTCCTTTCTAAGAAAGTTCCTAAGTGAAATGCTTTTATTCTAATTCTAATCTAATAACATGTAAATTGTAATCTAATTAAACAGAAATATCTAATTCTAAACTAAACCTGTGATATACTATTTCCTTTATGCGATATAAAATGATTTAAAATAGCAATTGGAAATAAATATCATTCAACTGTTATAAGAAAATAATTCAATAAAGATAAACCACTTCGTATAAAAAGTTAGACGAAACATTTGTGAAAAATATATCGCATAATAAGCTATTCATATATTAAGCATAAACAAGTGGCTATCACCGTACAAAAATTCCAAATGATAACTCAAATATTCAAGTGTTAATACATAAACAACTAAACATAAATATCACTTTAACACAGAGGCAAAAATAGTTAAGAGATAAAAGTACCACTTATAACTAGTTCTACTCATGAGCTTCAAGCAATAATGACTTATCTCTTCTTAATCCAACATCCACTAAGAGTACAAAAGTGCAACATCAGTAGTAGATATTAAACGTAGATATCAATAAATCCTGTTCCATTCATTCATCAAATCCTCCTCGGAGGGCGCAAAAGTGCATGTTCTGAGGACAAGTTTTTGACAAATTTCAGGACCCTTCTCTAAATGCATGAGAAGGGTTTAAATACTACTAACTAAATAAAAAAACAATTTATTAAAAAAATATAGGATACGGTTTAAATGACCGTCCTATTTTTAGGCAAAAAATAAAGCAAAACTAGTACTAAATCTAAAATTAAAATTTAACAACTAACTAACTATGAATGAGTTCTTTGGAATTGCAAGCGTTCAACATTGATATGAGAAGAATAGGCTGACCGACTTCAGATTTAAACTGTCTCGTGAAGACGGAATTGGCAAGAGCTGGCGCTATCTTTTCGGCAGAATTGATGATACACTCGAGAGTCATGCATTGGCTGTGTGGTTTTACCAGACATGCCCAGTAAGAATCCCAATTTAACTTTGTTAATCCTTTAATCAATTCTGCCTTCTCTTGGGCTTTCTGTTTCCATTCCGTTTGCAGTAGCTGTGCTTTTGGTAGGTATCCTGGAGTAGTTTCAGAGATCATATTTTCCTTGTGTAAATTTTCATCTATACAGTCAATAATACTGCTAGCTGCTGTGGCTGCTTCTTCTGCCGCTTGCTCTGCCTTCCTGATCTGTGCATCCCAATTATTAAAAAGTATTTCTTTGTGATTTTCATTGATTGTAGGTGCACCTGTTCTTTTCCCCTCTTCTGTATTTTTCCAAGCCAAATAGTCATTAACTCTTTTTTTTCAGTTAAATCATAATCATGTCATAAATCTACGACATGATTAGTGATTTTATTACTTTCTTCACAATAAGAGTTCCATCCTAATATTCTTTGGCATAATATTTCTTGTTGTTGCAGTAGTTGGTCATTTAAGAAAATAGACTCTGTGATAAATTCCGCGAGCTTGGGATCATATTTGTGCATTTCTTGCATAACCTGTAGCTGTTTCTCTTTTTCGGCCAAACAAACTGTTTTGATATCCAATCTGCATTTGTTGAAAATATTGCTGTAATTTTTCAAGTTGTTTCTGAGCTTCACTTTTAGCATTGGCTTCTTGCAGCTGTTGTTGCAAGACCTGTATCTAATCTTCTTTCTCATTCAATAATTGTCGTACCTCAGATGCTTTGTCAATGGTTGCAGAGGCATAAGCTCCTGTGATCTGAGATAATTAAGTGAGATTTTCTGTTGGATCAGTAGTAGGATCTTTCCATAGAACATCTAGGTGTTCTGCATCATGATAAATCACATTTTCTAATTTCCTTTTCTTCCTCTGTCTTCTTACCACTGCCTTGTGTTGTGGACTATAGAATACATCAAGAGGAGGAATTTCCTCTATCTTAAGCATGAGTTCAGAAGACGGGGTTATAGGAATATGTTCTGTTTCTGAGAAATTAGTAGTTACTCATGTGACTATATTAATTGCTGTCTGTACATTGCTCACAGGTGTCTGTGTATTTTGTGCTTCAATATTAATCAAATCATTGAATGTTTCCCATTCCTTATCCAATTCAGTTCTTACCGATGATTGCTGTACAATTAGAGGGGGTATATTTAACTGTGGAGAGATTGAAATCTGTTTATGTGAGAGTTATTTAGACTAGGCAGTATCTTTTACTGACCCTTCACTCTTAGAGTGTTCAGAGGTTTCTCTTCTGGACTTTGACTTAGACCTGTTTGCACTTGAACTTCTACTGAGACTGACACTAGGAGTTGGTTCCCTCACGGGTTCCAATCGCAATTTATCCAAAGGGATGGTAGTTAACCTCCTTTCTCTGTATATTTTGAATTCTTAAAACTCTGCGGGAGAAAAAAGTATCTGAGCCAAATGTAGAATTTCTTTAAGTGTGCCTTTTTCTTGGAACATGTCATCAAACAAATCTTGTTCTTTAGAAAACACTCTTATCTTGACTGCAGTAGTGAAATTTTTAACAACATCATATGGATCGAATGGTCTTTTTGGAAACTTGAAAAAATGTAAACGTGTAATATTGTTTACTTCTTTAAATGCATGACCAACATCAAATAATGAAAAGGCCCCACAGGCCACAGGAAATTGAGGCCAGATAGCCTTCTTCTTGTCTTTCAACTCTTTAGTCAAACCTCCTTCTCCGCAGGTTTGATATGCAATTTCTCGGGCGATGAGTTTATCAGGAACATACAATGGTAAAACATGAGGGGAAGCAAAACTTCCAAAAACTCTAACATATGTAAATAATTCTTCTCCAAACCATCTCGCAACAGGTAAAATGTCCACCTCTGCTTCAGGAGAAAACCTTGGAGCATCTTTATCATACAATATTCTATACAGGGGTAACATAATGCCATGGAAAATCTTGTAAAAACAGGGAATGAACTCTGAATCCCACAACTCTTTGTGATAAACATGAATGGGCAGGGGATCTTGAATTGTCCATTTCCAACCCTTTAACGGAAAATTAGAAACATAACAGATTGAATCCATCACATAAGCAAATAAATATAAAGGAGGATAAATCCTCTGAGAGACAGTCCGTTTAGACCGATAATTAAAAATAGCCGTGGCCAAATTATCAGACAGTATCTTGGCCCAATCCATAATAGTAGCATTAACAACAACATTCAATAACGGAAGCCATTCAGGCGAAAACTTATTAATGTCAGGCTTTCCAAAAATCCGACAGAGCATAGCAGCAGCAAAGCAATATGGAGAAGTAAGAGAACCAGTGCTATACATACCGTGTTTATCTTTCTTCAGTGGTTCATCTCTCTTGGACCAATCCTTGGTGAATTCTGCCAAGTTTTCATTTTCTTTGGCAAAATTATCCATAAACTGTTTGTTATAAGTTGCCTGTGGCTCCGACAAATGATACATGAGCCTCAAGTCTTGTGGAGTGAATGAGCTAATGAGCTCTTGACCCTGAGTCTTAAACTGTCTGTCTGAAATATCAGTGCTATCCAACACCCATTTAATCATATCTGTGTATGGAATAATTCTAGGTCTCGCTGCTATTCGGTGCAAGAATGAACAAGCTAGCTCTGTAAGATATGCTTCAGAAGACCCATGTGATCCCTATGATAGCTAGTCAATTCTAAGCTATCATAAAACTTAAGTTTTTTAGATTTTTCAAGGAATTTTCTCCTAAGTTTACGATAGTAAGTTTTATTGAAAAAGGAAAACAATCACTAATTGATTTTTTAAATTTTTTGAGTAAGGGTCTCCACTTATTTAGTATTACCACTAATACTAAATAAGAAGGGGGGTTGTTGCTGGCCACAACAATTGGCGATTCACTCGGAAGAACCAGTTATCTCTGCTTTTTCTTTTGAATTTTCTAAACTTTCAAAATAGAAAATTTTCCAGAAAATCAAACTTTATTATAGAAAGAAAAAATATACTATGCTTCTATCTATCAATGATATTTTGTTTCTTCTATATTCAACTTTGATTATTTACTTCCTCAAGCTAGTCCTTGTATCTACATCAGTCATTACTTGGTTCATAAAGATAAAAACAAAAGGCTTCTCTGTAAATCAGTTTTTAAATATGCTCATTTGTCGTAGGTAGAGCCACTGCTGCCAGCAGGCGTTTATAGCCTCGACAGGGTTACCTGTTACCCAACAATGATCCTGTGTCCTACTTAGGAAAATATACAATTTTCAAAGAGAAATCCATATCCACACTTATTGCTTTATTTTTTTTATTTTTATTTTTTATCCTTAAAGAACAATGTCTTGGTTTGGTAGCCAATTTATGACAATGTCATTCACTTGATTTATAACTTTTCTGAACAAGCTGGCTCGTAATGAGACCCCTTGCCTTTCGATTGCAACAATCTTGAGTCATTGCCCTATTGTGGTATGCAGTATTGGCAAAGTCGGCAAGCTATAATATCTATGATCATGATAAGTCGGCTCGTGATGAGACCTCTTACTCTTTAAGTTAAAGTGCATTATTGGATTATTCCTTGAACATTGTAATTTTCTAGGTAGGGAGGAAATCATTATTTCCTTAAGATAGCTCTGGACGACAAAGGTAGAGTTTTTTGGAAATAAATTTTCTACAGAGAATCTTTGTTTTGTTATTGATACCTTTCATTAGACTGACATAAAACAATTTCCCACTAAAAGTTGTTTTTTATCAAAATTTTCAAAGTTGAAACTAATATCATTTCTAGGTTTAAAGCTTTTAACTGTATCTTTAAATAACAATGATTAGTTTTCTAAGAGAATTCTATTCATACAAGTGAAAAAACAAAAAACAAAAAGAGAATTTGTGTCATTTTCGTGAATTTCCAAATGTAACCATTAACAACCGGTTTTATTATGACAATAAAGAAAACTAATATACAAAATAGAAGAGTGATCTTCTATGGAAAATATTTTTTGAGGACTTGTCCATTAACAGGTAAAGACTCTCTTTTTCCTGTTAAATCCTGTAACATAAAAGTAGATGGTCCTATGATCTCTGTGATTTGGAAAGGACCAAGCCACATTCATTGAAATTTCGTATGTTTCCCTTTTTCCTCATGAGCTTTGTCCCATTTTAAAACTAGATCTCTGACCTGAAAGTCTATTCTGGATGTCATGTTTGAATCAAAAGAAGCTTTAACTAACGCTTGGTGATGAGCATGAGTTATTTTGGCCTTTTCTCGTTGTTCTTCTAGCTTAATTATTTCCATCTGCCTTAGTTGTAAGGAAGTAGTTGGTGCTTCATCAATATATTGAACTAAGGCTAAAGAAGGAATTGCTAGATGAGTTGGAAGAACCACTTCTTTCCCATAAACTAAATTAAAGGGAGAAGTGCCAATGGAGGCTTTCTGCGTTATTCGATTTGCCCATAAAGCATATATTAAAGACTTATGCCAATTTTTATGATTTTGATCAATGGTTCGCTTAAGAATTCTGATTAAGTTTTTATTTGTGGATTCAGCTAACCCATTTCCCTGTGGATAGTAATTGGCAAAGTATTTAAGTTTGAAACCTCTCTTGAGTGCAAATTCAGTCATAGCATTGCCAGAAAAATATGATGCATTATCAAACATTAAAGCAGAAGGTAAACCAAACCTGGTGATTATGAACTAATCTATGAACTCAATGATATGCTCGGCATTAGCTGTCTTGAGAGGGACTGCTTCTACCCTTTTCGTAAAATAATCAATTGCTGTAATGATATACCTATGTTGCTTAGAAGAGTGAGGAACGATCTCACCTATTATATCCAATCCCCATTGATCAAAAGGCTGTTCGATGTTAACTGGTTGTAATGGCAATGCTGGTTTCTTTTGTCTTCCAGTAGTGGTTTGACAAACTTGACATTTATTTACGTAGCTATGCGAATATTTGAATAGTGTGGGCCAGTAATAGCCTAAGGATTTTATGTGCAGTAGCATCTCCAACATAATGTCTACCTGCTGGCCCATCGTGAAGTTCCTGTAAGACTTTTTCAGCTTCAGATTTCTCAAGACATCTAAGGAGAATATAATCATAATTCATTCTAAAAAAAACATCATTCACAAGCTGATATTGTTTAGCATTTAACCTCAGAGCTCTTTTCTTGGTGTAATCGATATTTGGAGGAGCATAACCATTTTTTAGATAAAATATGATATTAACATATAATGATTCAACATCGTTTAGGCTTACCTCATATGTTTGTATCTCTTCAGATGGTTTTTCAGAAATAAGCGATGCTCCAGCTAGTATTTTGCAAAAACCTTGACCTCTTACAATATTTGCTGATTTGATTTCTACATCATATTCTTGTAAGGCAGTAATCCAATTGGCTCTTTTCTCACCCACATCTTTCTGAACTAAAATATTTCTTACCGCTGGAAATGGTACTATGATTTTTGTATGGGTTTTAAGTAAAAAGGGTTTGAAATATTTAATTGCTTTGAAAACAACATAAGCTTGTTTCTTTACATCTAATAATTCAATTCAGCCCCCTGTAAATTTGAACTAAAGAAAGCAATTGGAGCTTCTGCCTTGTCTTGATTTTCTTGAGTGAGTATTGCAGTGTATGATTTATCAGAGGAAAATGTATACAAAATAAAAGGATCTAAAAAATTTGGAGTTGCTAAGGATGGAGCATTAACAATTGCTTGTTTGATCAGATTGAATGCCTCATATTCATTTTTTCCCCATTTGAAGTTTGAATTCTTTTTAATCATCGCTTGCAAAGGAGATACAATTCTTGAAAAATCTGGTACAAATCTTTTTACAAAATTAATTTGGCCGAGAAAAGATTGCATAGATTTCTTGTTGTGAGGTAAGGGTATTTCAGAAATCTCCTTGATTCTATCAGGATCAATATGAATTTCAGATTTTGACACTATGAATCCAAGAAGTTTTCCTTCATTTAATGCAAAAAAGGACTTTTTTGGGTTAAGTGAAATTCCATACCTTTGACAACATTGGAAGATCTGTTTCAAATCTCTAAGATGATTGCTTCGTTTCTTGGAATATACAGTTATATAATCCAAGTAGATTACCACTGATTTGTTAACTAATCCCTTAAAAGCGATGTCCATGGCTCTCTGAAATGTGGCACCTGCATTGATCAGACCAAAAGGCATCTTTTGATATGCGTAAGTGCCCCATTTAGTTCTGAATGTGGTTTTCAATTGATCATCAGGATGGACCAACACTTGGTTGTAACCAGAGAAACCATCTAAGAAAGACATTAATTATGATCCTGCAACTGCCTGTAATATTTGCTCCATAGGAAGCAAAGGAAAATTATCTTTTTGGCAAGCTTTGTTAAGGTTTCGAAAGTCAATGCAAAATCTAATGTATCCGTTCTTCTTTCTAACAGGAACCATATTGGAAACCCATTTAGAATGTCGAACGGGAAAAATAATCTTGGCTTTCAATAACTTATTGAGTTCAAGTTTGATTTGATTTTCTAGATTGGGATGGATCTTTCTTAGCTTTTTTTGGACAGGTTTTTCGTCATTTATCATTGGGATAGTATGTTGGATGATAGAAGTGTCATAAGTTTTGAGTTCATTGTAGTTACAAGAAAAGACACTTTTGTATTGTTTCAAAAGACAAACATACACTAATTTTTCTTCAGGAGCTAGATCGAGGCCTAGGTTGATATTCTCTGGTTTGGTATTAGTTCCTAGATTTACTAATTCATAATTCAAAGTTGAACTTTGGAGTTTTGAATTGGTAGATCTTTTGAATCGATCTTTCAAATCATAAAGGTCTTCTAACTTGACTACTGACTTTGGCATAGCATTATTAGTGCTATCTTGTTGCAATTGTCTATCATGTTGGTCTTCATCAATTATCTGATCAGTGTAAGATCCTTCAGATGTGAGGAAACTTACAATATCAGGATCATCATTGAAAATCCTCCAATTGGTAATGTTATCAGGAATAGAAGGTCTAAATATTAATTCGATTGAAAATTGATCAGGGCTATAGTCTTCTGCAGGAATGAGCTTAGAGGCCACGTTGGCTAAGAGGTCTGCACTAGCATTCTGGATTCTGGGAATTGATGAAATATTAAATGCTATAAAGTGTTTAGTTAGATCTTGCACTAAAGATTGATAATGCTTCAAATGAGTTGATAAACAATGCATAGTATTGCGTACCTGTTTGATTACAATTTCAGAATCTCCGAAAACTTGTAGATATTTGATGTCTAATCCGATTGCTTTGTATAATCCTTGGACTAAAGCCTCGTATTCTGTGGTATTATTGGTGCAATCGAACTCGAATCTGCAAGCTAACATAATTTTGTTTCCCTCTGGACTAACCAACACGCATCCTGCTCCTGCTCCTTCATTAGACTTAGAACCATCAAAAAATAACTTCCAAAATAAAGATTTATTTACAGGAGTATCTAAAAAATTAATGCATTTAGAACTATCTGTTGAGAAAATTTTTCTATTTGAGATAAAACAGAATGTTATAAGTAAGGTGAAGTATGAGCATTGAAATTTCCTAAGAAAGAATCAACTGAATAGTTGCCAATGATATTATTGCTATATGCAACCGGTTCATTTTCTCCCTCCAGTTCTGTTACTATGTATTTCTGATTTTTTTCTCGCTCGACCTTTATTTGATTTGGTTTACCATTGTAAGGAAGCCACATATGCGACCAATCAGTTGCGAAGTATCCATGAAGTTTTTCTGACCAATCTCTGCTAAGAATTAAGCCATAAAATTCTGGAATATCTGCAACTAAAATATCAATAACTTGACATACCTTTGGATTAGATGACAGCCTTATGGTAACCTGATTTAATTCGCCAATCACTTCAACTTGCGATCGATCTAACTGGACTATGCGTACATCAGACTTTTGTGGTTGAATGTTAAACTTTTCACATACTGATTTTGGTAGAATATTAGATGAAGCTTTAGAATCTACTAAACAATTATGCACAGTTTTATTGAAAACTTCATAAGTAAGAAGAAATGGAGGAGTATGAGATCTCGACCTTCCTTCAATTAAAGCGATATTTTCTAGATCAACTTTACTAATTGCATTAGTTGGAGGTCTTCCCATCTCGTTGGAATCTTGAGAAATTACAGGATCGGGCAAAGGTTTTTCTGGTACAGCATGTAATTATTTCAAAAGTACCTTTTGCTGGTGTTTTAACTTGCTCAATTCATAAAAAGTGATGTTAGCCCTAGTCTTCTTCATATCTTCTATGATATTATACTCCATTTCATCCGAAACGATCAGTGTTTTTGATGGAGTTAATGAATCTGTTTGGACTGGGCTAGTTTTAATTGCTTTGGATGTCGTTTTCTTGGGTGCAACTTTATCCTTAGTCATTGAGCTTGCACTTTTTGACTTAGGAGTAGGTTGAGGAGGATCAAGTTGATTTCTACTTCGAGTGCTAACCGGGGATGCTTCTTGATCTTCCTCATCTGCGAGGATGAAATCCCACATACCTTGTACTTCTACAACTTCTTCTTCATCGGTAGTTTCTTCCAATTTACTCTTCTTCTTCTTCTGATTCAACATTAGTAATAGCATTTGGTGGCTTTGGATCAATTGAAGGGTTTCTTATAAAAGGCTTGAAAGACTTTTTAGAAGATTTTTCTGCCACTTGTTTCTTAATGTCAACTATTTCATTAGACATGGTTTTCAAAACTTTCTGCAATCCTTCTAAATCGAATAGATCTTTCGGTTGTTTTTTCTTGGGGTCTTCCTTAAAAGTAACTTTCTTGGATTTTCGTTCTTCTATCACATTTTTCTTTTCTAAAGCAATGATATGTTTCTCTACTGCTATTGCTTCCTTCATATTGTCTGCTAAAGTTGTTTTGTTAGCCCTATCAACGAAGATTGCTATGTTTGATGGTAAAGCTGAGATATACCATTCACTTCGCACTTCTTCACTAGGCTTGGAAGCAGTAGGACTTTTATTTAACAATTTATTGAAACGTGAATTAAAATCCTTGATAGGCTCTTTTGACTCAGCTCTAAGATTAGACAAATCATTGATCAACGTCGTTGTAGACCTGTCATCACCAAACTTAGTCAAAAATTGATCTTGGAAAATATCCCAAATAGTGATAGATCCAGATGGTAATGAGAAATACCATGATCCGACTGCTCCTTGTAGAGTATAGGGAAAAATTCGGACAACAACATCTTCATTAATAACTCCATTAAGATTTATGGACAACATAAAGTTATTTATATGTTCTTCTGCTAGCATGTCTGCTTCAGGATTAAACTTAGGCAGCCATTTTTCAGGATGGGCTGGTAATTGAATCAAGGGTGCAGGCATTAAGACTGCCCCTGGATTATTCCATGGCATTTGGGCCATCGCTGAACTACTAATAGAGGAAAGTACAGAAGATGATACCTGCGATTGGGAAGATGAGGATATTATGACTCCAGATGTTTGAGAAGGAGATGTGGAAGTTCCAGTAGACTGACGGAAAATAGTCTGAAGTGGAGGGGTGGATGGTTGACTTCACGGTGAAGAGTTTGAGATGGATGATGATGATGAAAGAGTCTCACTATCAGACCCTTTAGGTGATTTCCTTGCTCTCTTCCTTGTAGGTAGAGGTAACTCAGTTGGTTGAATGCCAAGCTTCTCGCTCTGTAATCTGGTAAGAGGATGAGTAGGATTATATTGCGAAGTCACACTGCCTTGAGATTTATCAGATCTTTGAGGTGATATTGAGAATCGCTGAAGTTTATGAATCAAAGATTCAACTTCAGGGGGTTCAATAGTAGATTCTTCTGAAAAGTCAGGGTTTGTGGCAGTGGCTGTTGTTCTTTCGGCTTCTGGCTCTAGATTTAAAAATTCTATGTGCGATGGAGAAGTCGGGGAAGATGGTGAGGGCGATTTACTCTCAGAATGGTATTTAGATTTTGACTTACTTTCCATTCATAGTTCGGGGCCCTCCTTCTAGCGCCAAATATGTTGAAGCCCTGAAAATCAGGTCTACAACAAGGGGGATACCCACCCGGTCCGGACCTTGGTTAGCAGCTCCTTTTCCATTTGGTGTAGTGGGTCTGACTGGGGATAATGGGACCAGTTTCCCAATATGTGTGTGTGTGTGTGTGTTGAGAATTGATATTTCATTTCTAAGAAAGTTCCTAAGTGAAATGCTTTTATTCTAATTCTAATCTAATAACATGTAAATTGTAATCTAATTAAACAGAAATATCTAATTCTAAACTAAACCCGGGATATAATATTTTATTTATGAGATCTAAAATGATTTCAAATAGAAATTGGTAATAAAGATCATTCAAATGTTATAAGAAAAGAATTCAATAAATATAAACCACTTCGTATAAAAAGTTAGACGAAACAATTGTGAAAAATATATCGCATAATAAGCTATTCATATATTAAGCATAAACAAGTGGCTATCACCGTACAAAAATGCCAAATGATAACTCAAATATTCAAGTGTTAATACATAAACAACTAAACATAAATATCACTTTAACACAGAGGCAGAAATAGTTAAGAGATAAAAGTACCACTTATAACTAGTTCTACTCATGAGCTTCAAGCAATAATGACTTATCTCTTCTTAATCCAACATCCACTAAGAGTACATAAGTGCAACATCAGTAGCAGATATTAAACGCAGATATCCATAAATCCCGTTCCATTCATTCATCAAAACCTCCACGGAGGGCGCAAAAGTGCATGTTCTGAGAACAATTTTTTGACAAATTTCAGGACCCTTCTCTAAATGCATGAGAAGGGTTTAAATACTACTAACTAAATCTAAAAATAATTTATTACAAAAATATAGGATACGGTTTAAATGACCGTCCTATTTTTAGGCAAAAAATAAAGCAAAACTAGTACTAAATCTAAAATTAAAATTTAACAACTAACTAACTATGAATGTGTTCTTTGGAATTGCAAGCGTTCAACATTGATCTGAGAAGAATAGGCTGACCGAATTCAGATTTCAACTGTCCTGTGAAGACGAAATTGGCAAGAGCTGGCGCTATCTTTTCGGCAGAATTGATGATACACTCGAGAGTCATGCATTGGCTGTGTGGTTTTACCAGACATGCCCAGTAAGAATCCCAATTTAACTTTGTTAATCCTTTAATAAATTCTGCCTTCTCTTGGGCTTTCTGTTTCCATTCTGTTTGTAGTAGCTGTGCTTTTGGTAGGTATCCTGGAGTAGTTTCAGAGATCAGATTTTCCTTGTGTAAATTTTCATTTATACAATCAATAATACTGCTAGCTGTTGTGGCTGCTTCTTCTGCCATTGCTCTGCCTTCCTGATCTGTGCATCCCAATTATTAAAAAGTATATCTTTGTGATTTTCATTGATTGTAGGTGCACCTGTTCTTTTCCCATCTTCTGTATTTTTCCAAGCCAAATAATCATTAACTCTTTTTTCAGTTAAATCATAATCATGTCATAAATCTACGACATGATTAGTGATTTTATTACTTTCTTCACAATAAGAGTTCCATCCTAATATTCTTTGGAATAATATTTCTTGTTGTTGCAGTAGTTGGTCATTTAAGAAAATAGACTCTGTGATAAATTCCGCGAGCTTGGGATCATATTTGTGCATTTATTGCATAACCTGTAGCTGTTTCTCTTTTTTGGCCAAACTGTTTTGATATCCAATCTGCATTTGTTGAAAATCTTGCTGTAATTTTTCAAGTTGTTTCTGAGCTTCACTGTTAGCATTGGCTTCTTGCAGCTGTTGTTGCAAGACCTGTATCTGATCTTCTTTCTCATTCAATAATTTTCGTACCTCAGATGCTTTGTCAATGGTTGTAGAGGCATAAGCTCCTGTGATCTGAGATAATTTAGTGAGATTTTCTGTCGGATCAGTAGTAGGATCTTTCCATAGAACATCTAGGTGTTCTGCATCATGAGAAAGCACATTTTCTAATTTCCTTTTCTTGCTCTGTCTTCTTACCACTGCCTTGTGTTGTGGACTGTAGAATACATCAAGAGGAGGAATTTAATCTATCTTAAGCATGAGTTCAGAAGATGGGGTTATAGGAATATGTTCTGTTTCTGAGACATTAGTAGTTACTCCTGTGACTATATTAATTGCTGTCTGTACATTGCTCACAGGTGTCTGTGTATTTTGTGCTTCAATATTAATCAAATCATTGAATGTTTCCCATTCCTTATCCAATTAAGTTCTTACCGATGATTGCTGTACAATGAGAGGGGGAATATTTAACTGTGGAGAGGTTGAAATCTGTTTCTGTGAGAGTTCTTTAGACTGGGCAGTATCTTTTACTGACCCTTCACTCTTAGAGTGTTCAGAGGTTTCTCTTCCGGACTTTGACTTAGACCTGTTTGTACTTGAACTTCTACTGAGACTGACACTAGGAGTTGGTTCCCTCACGGGTTCTAATCACAATTTATCCAAAGGGATGGTAGTTAACCTCCTTTCTCTATATATTTTGAATTCTTGAAACTCTGCGGGAGGAAACCATATCTGAGCCAAATGTATAATTTCCTTAAGTGTGCCTTTTTCTTGGAACATGTCATCAAACAAATCTTGTTCTTTAGAAAACACTCTTATCTTGACTGCAGTAGTGAAATTTTTAACAACATCATATGGATCGAATGGTCTTCATGGAAACTTGAACAAATGTAAACATGTAATATTGTTTACTTCTTTAAATGCATGACCAACATCAAATAATGAAAAGGCCCCACAGGCCATAGGAAATTGAGGCCAGATAGCCTTCTTCTTGTCTTTCAACTCTTTAGTCAAACCTCCTTCTCCGCAGGTTTGATATGCAATTTCTCGGGTGATGAGTTTATCAGGAACATACAATGGTAAAACATGAGGGGAAGCAAAACTTACAAAAACCCTAACATATGTAAATAATTCTTCTCCAATCCATCTCACAACAGGTAGAATGTCCACCTCTGCTTCAGGAGAAAACCTTGGAGCATCTTTATCATACAATATTCTATATAGGGGTAACATAATGCCATGGCAAATCTTGTAAAAACAGGGAATGAACTTTGAATCCCACAACTCTTTGTGATAAACATGAATGGGCAGGGGATATTGAATTGTCCATTTCCAACCCTTTAACGGAAACTTAGAAACATAACAGATTGAATCCATCACATAAGCAGATAAATAAAAGGAGGATAAATCCTTGGAGAGACAGTCCGTTTAGACCGATAATTAAAAATAGCCGTGGCCAAATTATCAGACAGTATCTTGGCCCAATCCATAATAGTAGCATTAACAGCAGCATTCAATAACGGAAGCCATTTAGGCGAAAACTTATTAATGTCAGGCTTTCCAAAAAGCCCATAGAGCATAGTAGCAGCAAAGAAATATGGAGAAGTAAGAGAACCAATGCTATACATACCGTGTTTATCTTTCTTCAGTGGTTCATCTCTCTTGGACCAATCCTTGGTGCATTCTGCCAAGTTTTCATTTTCTTTGGAAAACTTCTCCATAAACTGTTTGTTATAAGTTGCCTGTGGCTCTGGCAAATGATACATGAGCCTCAAGTCTTGTGGAGTGAATGAGCCAATGAGCTCTTGACCCTGAGTCTTAAACTGTCTGTCTGAAATATCAGTGCTATCCAGCACCCATTTAATCATATCTATGTATGGAAGTATTCTAGGTCTCGCTGCTATTCAGTGTAAGAATGAACAAGCTAGCTCTGTAAGAGATCCTTCAGAAGACCCATGTGATCCTGCAGTAGCCGTAACCTCCATTACTCTGGGGTTTTCTTCTTCAAATAGATTATACATGCCCTCCCAAGTAGTGATACCAACGTCTTTGTTACAGGCAGTGTCTGTGTATAAGGTCGTCATCTCTTTGTCCTCAGAACTTAGAACTTTGTCTTTCTTTCCCATAATATTTTGAATAATGCTTTGTATAGTTCTCAACTCTTTGCTCCTGTAGTTCATGAATCAAGTGAGAATAATGATATGAAAAAGGTGACGGGAAAGTTTTAAATGCTGAAGACGTATCAAATATACTACCTTACGTGAAATAACCCTTTGATTAGAACGAAACCATTTTTCATTAATGAATGACAATCAATTCATTAATTTAACATTAAAGCGTATAACGAGGTCTTGATTTATGGAAAGATTTTCTTCGTGTAATGAGCCTTTAACAATCTACGATAAGGCGATCTGCGATTTTCTTCGCAATATCGCAAAATCGCAATATCGCAGATCACAATCTCGTGGAATCAAATAGCGCAATTATTGTAACATCGTGAAATCGCTATATCATAATATCGCAAAATCGCAAGATATAATATATGACAAACATCCGTTAACATATTTTCTGCGATATGCGATTTGCGATACATGTTATCGCTCATCAGTGATTTGAAGTTTTCATCGTAAGATATAACATTCTAAGCATGCGATGCGATGAATGTTCCTTTAGCGCGTAGTTTCATATCGCAATTTTTTAGAATTCCGCTTATAAAGAGGTGTTCATTTACCTTTTTGCGATGTGATATTCCTCAAAGAATTATTCAATTCTAAGCTATCATAAAACTTAAGTTTTTTAGATTTTTCAAGGAATTTTCTCCTAAGTTTATGATAGTAAGTTTTATTGAAAAAGGAAAACAATCACTAATTGATTTTTTGAATTTTTTGAGTAAGGGTCTCCACTTATTTAGTATTACCACTGATGCTAAATAAGAAGGGGGGTTGTTGTTGGCCACAACACTTCCATAGGTAACCGAGTCTGCCACCTTGTAACTTGTGATACACCAAACATAACATTCGGGGAGATTTCCAACCTGTAATTCTTGGTTCGCCAGGAGGTATTCTATAGTTCACAATTACTTGGTAATCCTTTTGCCTAGTATCAACTTTTTATTTTTTTTATTTGTTTTTGTAATAAAATCAATCGGTCATCGTGGAATAAGAACAACCCTTTCCCCATCGTTCGCGTGGAATAACGCTTAAACAAACTTTAGCAACAGAAGCCATTTCTGGTCGGTGAAGACGACTCCGTTTTACCAAATCTAGTACCATCAGTACCTCTGGTGAATCATCTTCATCACATATGCCTGAGTCATTTATACACATCCTAGTTTATCTACTGTCATCGAAACAAAGTCCTCATTGCTACCTGTGGACAATGAAGTTCCAATCATTGAGACCATACATCCAAAACCCAACGTTGTTCAACTGGAATTTGATCCAGATCCCATCATTATTTTACTAAAACATCTAGATCCCGAAGTCGAATGATAAGAAGTTGTTCCTGTATCAGTTGGTGAGCCTTGGTATTGCACCAAGAGTGCTGCAACTCCCAGGGGCTGCTGCCCTACTTTACTTTACCAACCCGGGGTTCGTACAAACTTGAAGGTGACAGTGCTATATAGATAGCAGATGCATTCTAATCATGTCATCCTCTTCCTCTCTATGAAAGGGTGATACTTCTAGGGTTTCTCGGTGAAGTCTATCACAGTTCAATGAAACTAAACTAAATTTCAGAAAGGAAATGATAGAAAGGAAACTAGATTAAATTTCTGAAAATAAATGACAGGAAAGGAAACTAATTCTAACCACACTTAATGGGCCAAATGGCTAATCACACTCTACGTATCCTATGATCTATCTACCATGCTACCAAGCTTTTAACCATGCAACTATTCATGATCTAACTAAACTTGAAAAAGTGTTGCTTGGAGTTTGGAGGAAAAAGGGCTAAAGATGCTAATGGAAGGCATAACACATGTGACAAGGCTTAGAGGTGGAAATATGGGTTTAGACTTCTTTAAACCTTATGATATCGCAAATTTTTTTTGGAGAGGAAGGCTTTGAAAAGTGTGATGGAGGAATTGCAATGGGAGGACGAAAGTGTGATATGCGATATCGCAATTCGCAATATCGCAAAGCTAGAGGAGTGAAAAAAGTGTTGCTCGGGAGCAAGAGAAAAATGCGAAATGCGATGGGATAGGATTTGTGATTGTGATGGGTGACAGAAGTGCGAGATGCGATATTGAAATCGCAAGACCGCAAATCTAGAGAGTAGGAGAAATGTTGTTTGGGAGCGAAATGCTAAATGCGAAATGCGACAGGTGACATGGCAGAGTATGGAAAGAATATCACAGTCAATGGACATGAGCAATAAGTATTATGGGAACCAAATGAGAAATGTGATTTTCGATTGCGGTAAGTCTTTGAAAGAAAAAGGATCGGGTTCTAATGTTTATGAAGTTATTTTTTATTGATAAGTGGCAAAGGTAAGGCGGAAGGAAATATTGCAATCGGGGCTTGGAATGGAGAGCATAAAAAGAGAACGAAAGAGATCTACGATTTGCGATGAGAAAAGTATGGTGAGCGGGATTTTCAAGGAGCAAGGGCAAAGGTCAAACTTTTAATGTTTTTCCAAGCATATTGTGAATAAAAAGGGAAAAAAATGAAATAAAAGGAGGAAATAGAGCTTAACAGAGGTGTTTGGAAGCATGAAAACAAAGATGGAAAATGAAGCAAGAAGGCGAGGGTGAACTTCCCCGGAACTTTAGTACTGATTCCTACAAAAAAACCTACGGATTCGTGCATAGAAAAACAGACAAAATGCGTGATAACACAGTGGAAGAAAGACTTAAACTATTATTGCACTCTACTCTAATCTGAGAAGCAATGAATCATAAACATCAAGAATTTTTGGTCTACGGGAAGGTCTATCCTACTCGAGCTCTATCGACATAGATGAGAGGGGAAGGCTGCCTCATAGTTTTATGGAGTTCATCAACTATTCTATAGCACATATAAGCAGATTAAATCTACAACAACAAACTATAACAACAATGAAAATATCAAAATAAAACTAGCTAAATGACAGAAAGAAAAGAATGAAAACAGAGGGCTGGGCCCTAACCCACGAGCCCAACATTCTGGAACTAAATCAGTAAAATGGAGTATGTCTGATAATTTCAAGAAGAGAATAGCCATTAAATTTCTAAAATTTTAATCATGGAGTACAGTAATAAAATGATTAATAGCTTGCAACAAAAGTTCTGAATGGAATCGAATCCCTTCGTAGCTCTAGCTCTGCTTTATTTATTCTATAGGGAAGCTACCAAAAAATCCCTAGAAAATAGTGATTGAGTCCATTTTGACTTCAAGTAAAGCATAGATTGAGTGCACTTCGTCCTTAGTTTGCTTGGTTGCCTTTTATAGTTAAGGAGGGTGGACAAACCCCTTGAATCTATCCAAGATTTCTCCATAATTTCCTGACATTGTGCTCCTTTAATCTTCAATATTTATCTTCCAGTGGTAGGGAGCAAGTCCCTAAATTATCTCCTTCTTCAAATCTACATAACATGTCCAATATTCTCACAATATTCTACAAAAATAACCAATATTAGGTAGAAATATGCAGTTACCTTTAAACCTTCCTAAGAACATATTAAAGCATAAGAAAACATTATTAAGTGTATAAGGAGATATTTAATATATATTTTATGTGCATAAGGAAGGTTAGATGGGCCTAAGAAAGTTTTGATGGGTCTTATTTTATTTCTAATTTAGAGGCCCATCATCACCCCCCTACCGAAACTATTGCTCATTCTCTGAGCAACCTATCCATTCTCCACGCCTTCTGGTTCTTCCTGCATGTTGGCTTATTTCGTTTTCTGTTTATTGGCCCATGTGCTGCTCCTCATGCTAATATTCTTGTTATTCTTCTTGTGGGTGTTGCATGGAGGTCCTCAGATGCCTTAAGAAAATTTGTATTTTGCATTCCAAGAGGTGGTGGGTCCACCTTTTATTTAATTTTTTCTATTTTGTTCTCTTTTTTCCTTTTTTTTATTGCATGCAAAATAAACTTAGAGTTCTTTTTCTGTTAACTGAGTTCACCCTTCGTTACCCCTTGACTCCTTGTCTTCCATTACAATGAACTTCTTACTACCCACTTTCTCAAGTCATTTTTACTTTTGCATTGTTCCTCTTCTTGGTGGAAAAAGTGAGGCTAGTCGCTATATAAGGTTGAAGTTTCTCTGTTACGGATTTTGGCTATATAAAAAAAATTTCCTTCTCACACTTTTTAATGTTTTCTTCAGCTAAAATAGATTCAAATAAAGGGTTAGATGATTTCATACATGAGCCTTACCATTTATTTTTTTGCAGGTGATATTGAAGCTGCTACTGAAGCTGCATGTGGCGATATGCTTGAGGTCCTTTTGGAGCATCTGAGCACATGAGGAGGAAGTCCAAGTTTGACTAAATTTGACTAAAGTGTTGACCAAATTTTTTTTTGTGCTAACTTTTTGTTTTCTACTTAGAAATGTTGGAGAGCACCTGTATTCATTAGAGAGAGATACATGGAGAAATGTTTTTTTTTTTTTTTTAGGCCCTACTTGCTGCCTTAATTAAGTTTTCAATTGGTAGGTCTGCCTAGGTGCCTCAAAGGAGGTTTTCACCTAGGATATTTTATTTTTCTCTCTTTTTTTTTCAACCCATTGACCGCAACATGGAGGTTTTCAATCAGTGAGCCAATATCAAATGCCTGAAAAGAGGTTTTCACCTGAGATTTTATTCTTTCCCTTTTTACTTTTTTCACTTTCCTACTCTAATTGAGAAAAGAAAACCTTTTTAAAGTATAGGTATACTTCAAATGGAGCCATGTACATATCAACATGACAGATAAAATCATGTGCACACTTGGAATACATTATTTGACATGTACCTGAATATGAGAGATGAATTGCTTTGACTCGGATTGTATCAAGTATTGTTGGAGAAGAGCGTGTTGCTACAACTTAATGAATTTTTGGAACCATATGTCAATATAGTTGTGATGCCCCTGGTCCACTTGCTGAGTTGGATCATCTTGGATGTACTCTTCTATTATGACATTCAAATTTTCCTCGTTTTACTAATTTTTCTCTTGAACACATGGAGGAAATGTTGTTAAACATGAGGAAACCTTCTCAACATCTGATTCTGATGCCAGCTCTTCATCAAGTGAAACCCTTGATATTTTGATCTCCTTATTTGGATATTCTTCTTCTTGATGTTGTCCTTTAATGGCATTAAGAAAATCTCTTCTTTGCAATACTTTTCTTGAACTACGATGAATACCATCTATATCAAGAGGAGATGTTTGGAAGTGTTGTACCTCAACATTTTAAGTGAGCTAAGATACTTCATTGTTTTGGTTTGGAAATGGTAGTACAGGTAGTTGAGTGGGGGTGGATATATGAGATGGATGTGGTTGTGGTGGAGGTGAATGGTAGGGATAGCATGGAGTTGGGTATGGAGGATATGGAGGGAAATATTGAGGATATTTTGGATTTTCCCAATAAGGTCCTTACCAACCATGTTGCGAAGATTGGTTTTGGGGTTGAGATGGCCAAGGTTGCCAAGGAGGGAGTGTGTCCCAATTAGTTTGAGATGGATGTGAATAAGTTTGAAATTGTGAAGTGGGTCCTTGCATCATATCAAGTTGACTAGGTTGCCAGGGTCTCCTTGGAGCTACATAACATAGATTCTTTGGTGATTGCATTGCTCCATTGTCTTCCTGGTAAAATTCTTTAAACTAGGGAAATGATGGAAAACATTTAGTAGCATATGATTTTGCATGGATAACAAAAATATCAACACATTTTTTTCTCATTTTTCATTCTTAACATTTCTACTTGTTCACTTAGATTGCTAAGAATTTTTGTTTTAAAGTTATCAAGAAAATTTCCAAGTTCATCTTGCCTTACCAATGTTGAGGGGGATTTAATTACTCTTTCCCTTCCTCTTGATATGCACTTGCATGTTTCACAAATTTCTTCAAATGAAAATTGGTATACATCTCCTCCACTCATGAGTTTAAGAATATCAGTCCACTCATCCCTAATTGTTCTAAGTAAGAGGGTTTTTAGTGTGTCAAATCCTAAATGATGCAATTTTCCCCTCTTAACATTAAACATGAACCTATCTATTAGATCCTAAAGGCTCTCATCCTCTTTTTGATTCATTCTAAAAATTTCTTCTTTAAGATCATGGTTTTTATATTTTCCTAGAAATATCTTTTACATACCATTCCATGATCTTATTGAATTAGTATTTAGACTCATGAACCATTTAAGAGCTTTATCCTGCAATGTTGCAGGAAACAATCTCAGTTTTTGAGTGTGTGATAAGTATCCATAAGATCTACAAAGTATCTCAAATTCAAAGAGAAATGTTTCCGAATCCTCTGTCCTCATACCATGAAAGTTGGGAAGGAAAGATGGAGGGATGTTCTTCATATGTACACTGATGTCCATATCTTGAATGGGAAACCCAATAAGATCTTCTTCATTGTCATGATATCCATCCATATCTTCTACCTTCAAAAGTGTATGGTGATGTGGTTCTTACTGCACCACGTGGTAAAGTGGGGGGTTGGTATTGGAGAAGTTTTTTTAAAAATTTTCGGAGTATCCCTACTCCTATGAGGCATGAAAATCCGTTTTTTTTTGTATTTTGCAATATTTCAGAAACAACATGAAAAAGGAAAGCAAAAAAGTATGATAAAACATAATCAAAGCATCTACTATACACCTCCCCGACAACGATGCCAAAAATTGGTGAGCCCTGGTATTGCACCAAGAGTGTTGGAACTCCCAGGGGCTGCTGCCCTACTTTACTTTATCAACCCGAGGTTCGTGAAAATTTGGAGGTGATAATGCTATATACACAACAGATGAATTCTACTCATGTCATCCTCTTCCACTCAATGAAAGGGTGCTACTTCTAGGGTTTCTCAGTGAATTTTGTCACACTTCAATGAAACTAAACTAAATTGCAGAAAGGAAATGATAGAAAGGAAACTAAATTAAATTGTTGAAAAGAAATGACAGGAAAGGAAACTAATTCTAACCACACTTAATGGTCCAAAAGGCTAAACACACTCCACTTATCCTATGATCTATCTACCATGATACCATGCTTCTAACCATGCAACTATTCATGATCTAACTAAACTTGAAAAAGTGTTGCTTTTAGTTTGGAGGAAAAAGGGCTAAAGATGCTAATGGAAAGCTTAACACATGTGACAAGTATTAGAGGTGGAAATATGGGTTTAGAATTCATTAAAACTTACGATATCAAAAAAATTATTTGGAGAGGGATGCTTTGAAAATTTTGATGGCAGAATTGCAATGGGAGGATGGAAGTGCGATATGCGAAATCGAAATTCGCAATATCGCAAAGCTGGAGGAGCAACGGAAGTGTTGTTCGGGAGCGGGAACGAAATGTGATGGGACAGTATTTGCGATTGCGATGGGTGATGGAAGTGCGAGATGAGATATGCGATATCACAATCGCAAGACTGCAAAAATGGAGAGTAGTGGAAGTGTTGTTCGGGATCGAAATGTGAAATGCAATATGTGACGAATGATGTGGCAGAGTATGGAAAGAATATCGCAATTGGCGGAAAGGAGCGGTAAGTATTACGAGAACCAAATGAGAAATTCCATTTGTGATTGAGGTAAGTCTTTGAAGGAAAAATGATCAATTTCTAATGTTTATGAAGTTCTTCTTTACTGATAAGAGGCAAAGGTAAGGCAGAAGGAAATATCGCAATCGGGGCTTGGAATGGGAGAGAATAAACAGAGAATGTAAGATATTTGTGATTTAAGATGAGTGAAGTGCGGTGAGTGGGAGTTTCGAGGAGAAAGGGTGGAGGTCAAACTTTTAATGTTTTTTCAAGCATTTTTGAGAATAAAAAGGACGAAAATTGCAATAAAAGAAGGAGGGAATAGAGGGTAATAGAGGTGTTTGGAAGCATGAAAACATAGATGGAAAATGAAGTGTGAAGGTGAGGGCAAACTTCTTCGGAACTTTAATACTAATTCTTGCAAAAAAACCTGTGGATTCATGCACGAAAAAATAGACAAAATGTGTGACAAAACAATGGAAGAAAGACTGAAACCGTTATTTCACTCCACTCTAATCTGAGAAGCAACGAATCGTAAACAAAAATATTTTTTTGGTCTATGGGAAGGTCTACCCTCCTCGAGCTATATAAACAGAGATGAGAGGGGAAGGCTACCTCAAAATTTTATGGAGTTCATAAACTATTCTATAGTGCATATAAGTAGATTAAATTTACAACATAAAACTATAAAATCAATGAAAAAATAAAAAATAAAACTAGCTGAATGACTGAAAGAAAAGAATGAAAACAATAGAGAATATGAGGCACATGGGTTGGGCCCTAACCCACGAGCCCAACTCTCTGGAACTAAAGTAAAATGAAGTCTGTCTGCTCATTTTAGGAAGAGAGTAGCCTCATTACATTTCTAAAATTTTAATCATTGAGTACAATAATAAAAATATTAATAGCTTGCCGAAAAAGTTTTGAATGGAGTCGAATCCCTTCCTAGCTCTAGCTCTGCTCTATTTATTCTACAAGGCAGCTACCAAAATCTCCCTGTTAAATAGTGATTGAGTCCATTTTGACTCCAAGTAAACCATAGATGGAGTGCACTTCGTCCTCAGTTTTCTTGGCTTCCTTTGATAGTTAAGGAGGGTGGACAAACCCCTTAAATATCTCCAATATTTCTCCATAATTTCCTGACATTGTGCTAATTTATTCTTCAATCTTGATCTTCTAGTGGCAGGGAGCAAGTCCCTAAATTATCTCCTTCTCCAAATCTGCATAATCTGCCCAATATTCTCACAATATTCTACAAAAATAACCAATATTATGCACAAATATGCAATTACCTTTAAACCTTCCTAAGAACATATTAAAGCATAAGAAAACATTATTAAGTGTAGAAGGAGAGATTTAATATATCTTTTATGTGCATAAGGAAGGTTAGATGGGCCTAAGAAAGGTTATATGGGCCTTATTTTATGTCTAATTTAGAGGCCCATCATTGGTCGCTTCTTAGTCATCCGTAGCCATTGAGTCTTCCCTTTTATCACGCAGTCAACAACCTGAAATATATCTCGGGCCTGACAGAAAAATTATTCCACCTGGTTTGATTTATATTGAGGAAGAACCTCAACAAGAATAAATACCCTCAAATCCAACTCATTTTGGGTCGGGGCTTTATATTTACGATTCTTTTCCTCGATTAACTTATACTGCTTTAGTTGATCCTGTTTCAATGCAATTTCCCGTAGATCCTATAGGGTATTCATTGGGTCATTTGACCATGGCTAAGTCAACATATCCAACTGTAACATCTATTTATAGTTGTGACAACATCTACTGTTGCTACTCCATCAATGTTTACCATGTCACCCAAGTCACATATTTATGGTGGTTCGTCCATCCGACCGGTTTACCAATCATTATCTGGAACCTAATCTGGTGCCTCCTCAAATCTATGGACTTGACCCATGTCATCTTCTGGTATCTTATCTGGTACACATATAATGAGTACTGAATGACTTGATCCTTTATACACATCTTTAGTTCAGCATCAAGCTGGTCCATATGGGTACCTTCCATCTAGTTCAATCACAACTGGACTCCCACCATTTGGAGATCAATATATTCAATCTTAGTATAATCCTCATGCTAGGGGGCAATCTATGGTCACCCATTTTGACATTATTTTTGGGAAAAATACTGCGAGGGGGGGGGGGGGGGAATTAGTATTTAGTGCTGACTGAATTTTTTTTACTTTTTCTTGCTTTTAAACCCATACGCTACTTTATCAACACAACTCGCGTATACACGAATATCCTTCATATACGCAGATATCCTTAAGAAAACTTGCGTATGTCCAGAGATCTAATCATGCATTTAATTCTTAACTTAGATTATTGCATCATTCATTCATCAGATGTTTAGTAAGCAGTAAATAGGTGCAGTAAGAGTAAATCGTCACACATAAGCAACGCACATGAACACCAGGATTTAAGGTGGAAACCCAATTCGGGAGAAAACCACCGCTGCCGTCATCTCAGTCTTCAATATTTATTATATAAAGAAAACTTCTTACAACCATGTATTGGCGTAGACTCATACCAGCATGCAGACACCCACCTGCAGAAGGCCACAACCTTCTCTCGTTTACCAACCTCTTCTGGAAGGGAGCTACAACCCCCTGCTCTCATTTACCAGCCTCTCCTGGAAGGGAGCTACTACCCCCTGCTCTCGTTTACCAGCTACCACTGGAAGGGAGCTACTACCCCCTCACGGAAGGCTTCGACCCTCAGCACCACTGTAGACCACGTTTCATCAATTTTCAAACTAGATCAAACAGCTTCAACACAATCCTTCACTTATCAACAAACATCTTTTGCCTAATACTTCAAACAGAACAGTGTGACCACTGTAACCAGAATATCAGATATAACCCAGACTTCAGAATAGATATGCAGAAGTAAACTCAACCCAGATCATTCATTGATTCAAATATCATACGCTACTTTTATTCATTGAAGTCGTGTGTATACGCGCTTTTCTGCTCCCTAACCTACGTATGACTCAGTGCATAGTAACTTTGTATACGCGATTTTTCTTCACCATTTCCGCGCATGCACGTGCTTTCCTTTTCACCAACTAGCGTATTCTTCTGTGTATGCTTTCTTTCAGAATTAGTTCAGACTCATATTCAGATCTGAAATCAGATTTCTGTTTCAGAAAATCTATCAACCATGCAGAGTTGTTTATACAGTCATTATTCCTTCATCAATTTAGTCATTGAATCATCAAACAAGTTGATCTTTAATCAACATAATTAGCAGCACAATCAACATTCAAATAACCCAGATCTTTATGAATACATCCTTGACAGATAGCAGTAAAACAACATAACAGATCAGACATTTCATTCCACACACTTCAGCAAAACCCTAGATTCCATACGCGCTTTTACTTCACTGAACCTGCGTATATACGCGCTTTCACAGAGACAAACCTGCGTATACTTTAGTGCATTTTATTCTTCAGAAACCCTGACTGCCATAAGCGCTTTTCTTCAAGAGGACCCGCGTATATACGTGCTTTTACCGAGACAAACTAGCGTATAGATTTATAAAAGATAAACTTTCCAGAACAGTCCAGATCTATAAACTTACCCAGATTTCTTCAATTTCTTCATCAAACTTGTGCCAGGTCTTCATCATTTATTTTTAGATCATCCTAGAGATTCATCATTTCTAGATCTAGAGATCTTGAACCTTCATCATATCCATAGGTGCATCATAGATTTAGATCTATCAATTAAGAGTAGAGTTCAACCATGCAGATATAATTCAGAGTGAAGTATTCATTAAAACCCAAACATATGCACTCCCTTGCACTATGATTTTCTTCTCCTTATATAGATTTAGCCTTTTTCAATACCATGAGCCAAAACCACACAACTTCCGATGGTATTCTTGGACGGGATCAAATAGATAATCCAACGCTCAATACTGTGGGTCAATACCATGGTAATGTCCCTTAGTTTTAGAAATTTAGAGCGCAAATAGGCATACGCTACTTGGTACGTACTTTTCCGCGTACATACGCTACTTTGCCTTTACAAACCCGCGTATGCTTTGTGACATACCATTTTAATCATTGTTTCCGGCCCTTACAAGCAATTCCTTTTCCATTACATTCGCACTGGCTCGTAGATACATCGTATTTACATCATTAACAAATAGGACAAGCTTCTGGCTTCATCAAGGACAACTTCATCAAGTAGAAGTTTCGCCATCAACTTTATCAAGTAGGTTGCCATCAAGGAAACATCACATAATATTGCCAACAATCTCCCCCATTGGACTTGATGGAAACTATGATGGTGTTTGATCACAACAATAGATAGATACATTTATTATAACCATTATTCAAAATACCTCTACTCAAACACCATGATACTCTCCCCCTTTGACATCAAGGGAAAAGGGCGGATCAAAACCAAAACAAGGTTTTTTTTCTCTTGTAGAAAGAAGAGCTCTGTAGATCTGATGTGCACTGAAGCTACCATTCTCCTCCTGAGTTCATGCTAAATCTTCAAACATATTTTTCAATGAAGTACATGACTCTATAACCTTTCCTATCACAAAGGACTCATACTTACATCAAAGATCCAACCAAGTGGATTTACATATATGACTCAAGTACCCAACCAAGTGGGTTTACACAATTTGACTCAACTACCAAACCAAGTGGGTTTAAAAATTTGATCAAGTCCTTACATGACTAAATATTACAAATTTACATCATAGGTCTCAACATGACCTTTTCATCAAATTACAACTATGACCTTTTGTAACAAGTACCAAAAAGACCTCAAGAGAGAGATCATATTTCAGAACCATCATAATGCCAACAATGCATAATTCTCAGCGAGGATAATGCTCCCCCTGAACCTGTACACATGTTCTTGAGCCATTTCACTCCTTCATCTCCCCCTTATCTTGTGCATCCTGAACACTTTCAATAGAAAATCATCAAGGCATATTCATCAAATATCAGAGAATGAAACAGAAATATGAGAGCTGAAACATCACCAGAGATACCCAATAGCACCATAGCTGTGCTGAAGAATGCTGACCCAGAAAAAATTGTCAGCAACCACCCATACGCGGTTTTCTTTGCATAAACTCGCGTATATACGTGACTGTATTTCAGGAAATCCGCGTATCAAATTTAATCTTCTGCATTTAAGCAGATCTGATCTTCTGCATGGCAGAGACTACTCCCAGCTTCTGTCTGAGATATTCGAACGCTTCCTTGGGTAGAGGTTTGGTAAATATATCAGCCACTTGTTCTTTGGAGGGAACATACTCCAGCTTCACCTTTTGTTCAAGCACTTGTTCACGTAAGAAGTGATACTTGATGGGAATGTGCTTGGTCTTTGAATGCATAACAATATTCTTTGAGATACTGATGGCACTTGTATTATCACACATAATGGAGATAGGAGGTGAACACTTGATTTGGAAGTCTTGTAAGGTTTGCATCATCCAAAGAAGTTGAGTGCAACATGATGCGACAGCCACATATTCTGCTTCTGCAGTAGATAAGGCAATAGAATTTTGCTTCTTGCTGAACCAAGATACTAATTGGGGCCCCATATAGAATGCACCACCACTATTTTTTTTTCCGATCATCAACACTTCCAGCCCAATCTGCATCAGTGTAAGCATGAAGAGTAAGATCAGCATTCTTTGGATACCATAGACCAAAGTCTTGAGTTCCTTGTAGATATTTGAAAATTCTTTTAACAGCCCGAAGATGAGACTCGTTGGATTAGCTTGGAACGTTCAACAATCCCAACTGGTGACGTGCTGAAGGTCCAGTTCAGGTCCCAAGGAGATAAAGTAGACTTCCTATCATAGATATGTATTCTGGTTGATTCACCGTGGGAGAATCATCACTAGAACTGAGATTACATCCGGTTATCATTGGTGTACTTACAGGTTTGCAATCTTCCATGCCATACTTCTTTAGGATTTTCTTAAGGTATTTTTCTTGTGATAAGAAAATGACATCTGTTGCTTGTTGCACTTGCAAACCAAGAAAGAATGTTAGTTCCCCAAGTAAAGACATTTAAAATTCTTGCTGCATATCAGAAGCAAATTTCTGACTCATAGATTCTTCATTACTTCCAAAAATGATATCATCAACATATACAACCACAATTAATAGTTTTTCATTTTCAGTTTTTGTGTGAGCAGTTTCTACTGCCAGACTTCTTTGAAAATCCTTGGTGAAGATATTTGTCAAGACGATAGTACCAAGCCCTTGGAGCTTGTTTGAGACCATATAGAGCCTTTTTAAGTCTACAAACAAGATTTGCATCATTTCCCATAATGAATCCTTCTGGTTGTTCTATATATACTTCTTCTTCTAGATCACCATTAAGAAAAGCAGATTTGACATCCATTTGATAAACTTTGATTTGTTGATAACTTGAAAAAGCAAGGAACATTCTGATGGCTTCAAGTCTAGCCACAGGAGCAAAAGTTTCTTCAAAGTCCATACCTTCTTGTTGAGTGTACCCTTTGCAAACCAATCTGGCTTTGTTTCTTATAACATCCCCATTTTCATTTAACTTGTTCTTGAATATCCATTTGGTTCCAATGACATTTTTATTATGTGGTCTTGGTACCAATTCCCAAGTGTGATTCTTTTCAATATGATCAAGCTCTTCATTCATGGCTTGAATCCAAAATTCATCTTTGATAGCTTGATTGGATATCAGGTGGCTCAATAGTCGATAGAAATGCCAGATAGCTAGAAGATCCCACAAGAGTCCTTCTTGTTTGTACACCTGATCCCTTATCTCCCAAAATTTGAGATTCTGGATGATTCTTTTGAACATATCTGGATGGAGCTTTTTCAGATAAATCATCTTTAGGTCCTTCATTGGGTTCACTGTCTATATCATTGCTATTTGATGTAGAAGGACATATGTCACCATCGTCTTCATCTGTTGTTTGTTTTTCTTCTTTTGGGGGTGCAGGAGACTCATCAATAACAACATCAATACATTCAACAATCTTTCAAAGTCTTTTATTGTAACATTTATATGCTCTACTCCTAGAGGAGTAACCAAGAAGTATTCCTTAATCTGCTCTGGGTTCAAACTTGCCAAGTTTTTCATCATTATTTTTGATAAAGCATTTGCTTCCAAAAACTCTAAAATGCTTCACAGTGGGAGGATTACCATACCAAAGTTCATATGGAGTTTTGTCACTATTTACATGAACATGTGCCTTGTTAAGAATATTTACCGCTGTATGTGTCGCTTCTCCCCAAAATGTGTCAGGTGTTTCCGAATCATCAAGCATAGCTCTAGCCATTTGTTGAACTGTTCTATTCATTATTTCTGCTACGCCATTTTGTTGTGGAGTGCCGGCTACAGTAAACTATATTTTTATGCCATGTTGTTCAAAAAATTCAAGGAATTCATCTGAAGTATATTCTCCTCCTCGATCAGATCTAAGAAACTTGATTTTTATATCTAATTCATTTTCAACCAGAGCTTTAAAGCTCTGAAATTTCTAAAATTCTTCATCTTTGTGTTTAAGCAACCTAATCCAACACATTCTAGAGAAATCATCAATAAACAAGATATAGTATTGCTCACCACGTCGTGACTTTTTCCTCATAGGTCCACATATGTCAGTATGAATAAGTTCAAGAGGCTTTCTTGATGATCCTTCCTTGGCATTAAACTGTACTCTGGTTTGTTTACCAAATTGGCAAGACTTGCATATGACATTTTCGGGTAGAGTAATATTGGGAAGATCACGGACAGCTTTAAGTCTGCTTGATTTGTTGATCTGAGAGAAGCTCAGATGTCCCAACCTTATATGCCATAGCCAGTTTTCTGAAGATTTACTCAAGTAGCATTGTTCTTTGCAGTTCTTCAATACATATAGGTTGCTTGGAGTTATTTTTCCTTTGATAATTGTTTTACCCGTTTTCCTGTATCAACACGTACCACACATTATTTTGAACTAAAGACAACTTCTACTTCCGATCACACATTTGACTTACACTTAACAAAAGGTTATGCCTTAACCCATCCACATACATGACATCATTAGCTTTCACCTTTTATTTTAGAAACATAGACCCTTTTCCCTTAATTACCACAGGAGTATCATTTCCAAATGTAACCTTCTTTTCCTTTTCTAGAGCACTATATGCAAGAATTTTGTTTCTGTCACCTGTCATGTGTCTTGAGCATCCATTATCAATGTACCATTTATTTTCTTCACCTTCTGTAAATAATGCTATGCCACAATTTTCGACCTGTAATTCCTTCTTTTTCCATACTTTGGAGCTTGAAGGAAAATGCTCTTTTGGCCGAACTTTGCTCCTGCATTCAGATTCTTCATGGCCAAAGTTATTGCAATAAGCACATTCAACTTCAGTTTGAAGAGGAGAAAAGTTGTTATAGGTATTATTCTTTGTTATAATATCAATCCTTTTGTTTCTTGCTTTTCTTGTCATGATAGTTTTATATGCTACACATTGAACAACTTTATGACCAAAATTGTGACATGAGAAACATTGTCCATTGAAGAAGAAATTTCTACGATCATAAAATCTCCTTCTTGAATTTACCTGTTGATTGGTGTTTCTTTGAAAGATATTCCTGTTAGTGTTCTTTGAATTGAGATGATCATGCTTTTCCTGTAATGATTCTTTATTCCCTTGCTGAGTGGCAGAATGTTGTAAACCAGTTGCAGCTGCTTTTAGATAATTTGGTGCTGAAGCCTGAGAAGATTCTCCGATATATCCAAGACCTGTCTTTATAAGAGGAGAATGTTGTCCTTGATAATCTCATCTAAGGTTTCAGATCCTTTAGCAAATCTAATATTTGGAGTCTTTACTTTCTCAAGTTCTTTTCTTAGACTTACCACTTCACATTCTAATTTCTCATTGTGTTTCTTCTCTTCTTCAATTTGATTTTTCGTAGTCTCTATGATTATTTTACTTTCTAAGTATATTTTGAGTTGATTTTTTTCATCAAGAAAATCATTGTCCTCTAGAGCATCCATAAAAGTATCCTTTTCTTCTCTATATTATTTTTCAAATGCCATGAGAAGTCTAAGATCTTGTTCACATTCTTCCTCACTATCAGATAACCCATCACTATCTTCATGAGCATAGTAACATTTTCTAGTGCTAGACCAGTTCTTATTCCTTCTTGCTACTTCCTTCCCTTTTGCAGATGTCTCTTTATAAGGAAACTTAGTAGCATAATGACCAACTCTTCCACAATCAAAACATTTGAAAGGAAGCTTGCCTCTGAACCATCCTGTGCCAAGTTGAAGTTTCTTTACAAAATTTACCTCATCTTCTTCTGAGATATATCCTGATCCTTCTACTTCTTGTACTTCATTTCCTTTTGTAGAAGCTCTAAAGATAGCTTCTTTGAATTCATATGGTACTCCTCTTCTCATTTCATATGCAATTAGTATGCCATGAAGTTGCACCACAGTAAGATTTTGAAGATGCTGTTTTTCTTCAAGAGCAGAGACTTTTGACTCAAATTTTGCCATTAGAGATCTTAAAATTTTCTCAACCAAAGTTGATTCGGGTATTGTTTCTCCTAGATTTCTCATACGATTTACAACATTATCAAGACAAAAAAATAAACTGGCAATACTCTCATCACTATGCATCTTCAAATTTTCATATTCAATTTTGAGAGTTTGGAGTTTTTCACTTTTTACCTTTGCATCACCTTCATAACTTAAAATGATTTTGTCCCATATTTCCTTTGTTGTATTCAGCTACATGACTTTGAAAAATTTAGATTCATTTAGACTTCCCGTTAGAGCATTGACCTCCTTTGCATTTGATTCATAATTCTTCCTTTCCGTCGGATCTGTTGGCACTGCGGTTGGATATTGATATCCTCCTTCAACAATGGCCCATACATCTGCTCCCAGGGATTGAAGATAGGATCTCGTCCTTGTTTTCCAAAAGATTAAATTATTTCCGTTAAATAGCGGAGGCCTGATAGATGCTATTCCTTCTTGATTGCTCATCTTGCTTGATCTTCCTTCTAGCGGCTAAGCTTTTTCAGAAGGATCTGCTCTGATACCAATTGTTGGGAAAAATACTGAGAGGGGGGGGTGAATCAAGATTAGTGTCAATCGAAATTTTTTTACTTTTTTCAGTGAACCCATACGCTTACTTTATCGGGTCCATTAACCCGTATACACGTGGATATCCTTCATACAACTCGCGTATGTTCAGAGATATAATTATTGCATTTAATTCTTAACTTGGATCAATGCATTATTCATTCATCAGGTGTATAGTAAGCAGTAAACAGATGCAGTAAGAATAGAATAAATCATCATACATAAGAAACACACATGAACACCCGGATTTAAGGTGGAAACCCAATTTTGGAGAAAACCACCGCTGCCGTCGTCTCAGTCTTCAATATTTATTGTATAAAGAAAACTTCTTACAACCATGTACTAGCGCAGACTCATACCAGCACGCAGGCACCCACCTGCAGAAGGCCACAACCTTCTCTCGTTTACCAGCCTCTCCTGGAAGGGAGCTACAATCCCCTGCTCTCATTTACCAGCCTCTCCTGGAAGGGAGATACTACCCCCTCACTGAAGGCTTCGACCCTCAACACCATTGCAGATCACGTTTCATCAATTTTCAAACTGGATCAAACAGCTTCAAAACAATCCTTCATTTATCAACAAACATACTTTGCCCAATAATTCAAACAGAACAGTGAGACCACTGTAGCCAAAATATCAGAGATAACCCAGAATTTAGAATAGATATGCAGATGTGAACTCAACCCAGATAATTCATTGATTCAAATATCATACGCTACTTTTATTCACTGAAGTCGCGTGTATACGCGCTTTTCTACTCACCAACCTGCGTATGACTCAGTTCATAGTAACTTTGTATACGCGATTTTTCTTGACCATTTCCGTGTATGCACGTGCTTTCCCTTTCACCAACTAGCGTATTCTTCTGTGTATGCTTTCTTTCAGAATTAGTTCAGACTCATATTCAGATCTGAAATTATATTTCTGTTTCAGACAATCTATCAACCATGCAGAGCTGTTTATACAGTCATTTTTCCTTCATCAATTTAGTCATTGAATCATCAAACAAGTTTATCTTTAATCAACATAATTAGCAGCACAATCAACATTCAAACAACCCAGATCTGTATGAATACATCCTTGACAGATAGCAGTAAAACATCACAACATATCAGACATTTCATTCCACATACTTCAGCAAAACCCTAGATTCCATACACGATTTTACTTCACTGAACTTGCGTATATACGCGCTTTCACAAAGACAAACCTGCGTATACTTTAGTGCATTTTATTCTTCAAAAACCTTGACTGCCATACGCGCTTTTCTTTAAGCGGACCCGCGTATATACGCGCTTTTACTGAGACAAACTAGCATATAGATCTATAAAAGATAAAATTTGCAGAACAGTCCAGATCTATAAACTTACCCAGATTTCTTCAATTTCTTCATCAGACTTGCGCCAGGTCTTCATCATTTCTTTTTAGATCATCCTAGAGATTCATCATTTCTAGATCTAGAGATCTTAAACCTTCATCATATCCATAGGTGCATCATAGATTCAAATCTACCAATTAAGAGCAGAGTTCAACCATGCAGATATACTTCAGAGTGAAGTATTCATTAAAACCCAGACATATGCACACCCTTCCACTATGATCTTCTTCTCCTTATATAGATTTAGCCTTTGTCAATACCATGAGCCAAAACCACACAGCTTCCGATGGTATTCCATGATGGGATCAAATAGATAATCTAGCGCTCAATACTGTGGGCCAATACCATGGTAATGTCCCTTGGTTTTAGAAATTTAGAGCGCAAATAGGCATACGCTACTTGGTGCATACTTTTCCGCGTACATACGCTACTTTGCCTTTAAAAACCCGCGTATGCTTTGTGACATACCATTTTAATCATTGCTCTGGCCCTTACAGGAATTCGTTTCTCCATTACATCTGCACTGCTCTGTAGATACATCAGATTTACATCATTAACAAATAGGACAAGTCAGTTTCCATCAAGGACAACTTCATCAAGTAGGTTGCCATCAAGGACAACACTCTGCATCATATTGCCAACAATCTCCCCCTTTGGACTTAATGGCAACCATGATGGTGTTTGATCACAACATATATAGATACATTGATTATAACCATTATTCAAACGCCTATTCAAACACCATGATACTCTCCCCCTTTGACATCAAGGGCAAAGGGCGGATCAAAACCAAAACAAGGTTTTTCTTCTCTTGTAGAAAGAAGAGCTCTGTAGATCTGATGTGCACTGAAGTTACCATCCTCCCCTTGAGTTCATGCTGAATCTTGAAACATATTTTTCAATGAAGTACATGACTCTATGACCTTTCCTATCACCAAGGACTCATACTTACATCAAAGATCCAACCAAGTGGATTTACATATATGAATCAAGTATCCAACCAAGTGGGTTTACACATTTTGACTCAACTACCCAACCAAGTGGGTTTACAAATTTGATCAAGTCCTTACATGAATGAATATTACAAATTTACATCATAGGTCTCAACATGACCTTTTCATCAAATTACAACTATGATCTTTTGTAACAAATACCAAAAAGACCTCAAGAGAGAGATCATATTTCAGAACCATCATAATTCCAACAATGCATAATTCCCAGCAAGGCTAATGCTCCCCCTGAACCTGTACACCTGTTCTTGAGCCATTTCACTCCTTCATCTCCCCCTTAGCTCTTGCATCCTGAACACTTTCAACAACAAATCATCAAGGCATATTCATCAAATATCAGAGAATGAAATAGAAGTATGAGAGCTGAAACATCACCAGAGATACCCAACAGCACCATAGCTGTGCTGAAGAATGCTGACTCGGAAAAAAAAAATGTCAGCAACCACCCATACGTGGTTTTCTTTGTATAAACTCGCGTATATACACGACTGTCTTTCAGGAAATCTGCGTATCCAATTTAATCTTCTGCATTTAAGCAGATCTGATCTTGTGCATGGCAGAGACTACTCCCAGCTTCTGTCTGAGATATTCGAACACTTCCCTAGGTAGAGGTTTGGTAAATATATCAGCAACTTGTTCTTTGGAGGGAACATACTCCAACCTCACCTTTTGTTCAAGCACTTGTTCATGTAAGAAGTGATACTTGATGGGAATGTGCTTGGTCTTGGAATGCATAACAGGATTCTTTGAGATACTGATGGCACTTGTATTATCACACATAATGGAGATAGGAGGTGTACATTTGATTTGAAAATTCAGAAGGTTTGCATCATCATGTGAAGTTGAGTGCAACATGATGCTAGCCCACACATTTTCCCGCTTTCCCTTCGTAGATAAGGCAATATAATTTTGCTTCTTGCTGAACCAAGATACCAATCGGGGCCCCATATAAAATGCACCACCACTAGTGCTTTTCCGATCATCAATATTTCCAGCCCAATCTGCATTAGTGTATGCATGAAGAGTGAGATCATCATTTTTTGGATACCATAATCCAAAGTCTTGAGTTCCTTGTAGATATTTAAATATTATTTTGACAGCTTGAAGGTGAGAATCTTTTGGATTAGCTTGGAATCGTCCAACAATCCCAACCGCATGCATAATGTCCGGTCTAGTCCCAGTGAGATAAAGTAGACTTCCTATCATCGATCTGTATTCTGGTTGATTCACCATGGGAGAATCATCATGAGAACTGAGATTACATCCGGTTATCATTGGTGTACTTATTAGTAGTTTGCAGTCTTCCATCCCATACTTCTTCAAAATTTGCTTAAGATATTTTTCCTGTGATAATAATATGCCATATGTTGCTTGTTGCACTTGTAAGCCAAGAAAAAAGGTTAGTTCCCCAAGTAAAGACATTTCAAATTCTTGCTGCATAACAGAAGCAAATTTTTGACTCATGGACTCTTCATTACTCCCAGAAATGATGTCATCAACATATACAACTACAATCAATAGTTTATCATTTTTAGTTTTTTTGTATAAGTTGCTATCAACAGATCCCTTTGAAAAACCTTGTTGATGAAGATATTTGTCAAGACAATAGTACCATGCCCTTGGAGCTTGTTTGAGACCATATAAAGCCTTTTTAAGTCTACAAACAATTTTTTCATCATTTCCCAAAATGAATCCTTCTGGTTGTTCTATATAAAATTCTTCTTCTAGATCACCATTGAGAAACGCAATTTAACATCCATTTCATAAACTTTGATTTGTTGGAAGCTTGAAAAAGCAAGAAGCATTCTTATGGCTTCAAGTCTAGCTACAGGAGCAAAAGTGTCTTCAAAGTCTATACCTTCTTTTTGAGCATACCCCTTGCAGACAAGTCTAGCTTTATTTCTTATAACCTCCCCATTCTCATTTAACTTGTTTTTGAATATCCATTTAATTCCAATGACATTTTTGTCATGAGGTCTTGGTACTAATTCCCGTGTGATTCTTTTCAATTTTATCAAGCTCTTCATTCATGGATTGAATCCAACATGCATCTTTGCTAGCTTGATTGACATTGTGTGGCTCAATAGTGGATAGAAATGCCAGATAGCTAGAAGATCCCACAAGAGTCCTTCTTGTTTGTACACTTGATCCCTTATCTCCCAAAATTTAAGATTCTGGATGATTCTTTTGAACATATCTGGATGGAGCTTTTTCAGATAAATCATCTTTAGGTTATTCATTGGGTTCACTTTCTATATCATTGCTATTTTATGTAGAAGGCCATATGTCATCATCATTTTCATTTGTTGTTTGTTTTTCTTCTTTTGGAGCTGCAGGAGACTCATCAGTAACAACATCAATACATTCAACAATCTTCCAAAGTATTTTATTGTAACATTTATATACTCTACTCCTAGAGGAGTAACCAAGAAGTATTCCTTCATCTCGGCTTCCGGGTTCAAACTTGCCAAGTTTTTCATCATTATTTTGGATAAAACATCTCGTCTCAAAACTCTAAAATGCTTCACAAAGGGAGGATTACCATAAACAAGAGTTCGTATGGAGTTTTGTCACCATTACACGAACATGCCTTGTTAAGAATATTTATAGTATGGTGAGCGTTTCTCCCAAATGTGTCGTGTTCCGGAATCATCAAGCATAGCTCTACCATTTGTTGAAATTTTCTATTCATTCTTTCGCTACGCCCATTTTGTTGTGGAGCTCAAGCATGTGAACCGTATTTTTATGCCATGTTGTCTAAAATTCAAGGAATTCATCCGAAGTATATTCTCCTCCTCGATAAGATCTAATATTGTTCTGATTTTTAGATCTAATTCATTTTCAACGTAGCTTTGAAATTCTCAAATTTTCTCAAATGCTTCATCTTTGTGTTTAAGCAACCCAATCCAACACATTCTAGAGAAATCATCAATAAACAAGATATAGTATTGTTCACCACGTGGTGACTTTTTCCTCATAGGTCCACATATGTCAGTATGAATGAGTTCAAGAGGCTTATTTGATGATCCTTCCTTGGCATTAAAATGTACTCTGGTCTGTTTACCAAATTGGCAAGACTTGCATATGATATTTTCAGGTAGAGTAATATTGGGAAGATCACGGACAGCTTTAAGTCTACTTGATTTGTTGATCTGAGAGAAGCTCAGATGCCCCAACCTTCTATGCAATAGCCAGTTTTCTGAAGATTTACTCAAGTAACATTGTTCTTTGCAGTTCTTCAATACATACAGGTTGCTTGGAGTTATTTTTCCTTTTATAATTGTTTTACCTGTATTAAGATCATGTACCACACATTCTTTTGAACTAAAGACAACTTCAGTTCCTTAATCACACATTTGACTTACACTTAACAAGTTATTCCTTAATCCATCCACATACATGACATAGTTAGCTTTCACCTTTTCTTTTAGAAACACGGACCCTTTTCCCTTAATTACCGCAGGAGTATCATTTCCAAATGTAACCTTCTTTTCCTTTTCTAAAGCACTATATGCAAGAATTTTGTTTTTGTCACCTGTCATGTGTCTTGAGCATCCACTATCAATGTACCATTGATTTTCTTCACCTTCTGTAAATAATGCTATGCCACAATTTTCAACCTGTAATTCCTTCTTTTTCCATACTTTGGAGTTTGAATGAAAATGCTCTTTTGACTGAACTTTGCTCCTGCATTCAGATTCTTCATGGCCAAAGTTATTGCAATAAGCACATTCTAACTTCATATAGAAGAGGAGAAAGTTGTTATAGGTATTCTTCTTTGTTTCAATATCAATCTTTTTCTTTCTTGATTTTTCGTAATGATGGTTTTATATGCAACGCATTGAACACCTTACACATTGAACACCTTTACGACCAAAATTGTGATGACATGAGAAACATTGTCCATTGAAGAAGAATTTTCGCGATCATGAAATCTTCACCGAATTTACCGTTGATTGGGTGTTTTTTGAGATAGTGATATTCCCGTTAGTTTTCTTTGAATTGAGATGATCACGTTTACTTCAGAAGATTCTTTATTCTTTGCCGAGTGGCAGAATGTTGTAAACTAGTTGTAGCTGGTTTTAGATAATTTGTTGCTGAAGCCTGAGAAGATTCTCCAGTATATCCAAGACCTGTCTTTATAAGAGGAGAACGTTTTACGTTGATAATCTCATCCAAGGTTTTAGATCCTTTAGCAAATATAAGATTCAGAGTCTTTACTTTCTCAAGTTCTTTTCTTAGACTTACCATTTCACATTATAATTTCTCATTGTGTTTCTTCTCTTCTTCAATCTGATTTTTCAGAGTCTCTATGATTATTTTACTTTCTTCTAAGCATATTTTGAGTTGATTGTTTTCATCAAGAAAATCATTGTCCCCTAGAGCATCCATAAAAGTATCCTCTTCTTCTCTAGATTATTTTTCAAATGCCATGAGAAGTCTAAGATCTTGTTCACATTCTTCCTCACCATCAGATAACCCATCACTGTCTTCCTGAGTATAGTAACCTTTTCTAGTGCTAGACCGGTTCTTATTCCTTCTTGCTACTTTCTTCCTTTTTGCAGGTGTTTCTTTATAAGGACACTTAGCAGCATAATGACCAACTCTTCCACAATCAAAACATTTGAAAGGAAGCTTACCTCTAAACCGTCCTGTGCCAAGTTGAAGTTTCTTTACAAAATTTACCTCATCTTCTTCTAAAATATATCCTGATCCTTCTACTTCTTGTACTTCTTTCCCTTTTGTAGAAGCTCTAAAGACAACTTCTTTGACTTCAGATGGTCCTCCTCTTCTCATTTCATATGCAGTTAGTATGCCATGAAGTTGAAATTCACAAGAAGATTTTGAAGATCCCGTTTTTTCAAGAGCAAGTAGACTTTTGACCAAATTTTGCCGTTAGAGATCTTAAATTTTCTCAACCAAAGTAGATTCGGTTATTGTTTCTCCCAGATTTCTCATACGATTTACAACATCATCAAGACGTAAAAAGAAACTGGCAATACTCTCATCACTATGCATCTTCAAATTTTCATATTCAATTTTGAGAGTTTGGAGTTTTGCACTTTTTACCTTTGCATCACCTTCATAACTTAGAATGATTTTGTCCCATATTTCCTTTGCTGTATTTAGCTACATGACTTTGACAAATTCAGATTCAGTTAGAATTCCCGTTAGAGCATTGACCGCCTTTGAATTTGATTCATAATTCTTCCTTTCCGTCGGATCTGTTGGTACTACGGCTGGATATTGATATCCTCCTTCAACAATGGCCCATACATCTGCTTCCAGGGACTGAAGATAGGATCTCATCCTTATTTTCCAGAAGATTAAATTATTTCCGTTAATGAGCGGAGGCCTGATAGATGCTATTCCTTCTTGATTGCTCACCTTGCTTGATCTTCCTTCTAGTGGCTCAGCTTTTTCAGAAGGACCTGCTCTGATACCAATTGTTGGGAAAAATACTGAGAGGGGGGGGGGTGAATCAGTATTTAGTGTTGACTGAAATTTTTTTACTTTTTCTTGCTTTTAAACCCATACGCTACTTTACTGAACACAACTCGCGTATACACGCGGATATCCTTAAGAAAACTTGCATATGTCCAGAGATCTAATCATGCATTTAATTCTTAACTTAGATTATTGCATCATTCATTCATCAAATGTTTAGTAAGCAGTAAACAGGTGCATTAAGAACAGAATAAATCATCACACATAAGAAACACACATGAACACCAAGATTTAAGGTGGAAACCCAATTCAGGAGAAAACCACCGCTGCCGTCGTCTCAGTATTTAATATTTATTATATAAAGAAAACTTCTTACAACCATGTACTGGCGCAAACTCATACCAGCACGCAGGCACCCACCTGCAGAAGGCCACAACCTTCTCTCGTTTACCAGCCTCTCCTGGAAGGGAGCTACAACAACCTGCTCTCGTTTACCAGCCTCTCCTGGAAGGGAGCTACTACCCCCTCACTGAAGGCTTCGACCCTCAGCACCACTGCAGACCACGTTTCATAATTTTCAAACTGGATCAAACAGCTTCAACACAATCCTTCATTTATCAACAAACATACTTTGCCCAATACTTCAAACAGAACAATGAGACCACTATAACCAGAATATCAGAGATAACCCAGACTTCAGAATAGATATGCAGATGTGAACTCAACCAAGATCATTCATTGATTCAAATACCATACGCTACTTTTATTCACTGAAGTCGCGTGTATACGTGCTTTTCTGCTCATCAACCTGCATATGACTCAATGCATAGTAACTTTGTATACTCGATTTTTCTTGACCATTTCCGCGTATGCACGCGCTTTCCCTTTCACCAACTAGCGTATTCTTCTGTGTATGCTTTCTTTCAATATGAGTTCAGACTCATATTCAGATCTGAAATCAGATTTCTGTTTCAGACAATCTATCAACCATGCAGAGCTGTTTATACAGTCATTCTTCCTTCATCAATTTAGTCATTGAATCATCAAACAAGTTGATCTTTAATCAACATAATTAGCAACACAATCAACATTCAAAAAACCCAGATCTGTATGAATACATCCTTGAAAGATAGCAGTAAAACATTACAAAAGATCAGACATTTCATTCCATATACTTCAACAAAACCCTAGATTCCATACGCGCTTTTACTTCACTGAACCTGCGTATATACGCGCTTTCACAGAGACAAACCTGCGTATAATTTAGTGCATTTTATTCTTCAGAAACCCTGACTGCCATACGCGCTTTTCTTTAAGCGGACCCGCGTATATACGCGCTTTTACCGAGACAAACTAGCATATAGATATATAAAAGATAAACTTTGCAGAACAGTCCAGATCTATAAACTTACCCATATTTCTTCAATTTCTTCATCAGACTTGCGCCAGGTCTTCATCATTTCTTTTTAGATCATCCTAGAGATTCATCATTTCTAGATCTAGAGATCTTGAACCTTCATCATATCCATAGGTGCATCATAGATTCAGATCTATCAATTAAGAGCAAATTTCAACCATGCAGATATAATTCTGAGTGAAGTATTCATTAAAACCCAGACATATGCACACCCTTGCACTATGATCTTCTTCTCCTTATATAGATTTATCCTTTGTCAATACCATGAGCCAAAACCGCACAACTTCCAATGGTATTCTTGGACGGGATCAAATAGATAATCCAACGCTCAATACTGTGGGCCAATACCATGGTAATGTCCCTTGGTTTTATAAATTTAGAGCGCAAATAGGCATACGCTACTTGGTACGTACTTTTCCGCGTACATACGCTACTTTGCCTTTACAAACCCGCGTATGCTTTGTGACATACCATTTTAATCATTGCTCTGGCCCTTACAGGAATTCCTTTCTCCATTACATCTACACTGCTCTGTAGATACATCAGATTTACATCATTAACAAATAGGACAAGTCAATTTCCATCAAGGAAAACTTCATTAAGTAGGTTGCCATCAAATTTATCAAGTAGGTTGCCATCAAGGACAACACTCTGCATCATATTGCCAACACCTTCCATCCAGTTCAATCTCAACTGGACTCCCACCATTTGGAGATCAATATCTTCCATCTTAGTATAATCCTCATGCTAGGGGGCAATCTATGGTCACCCATTTTGACATTACTCTATCGTTTTAAGGTCACACAAATGTTGGAATGACTGTTTGTTAGTGGGAGCCTATCCTGCCCATTCAACCACAAAAAGTTGTGCATTCATACAAATCGGTTCAACCTGTTGTGCCTACATATACCCCACCTATTAATACTTCATTACCCCATTTACAAGCTCAGTTGGATGTACCTCAACTATCTCAGGCGGGTCCTTCAACCCATTACCCTCAAGTCTTAGGCCTCCAGACTCCACCTCCTTCGGCTAGTTTACCACAACCACCAGTATCTGGAATCTTACAACCACATGATGGATTACCCTTTTATGGGATATCACAAGCTCCTACCGGTATTACCTATTCACAAATAGGTGCAATCTATTTTGGTTTGGGCTATAATATTAGCGGGAAATCATCTTGGTAGCCACAACCTCAAATGCCACAATAACCATTCCAACAACAGCCAGCTTATCCAGGTCTTGGTAAAAAAATACCTCAAGAATTTGGTCATCAAAATTCCATCCTATCCTGGCTATGCTCAACCTGACTTGAATCTACAGTTGCCCTTTGTCGCAAAATTAGAATTACCTGATTTATACCAGCTTACCAATGATCCCATCAGCTATTCTCCTTGGTGGCCGGTGATTCCACACAAATTACCCTCCGATATTACTAAATTCAATGGAAACCCTAGAGAAGACCCGTCAATGCATGCTATGACTTATCATTTGTGGTGCTCATCAAAATCCTTAAATGATGACTCCATTATAATACGTCTTTTCCAACGTATGCTTGTTGGTCCAGCTGCAAAGTGGTATATTTCATTACCACAAGGTTCATTTGATAACTTCACTGCCTTAGCCACTACCTTTTTAACCCACCTCTAGTTACCCATATGATATGAAACTGGAACGGAAATGCTGACCAACTTTAAACAAACAACTGCTACTCACATTTATGATCATATTCATGAGTGGCATCATCGTCATTGAATGGTCAAAACATTTCTTCTTGATTAGCTCTTGGTTGAGTGGTTTATGAAGTCCTTACTGCCATCTATCACCAAGGATGTAGATAAATGTGGCGTCTTCATTGAAGAGAAAGTCATTGCTCTTTCCCACTACTTAGATTTGATTTATACTTAGTTTGGCATGCTCTATGAGAAAATTCCAAACGCGCCATGATGAAATTTTACTGTTGTTCCTCCATCTGGTAAGGACTCTCATGCCAACGTTGGTATGATTGGTTCTGCGAACACTCACACCTCTACTGCATTTGATCCTACACCTTCTTCTAAAATGCATGTCGTGTCATTTGACAAAGGAAAAAGTGACAAGAAATCCGAAAGCAAGAAAAAGGGGACAACAAAGAAAAAACAAAATTCACCCCAGTAGGAACAATCATCTGATCAACAATCTGGAAATTCTCGGAAACCTCGTTACCCTTGCTTGATATGTAATGAGTATCACTTTACGCGATACTGTCCTCACCACTCCAAAGTATAAAATCTTCTTAAGACTTCGCCTGCATCTGTTGTGTTCATGGATCCTTTTCTGAATCCAGACACAAACATGGTTGCTAAGGATCCCGATTCTAGTTCCCAAGTGCTTATGCTATCTGTCACAAAGCCAAAAAATGATGTTTTGGTGTTTATGCGAAATAAATATTACGGTAGTCAGGCTACTAATAAACCTACTACCTCGACCACAAATCCTTCCATTGAATCAATTCCGCCACCTGCCATTCCAAAGTTAACAATAAAGCCACCAAAGGGAGTCATCCACAAATCGATGTTCAATCCTGGATATCACGCAACTCAAAATTACAATATAGTTGAAGATCTAGCTTAGTCACCTCAGCTATGTTGACGCTTGAGGTACTTCAAAATTGTCCCTCTGAAAGTCAGGCTTTGTTTTCAACAATTAGTGGAATTGACCCGAAAAATTCTAATCTTGTAGTCTTTAATCACACGGGCTATGTGCCACAATTTCCAGCCGAATTAGCATTTTCAATCCAAGTAAATATTCTAAATCACCTTGTTCATTGAGCTATTATTGATGAGGGAGCATCTACTTGTATTATGTCTCTAAATTGCTGGAAGTCACTTAGCTCTCCTCGCTTATCTCAATTTCCTACAACGTTAAAATATTTTGACGATTGTACATATAATCCTTGTGGTATTATCAATAACGTGCAGGTTGAACTAGGGGAAAAAACTGTAACTGTTGAAGTTTAGGTCATGACAGACCCCTTGACTAGAAAATTGCGATCATTTCTACTACCTTTAGAATGATCGCCTTCCCTCATAAAGGCATTATCACAATCATTAATCAAATCTCCTTCTTTGCTTCTAGTTCCCATGTATCTATAAGCATTCTGTTGGTTCACACACCCCAGCTAGCACTTCAAAGCATTGGTGTTGGTCTCTTTAAGAATTCTTCCCTAATGGGAACCTTTTCATTACCGTCTCCTGCGACGTCGACAGAAATTGTGAATATAGAGACCTGTTGCTTGATATATTCCACTTCATATGACTTAAGGAAGATTACCAATAATTATGAAGTAGATACACTGTTATGAAACCAGCTCCAAAAATAGAAGAAAAGAGAGATCAACGCCTTACAAATAAGCCACTTCGAGGGGGAAACCTCCAATACATTACATAAATGAACAATTCTTGAGTGATACAAATGAAAAAACTTCATTCTATATATAGGAGTCCATAGGGTCACAATATAATCCTAGCTGACCTAACAATAATAATGTAAGGGCACAATAATAACAATATTGGGGTTACAGGGGTACAACAATAACAATAAGGGGGCTACACTAACAAAAAAAAGGGAGTACACTAGTAGTAAGGACCTAATATGCCCCTCTCCTTCAAAAAAGTGTTTTCCTCAATGCTTGAGGAGCTCTGGGTGCTTCTGTATAAAAATATCATCCTCCCATGTAGAATATTCAGTGGGTAAGTTCTTCCACTTAATGAGATACTCTGAAATTGATCGATTTCGTAGATGTCGAGTTCTTGTTTCCATGAATGCTTCAGCTTCCAATATGGTTTTTCCTTCCTCATCAAGTTCTGGCAATATTTTTTGAACTGGAAGTTTTTCACCTATAACCTTCTTTAAGCATGAAACATGGAAAACTGGATGCACTCGCAACGAAAGAGGAAGCTCCAATTTGTATGCCATAGTACCAATCTTTTGCAACACCTTGTAAGGACCATAGTACTTTGGTGATAATTTATTATCCTTCTTATCTTACTTGAGGGACATTTGTTTGTATGGTTGTAGCCGTAAAAAATACCCAGTCTCCTACATCAAAACTTCTCTCGCTGCGATGTTGATTTACTTATTGTTTCATTCGATTTTGTGCCAAATTTAGGCTATCCTTTAAGAGTTGGAGAACTTCTTGTTGATGCTTGATGTGATATTCTATTTCTTGAACTGGAGAAATTTTAATACAATTATGTATTTACAGATTCTAGTGATCTAAAAATTATATGCCACTGTTAAATATAGAATCCTTCTACTTAAATCTTTGCGGAAATTTAATCGCCAATTGCAAACTCATGAAGAAAGATCAATCACACATAAAATAAATGTTTTTTACCGGGAAAGAATAAAAATAAAAACCCCACTATCATATATTATGTATATATCATGGATCATGAAACAATCTCATACAAAACTCTAATCCAAGAGCTCTCAATACAATATACAATCATCTCACACTGTCATACAAAAATTGGCATAAACATGCACCGATTTACTATCTCCTGACAACCTACCTCCACTGTGCAATCCCTGCTGATCACAATCCCTGAATGAATTCGATCTTGCCTTGCCTTGACTGCGAAATCCTCATTGGCATCTCCAATGTGTGTTTGGTTGCAAGTGTGCACCCACTATAGTCATAACTGATAGCCAAACTGTCCCTTTCACCTATCTCTCAACTGGGTCTCCACTGGATCTGACATGCATGTAGTTAACAGTAGTAAATATTAAGTTGCATCTGAGATCACTCCATGTGAATTAATTTAATATTTAATTCACTGATCTCTCACTAGTGTATCTTTAGTTACAACTAGTTACAACTAGCACAACTGAGTTTAACTCACTTAACTGAGTTAAACTACTTTACAACTCATATAACTACACATCCAACTCTGTTACAAATTTTTATCACTCAGTTACAATGAAGTCCACTAGAATGTCCCACCAGCCAACCTTTGAACTCAAAATTCCTTTAGTTAACTGGTTTTCCACATCAGTTAACTGAAATCAAGTGCTTCAAGAGAATAGATTATTATTTATTGTCTAATTATTGTTAACAGATAACAATAATCGACATGCATTATATTTTTAGACATGTGATCGACAAACCGTCTTTGCACATGCATTCCAAAAATAGACACCCATCCATCCATAGGATTTTCTCAACCATCTCTAAATACATTTATTCTATAAATATACTTTTCTCAACATTCTAAAAATAGACATACACCTAAAAATAGCCTGCTGGCCCCACTTACTGTAGGTGCTGAATTTTCACTAGGATCATCATCTTGTTGAATCTCAACACTCCCTCTCAACAAGAAAGGGATTATTCTTCACCTCGATCCTGTCTCTATGGTATTCAAATTTTCTCCTTGTGAGCAGCTTCATCAGAATATCTGCATCCTGATCTTCCGTAGGAATGTGTTGAAGCAACATGATCTTCCGTTGCACACAATCTCTGATATGATGATACCAGATATCTATATTCTTAGATCTATCATGAAACACAGGATTAATCGAGAGATTAATGCAACTTTGATTATCACAATGAATCACTATAGGATCTAAATGAGAACCGAACAAACCGACCAAGATTTTCCTCATCTAGATAGCCTCACATGCATCTTGACTTGCTGCCATGTATTCCTCTTCGGCTGAACTGAGTGCCATGGATCTCTGTTTCCTACTGTACCAAGAAAAAAATGTGGATATAATATTTAAGACCCCACCTAATGCGCTCTTTCTATCTATTGGGCTGCCCACCCAATCTGCATCCGTGAATCCATGAAACTTCACCTCATCCGTATGTCTGTACCATAAGCGATACTCAGATGTGCCCCTGAGATATCTCAGGACATGCTTTCTCGCCTTCCAAAAGAGCTTGGTAGGCTTAACCATTGCTTGACTAAGTTGGTTCACCGCATAACATATGTCTGGTCTTGTATTTACTAAATACATTAGCGAACCCACCAACTGTCGATAGACAGTAGCATCCACTACCTCTCCAGATGTAGCATCCTCTTTCCTCTAGTTTCCTGAAAGAGGAGTATCCATGGGTTTGCAACCCTCCATGTGAATCTTACCTAGTATCTCCCTTGCATACTTGCCTTGAGACAAAAAAATTTCACCATCTCACTGCCATATTTCTAATCCAAGGAAATAATGAAGGATGCCCATATCCTTCATCTCGAACGCCTTTGCAAGGTCCTCCTTGCATAAGTGTATCAACTGCTCATCACCAGTCAGTATTAAATCATCAACATAACAAACAATGATTAAAATATTACCCTCCACCATAATCTAGTATAGGTTTGCATCCGCCTCACTCTTGGTGAAGCCAAGTCCGGTGAAATAATTATCGATCTGAGTGTACCAAGCACGGGGTGCTTGCTTCAGCCCATACATCACTCTTTTGAGTTTGCACACATGCGACTCGCTGCTAAAGATCTCAAATCCTTCAGGCTGCTCAATGTACACTTCTTCCTCAATGATCCCATTAAGGAACATAGTCTTCACATCCATCTGGTGAATGTGCCAACCCATCTGCGTTGAGAGAGAAAGGATGGTCCTTATGAAGAATACTGTGTGATAGGTGCAAAGGTTTCTTCATAATCAATCCCCTCGATCTGTGAGAAGACCCATGCCACAAATCTGGCCTTATATTTCTCAACACTCCCATCAATAGCTTGCTTTACCTTATATATCCATATTGAACCTACCACTGATTTATCAACTGGCTTTGGAACAATTTCCCAAGCACTGTTTCTGACAATGGAGTCATACTCCTCCACCATTGCATCTACCCATGTGGGCTCCTGCACTGCTTCCTGAAAGGAAGATGGCTCAATCACAATACATTTGCTCATGAGAGCCATGTATCCAGTGAATCGGTCAGGAGACTGTTTCTGTCTGCACTATGAAGTAGGGACTCCTACATTCTGTGCTGCATCAAGATTCAACCTCTCAATTTCTATGGTATTCCTTCTGCCAGTTTTGATGTTTGGCTATGCGTGAGTGGACTCCTCCACTCCATGAACCTTGTCCTATGGCTCATCCACATCTAGAGACTCATCTTTGGGAACCAAAAGTTCCTCCTCTGCATGTAAGTCTATCTCCCTCTCAAGTGACAACTTTATTTCTTTCTCCTCATTTAATTTTATATCCCGTCGCACCATAGTCATTTGACTGTTTGGAAAATACACACGATAATTATGAGGTGTTTTTGTGTACCCCAAAAATATCCCAAATTCAACAGTCGACTCCAGCTTCTTCCTAGCGTTCTTGGTCACATGCACATAAATAGATGAGCCAAAAATCTTAAAGTGAGAAACATTCAGTTTCTTACTAGTAAAAGCTTCTTCAGCTGTACTCACGCCAAGTACTCTATGAGGACAACGGTTTTGCATATAAACTGCAGTGTTGCATGCTTCCGTGCACAAGTGCATTGGTAGGCCCTGATCATACAGCATAGCTCGTGCAACACCCACGATCATTCTGTTATTCCTCTCCGTGACCCCATTTTGCTGTGGGTTATGAGGCGGTATGGGTTCTCTTTGAATTCCTTCTTTGCTACAAAAGTCTTTGAATTCGTTTGAGATGTATTCACCACCATTATCACTCCGCAGAGCCTTCACTTGCTTCCCTGACTCTTTCTCCACCAATGCTTTAAACTCACAAAACTTTGAGAATGTTTGATCCTTCTTCTGCATGAAGAAGATCCAACATCTACGAGAATAGTCATCAACAAAAATAACATAATACCTATGTTTTTTTGTTGAAGCAACTGAGAATGGTTCACACACATCTGTGTGAACTCTCTCCAGGATCACCAAAACACAGTTTTCCTTTTCATGAAAGGTGGTATTCACAAACTTACCCATAGTAAATCCCTTGCACTGATCTAACTGTGCAAGTGTACCCTTGTGAAGTCCAGTAGAAATCTGCTGCAATATCTTCAGGGGGCCTTAGTGAAGATGGACTAATCACTTGTGCCATAATTCACCCTCATCCCGACTCACCACTTCTTCTTCTTTGCCCACCATTGTAGCGCAACCATCTACCTCCAGCTTGTATAGATTCTTGACTCGAATCCCTATCCTCTTTTTTTGACCTGTTGTTTTATGTCGTAGGAAAGCTTTTCCATCACTGAAAACAATGTCATAACCTCTGTCCTCCAACATCGCGATTGAGACCAAGTTTTTTTTCAGACCTCAAACATTCATAACATCTTTCAACAATTTTTTTTTATCTGAATCCCTCTCAAAGGTAATGGTACCAATGCTGGTTGCACTGTATTGTCCATCGTCGCCCATATTTATATGCATCTGGAGATATTTCTCCTCCAAGTCACTGAAAATTTCCTTATCTCCCATCATGTGGAAGGAAGCACCACTATCAAGATACCACACCAATCCCATTGCACTTGAAACCAAGCATGCGATCAAAGAGAAATCAAGTTCAAATTGTGAGGCAAGGGCCTCACCAGCTGGAGCTCCAACAACCTTCTTGTTCTTCTTTTTCTGTGGGTAGTTAGTGGCGAGATGCCCATGTTCGTGATAGTGAAAACACTTCACCTTGGACAAATCCAGCTTCTTACCTTTAGCCTCGGATTTTGAATGGGATTTCTTCCCCTTCCCTTTCCTTGATTTAGCATCCAAAACACAATCCTCTTCATAATCATGTTTTGATGAAGAGCCATCTCTGGTGTTCCGCCTAAACTCCTCCTGCACTAGATCTGACCATAATCGTTCCCAATCCGGCAGTTTTACCTGTCCGTTGACAGAGTCTTGATAACTGTGCCATATCTTAGGAAGTCCCAAGAGAGACAAACTCACCAAATAATCATCAAAAACCATGATTTACAAACTCCCCAATTCATCCTGACGTTGGACAAACTTTGTGAGATACTTAGGAATATTGTCGCCCTTTTCCATCTTGATCTCTCTGAGTTTATCGTTCAGTGCCAATGATCTGAAATTGACCGAATAAAGTGCTGAGGTAGTTTGATTAGCTTGTCCTTTAGATTGACTGTTAACTGAAGTATGCTTTAATGAAACATAACATAAAACAAAAACATAAATGAATTAAATAACAACAATAATCAGAGAGAAGAAGAGGCAAACAATTTGATGAAGAAGTTCATCCCCCCTAGACTACATCTCTGGGTCTGCTTTTAAGTCGGCGTTCGTTTTTATTAGGATTGATATTGAAGAATATTTACACTGAAATGGATCAAAAATACTGTGCTCGCAGGAAACTATGAACCCTGTAAATAGAAAGTACTCTTCGCTGCCTTTCCGACGCCTATCTCCATGCTCAATTCCGACCATCGACGACTGAGAAATGCTGCAAACAAAATCGCCTCTCCCCTCTTGAAACTGCACTAAAAAATTCAATGTCTTCACACAAAAACAAAGATCCCCAAGATGAACCTCATGAAGATTTTACATGTCTTTAATAGGCTGTCTCGAATCTTCATTTAGCAATTTGCTGAGAAAATGAAGTGATAAGGGATCGAATCCCTCTCCATTCATGAACCTTAGGATTAATATCCCAAAACCTTAGGTGTTGAATTAATTCTGAAAACCCATTTTTAAACATTATAATATAAATACCAGCCCGACGGTTAGGCTAACCGTCCGGAGGCACTAATTGTCGCAAGTGATCAGCGATTTCAACCGGTGGTTATGACTTCTTCCCGACGGTTCGACTTTATCCGATGGTTAATCCTGTTCTCATGTGTACACACATAACTCCGATGCAGTTTATATGCTTGGTGGTTAGCCCTTTAAACAATTCCACCGCGGTTTAATAATTAACTCTGTGGGTTTTATATCACCTGAAATTTATAGCCCGAACCTTTGAATAATGTTTTTGCCATAGGTTTAAACCTCCGCTATGATTCAAACCTTATAAACGGTTTATATTATAGATTTTTTAGAACATATATATTTTAATATATCAAACATCCGAACCTTCAATTAAAGGTTTTTGTAATGTTATATATATATATATGTTTTTAATATGCACTTTTAGGATTTAGACTTAGGGGTTTTATGACATGGTTTTTTTAATAGGGTTTTGTATTGCGCTAGGACTTTAGCATTAGGGATCAAGACTATCATAGCGCTTAGGATTTTTTTAAGAATTAGGACTAGGTTTAAGTTTTAAGATCTAGAATATCACTTAGGTCTTTAAACCTTAAGTCTTAAATGATGTGGATAGGGTTTAGGACTAAGGTATTAGGGTTTTAGGTCTAGGTATAAATTTTTAACCTTAGACTTTCACAATGTCCTTGTTAACCTTAGTTTAGGAAAAAAACCTTTACATCATATCACAAATGACAACCATGACACTGAAGGAGATTCCATTGGCGATTTGATGATTTGAAAGACTAAACTAGACGTCGAAATGCTGGAGTTGACTTGGAAGTCTGCCGATCTTGCATTGATCAAGATCCTCCTGGATCAGCCAATTTACTATGGTCGCTACTGCTTTGGAAAAGATCCGTCAAAGCATTCCACACTGAAAATGGAGTAGCTTTCCCATGAAGGCTTGAGACAATATGGTCTCTCACACCTTCAAACAAAATCCTTCTCGTCTTCACTACTTTCTTTTGCTAGGCGTCAAGTAGTGCAACATTCATCGAAGTGGGCTTAGGAACATCACTGTCGATGAATTCCTTCAAGTAATTATCTTCAAGCACCGCCTCCATCCTATCCTTCCATGCAATGTACTTTGAGCTGCCCTTGAGTGCCTACTCTAACCAAAAACCATTGAAAGCCATTTCGATGTTTACTCAATTGTCGCACCAAGAAATTCTTGCAGCAAATTCGAATTGTTTCCACCAACAAACTCAACTACTGCTTCAATATTGCAATCTTCTTTGCTCCGATACCATGTAGAATTTTTAATACAATTATGTATTTTTGGATTCTCCTGATCTAACAATTATATGCCACTGTTAAATACAGAATCCTTCTACAAAAATATCTGCGGAAATTTAATCGCCAATTGCAAACACATGAAGAAAGATCAATCACACATAACACATATGTTTTACTGGGAAAGCATAAAGATAAAATCCCCACTATCATATATTATGTATATATCATGGATCATGAAACAATATCATACAAAACTCTAATCCAATAGCTCTCATTAATATACAATCGTCTCACACTGTCATACAAAAATTGGCATAAACATGCACCAATTTACTGCCTCCTAACAACCTGCCTCCACTACGCAATCCCTGTTGATCACAATCCCTGAATGAATTCGATCTTGCCTTGCCTTGATTGTGAAATCCTCATTGGAATCTCCAATGTGTGTTTGGTTGCAAGTGTGCACTCAATATAGTCACAAATGATAGTCAAAATGTCCCTTTCACCTATCTCTCAACTGGGTCTCCACTGTATCTGACATGCATGTAGTTAACAGTAGTAAATCTTCAGTTGCATGTGAGATCACTCCATGTGAATTAATTTAATATTTAATCATTGATCTCTCACTAGTGTATCTTTAGTTACAACTAGTTACAACTAGCACAACTGAGTTTAACTCACTTAACTGAGTTAAAATACTTTGCAACTCACATAACTACACATCCAACTTTGTTACAACTTTGTATAACTCAGTTACAATGAAGTCCACTAGCATGTCCCACCAACCATCATTTGAAATCGAAATTCCTTCAGTTAACTGGTATGCCACATCAGTTAACTGAAATCAAGTGCTTCGAGATAATAGATTATTATTTATGGTCTAATTATTGTTAAGAGATAACAATAATCAACATGCATTCTATTTTTAGACATGCGATCGACGAACTGTCTTCACACATGCATTCCAAAAATAGAAGCCCATCAATCCATAGAATTTTCTTAACCATCTATAAATATATTTTTGCTATAAATAGACTTTTCTCAAAATTCTAAAATAGACATACACCTAAAAATAGCCTGTAGGCCCCGCCTAGTGTAGGTGCTGAATTTTCACTAGGATCATCATCTTTTTGAATCTCAACATGAAGATTAGAATTTTCTCTTAAATATGATGTGATGAACGGTGGATGATATCCATAAAGTGCCATAAATGGGGTCATTTTTGCTATAGTATGGAAGGAAGTGTTATACCACCATTCAATGAGAGGTAAACACTTGACCCATTGTGTTTGTTTATCATATACAAAGAAACGAAGATATCCTTACAAACATTATTCACTATCTCAGTTTGACCATTGGATTGAGAATGATAGGATGAGCTATGAGCTATTTGATTACCCAAACAAGAAAATAATTCCGTCCAAAAATTTCCAGTAAAAATGAGATCTCTGTCACTTACAATAATATTTGGGTTTCCATGTAGCTTTTGAATTGTTTCCATAGATGTAGTAGCAACTGTACTTGCTTTAAATGGATGAGATAATGCACAAAAGTGTGCATACTTGGTTAGTCTATCAACTACCACCATGATGACACTCTTTCCTTCTGACTTAGGTAAACCTGTGATAAAATCCATCAAAATATCCTCCCAACATTGACTTGGAATGGATAAAGGTTGTAGAAGACCCGAGGTCTTAACTGTCTAAAATTTATTTTGCTGTCAAACCAAACATTCTGACACAAAATTTTGAATATCATATTTAAGGCCACCGCAAAAAAAATTCTTTCTTCATCCTGTGGCAATTTTTTAAAATCCCTGAGTGTCCCCCTAAAGGAGAAGTGTACAATTCCAAACGAATATTTTGTTTTAGTTGGGAATTATTACAAATATATAAGTAATCTTTGTACCATAAGGAATAATTTTTCCAACTAAATGTATCAGATGTACTAGGATCTTGCTGCAACTTTTGAATGAGTGTTGACACTTCTTCATCCTTCTTCTATTCATCCCTTTCTTTGGTTATCCAATCTGGTTGGATAATAGAAATGGCACAAAGCAATACTTCCACATCTTCATTATTTCTTGAGAGTGCATCTGTAACAACATTTAGCTTCCCTTTTTTGTAGATGATTTCAAAGTCATAACCCAATATCTTTGTGACCCATTTTTTCTACTCTTCTAAAGATAGTCTTTGTTCCAAAAAGTGTTTAAGACTATCATGATCAGTTTTTACCTTGAAGTGTCTTCCCATTAGGTAAGGTTTCCATTTATTTAGTGCATGTAGTATTGCTAACATTTCCTTCTCATAAATAGCTTTCTGTAAATACTTTCCTTTGATTGGACGACTTTCAAAAGCAGTAGATCTTCCTTCTTGCATTAAAACAATACCAATTCCTTTTCCATAGGCATCACATTCCACAATAAAGGTTTTTGTGAAGTCTGGCGTAGCTAAGACCGGTGCTAGACACATTGCCTCTTTAAGATGTTCAAAGGCATTAGTTGATTCAGAAGTCCATGAAAATGCATCTTTCTTCAATAATGTTGTTATGGGTGTTTCTTTTCTCCCATAATTCTTAACAAACTTGTGATAATACCCTGTTAACCTGAGAAATCCTCGCAACTGCTTTATCGTTGTGGGGAATTTCCATTCCTTAATGGATTTAATTTTGCTAGGGTCTACCTTAACAGCCTTGTGAGATACAATATGACCCAGATATTCCACCTCTTGTACTCCAAAGAAAAATTTGGATTTTTTGCATATAATTGTTTCTACTCCAACAGTTTGAGCACCCTGTCAACATGTTGAACACAATCCTTCCAAGACTTGTTGTAGATTAGTATATCATCAAAAAATACTAGCACAAATTTTCTAAGGAAGGGTTTGAAAATGGAATTCATCAACCCTTGAAATGTAGAAGGTGCATTGGTAAGGCCAAAAGGCATGACCAAAAATTCATAATGACCCTCATGAGTTCGAAATGTTATTTTCGGAATATCTTCAGTCTTCATTCTAATTTGATGATATCCTGAACGAAGATCCAACTTGGTAAAATAAATTGCTCCATGTAATTCATCCAATAATTCATCAATCACAGGAATGGGAAATTTATCTTTAATAGTGAGCTTATTGATCTCCCTATAATATGGACACATGTGCCATGATCCATCCTTCTTGTGCACCAATACTATTGGAGCGGAGAAGGAACTTTGACTAGGTTGAATTATACCAGCCTCTAACATTTCTGTAATCATACGTTCAATTTCGCTCTTTTGGACATAAGGATATCTATAAGGCTTGATGTTTGGAGGAACACTTCCTGGAATTAAATTAATAGCATGATCATGATCACGAATAGGTGGGAGTCCTTTGGGAGTTTTAAACACCTTAGAATGATTATCGAAGACTTTTTGCAGATCTGGAGAAATAGATGATTTTGATGTTGGAACTTCTAGTGAGCATAATTGTGAAATTACGCCTTGTTGTTCTTTCTTCAGAAGCTTTGTCATGAAATTAGAGCTTATTATCTTTTTCGGCTTCCTTGTGTTACCCCGTAATTCAACTTCCTTTCCCTTTGAATTTTTTTTTGAGAAAAGTTCTTGAAAATTAAAAGCCACCAATATCCCCAAAGATTGTAACCATTGTACTCTTAGTACAACATCAGTACCTCCCATTGGAATGGAAATAATTGGACTACTCAATACATATTCCCCCATGGTTAGCTTGATATTATGGAATTTTCCAGAGCAATTTATAGTCCCTCCATTTGCAACCATCACTTGACATTCAGTTGCTGGGTATAGGAAGAAATTCAATTTCTTGGCTACCTTACAATGAATAAAATTATGGGTACTACCCGAATAAATCAACATTATTACCTTTTTATTCTTGATATTCCCTTCTATCTTGAGAGTTTGAGGAGTGGTAATTCCTGCCAATGCATTACACGATATGGTCAGACTCATTTCTTCTTCTTCTTAGGTTGATTCTTGGTGTATATCCTCTTCTTTTGAAGTTTCTTGTTCATTTTCTTCCTCCTCTTCAAAATCATGTAAATAATTGATTCTCAGCACACTTATGACCTTTAGTGTATTTGCTATCACAACTATATCAAAGCCCTTTTGGTATTTTTTCTTCCAACTATTATGGTGTCAACCCTGTAGGTTGTGGAAGTATAGGAGTATCAACACATCCATATTTATAGATGTGAGTGGTAGGATTCCTTGTTGCCATAATTTTACATTCATTTTTTTTTGACAACCTGAAAGCCTTATCCAATGAATCAAGTTCCCAAACGCAAACCTTATGTTGGATGTTATCTTTTAAAGTACCTATGAAGACATCAATCCTGTGTTCCTTTGGAATATCAATTACCCTTATATTCAATTTTTGGAAGTCCTCAATGTGCTCCACCACTGAACCCTTTTGTTTGAGATTTATTAATTGGCTAAAAAAGGTGTTGCTCTTTGTATCCTCATAATGTGCTATCATTTCTTCCATAAAATCACCAAGTTGATAATTTTTTTGACAAGGAGAAAAGCTACTTCATACCATATGTACCCATTTTTGTCTTGTGGGTGTAAAGTTGCAATGCATACCTTTTGTGTGTTTTGCACATTATTGAGATCAAAATATTGCTCCATTTGTAGTATCCATGTTACGGGATCCTTGCCATCAAAATTCCTCATATCCATATTTGGAATATGGTGGTTCTTCCATCCAACGTTAGAGTTTATGAAATCACGATTAACATTTATTTTGTTCTCGTCATGATTTTCGTCTACTATATTTTCGCCATTAGGAACATTTCTTGTATCAACTTTTCCAAACCTTCGATGTCTACTTTTAGATCATTCTTCATGCTTTCCATGTTGTCTTTAATTTTTTCATTGATCTTAGCTTCCATGTAATCCATATTAGCTTCCATGCCAACTTCCATGCCATCCATATTAGCTTCCAAACCATCCATCTTAGCTTCCACGCCTTTCTTCAAACCATTCATCTTAGTTTCCAAGTATTTCTTCAAAACTTCCATTTCATTTTTTGTTGCTCTTTGCGATAGCGAAATTTGGTGCACTTGCTCTTGTAATTTTGATATCTCATGTTGCATTTCTTCGTCTTCATGAGTCATAGTAGAGCCTTTGAAGGCTCAATGGGTGTTGAATTATTTTTAGGGGGAATTTTAGAGCCTAATACTGATATCTATTCTTCAATATGCGCTTGGAATAAATTCAAAATAAATTTTCAAACAAGACTTATGTAATTCGAAAAAAATACACACCTTTTTCTTGCTTTTGAGGAGCTCGATATTGAAACTGAATTATCTCTGTGATTTCGGATCTTCAATATTTTAAATTCGGTCCTGTAGTATCCCTCTGAATATTATTTCGAATGCCATAGATCTGACCTGATTTGGATTCTTCAAGGAAAATTTATGCCTAGTCTCCCACAATGACCTAATTATGGACTAGTTCAGTAGAGCGAAGTTGTACGACGTGCCACGTGTCACTGCTTACTCCTTCAGCTCTAAAATTAATACACCGCAAACTATAGTTTGTGTAATTGCAGCCAATTTTTACAGAATTCCAATCTGATGCTCAGAGAGAGAGTTATGACTATTTTCCCACGGTCACCTCTTTAAGATGAAATTCCGGAGCTTGAACAAACCCTTAATTAAACAGATCATATATCTGAAAATGTTGTGAACCAAGATCTGAAAATTTTATAAGATGTTCCTAAATATTTTTGCTTCACTCTATAAAAATTTCAGCTTTTGAAACTTCATAGAACAAAAGTTATAGAGAAAATTCCACGATGACCTGTTTAGGTGAAATTTAGGAGCCTGAAAAAAAACTTAACTTCCACAGATCATATCTTCGAAAATATCAAGAACCAAGATCTGAAATTTTTACACGACGTTCCTCCAGATTTTGGCTTTGTTATGTAAAAATTTAAGCTTTTGAAACTTTGTATAAAAAAATTTATAGCGAAAATTCCACGATGACCTGTTTGGAACAACGAAACCCTAGAATCCAAAGCTCTGATACCAATGTTATGAAACCAGCTCCAAAAATAGAAGAAAAGAGATATCAACACCTTAGAAATAAGCCACTTTGAGGGGGAAACCTCCAATACATTACATAAATGAACAATTTTTAGGTGATAAAAATGACAAAACCTCATTCTATATATAGGAGTCCATAGGGTCACAATATAATCCTAGCCGACCTAACAATAATAATGTAAGGGCACAATAATAACAATATTGGGGTTACGAGGGTACAAAAATAACAATAAGGGGGCTACACTAACAACAATAAGGGATTACACTAGTAATATAGAGACCTAACATACACTAGGTGAATTTCTGTAGCCAAGCCCAATTGAGCTCACATAGAAATCAATTTTCTTGGCTTGGGCGGCACATCTTGATCCATTGCCGCCAATCGTTCATTAGATTTTGGTACTCTTTCTGATCCTTTTTCATCCATATTATTGTCTAATGAGAGCATTTTGGAAGCCATGATGACAAAAGGAGAACCATGGGACGATTATCATCATTGTTTCCGTCTTCCAGATTACAACAAAGATAATATTATTGAACTATATCACCCTACGATCTTTGATATATTTTTGAATTCTGTTCCAATTAATGCCATCAAATCTGAGGGAAACCTATAAAATATTGAAGAAATGATTTCTATTGATATTTCGACTGAACCTGGGGTTGTAGAAAAAATTCATGTTGGCATGTCTTGTTTTGCATCCGAGCTCGACACTTATCGCTCTCTTTTTCATGAGTTCCAAGATATATTTGCTTGGTATTATGAGGAAATGCCATGAATAGATTCTAGTATTATTGAACACACAATTAAAATGTACCCTGATGTCAAACTGGTACGTCAACACCTTCATCTTGTTCATCCGAAGAAGGATTCTACCATTAAAGCAGAAGTTGAAAAACTTTTGCGTGTTGGTTTCATTTACCCTCTTCCGCTTACTGGTTGGGTTTCCAACAATTTTCTTGTCATAAAAAAACAAAGGACAATCAGAGTGTGCACTGATTATTGGGATGGAAATATTTCTTGTCCAAAAGACAATTATCCCACTCCCTTTATCGACCAAATTATTGACGAATGTGTCAGTTATGAAATCTTTTCGTTCATGGATGGATTCTCCGGTTACAATCAAATCACTATTCAACCATAGGACCAATATAGGACAACATTCATCTGTTCCTAGGGCACATTCGCTTATTGTAAACTCCCATTTGGTTTAAATAACACTGGGGAAACATTTTAGAGAGCAATGGATTATGATTTCCATGAAATTAAGCACATTGATCAACCTTATCTAGACGATTTACCCGCGCATTCACGAAAACAAGCTGATCTCCCGGCACATCTGAGAGCTATATTTATACGCTACTGACACTACAAGATAAGTCTCAATCCACAAAAATGTGCGTTTTGTGTTGGTTCTGGTAGTTTTCTCTGATTTTTCATCTCAAAAGATGGAATTCGAATTGACCCATTGAAGGTCGAGGCCATTATCGATTTTCCTACGCCATCAAACTTACTTCAGTTATAGAGACTTCATGGAAAGGCTAACTTTCTAAGGAGGTTCATACCCAACTACGCTGAATAGCTAAAGGATTTACTCATCTCTTGAAAATGGGGATTCCCATCAATTGGGATAAGGTTGCGCAAGCTTCTTTTGATTCTCTTAAAGATACCATGATCCGAGCGTCATTAATGTATCCCCCTAATTATCAGAGTGATTATTTCATGTATCTTTCCGCTGCAGATACAACCATTGATATGGTTTTAGTCCAAGAAGAAGATGGGATAGAACATCCGATATATTATTTGAATCACAATCTTAATGATACAGAAGTTAGGTACTCGTACGTCGAAAAGCTTGCCTTGGAATCCATCCAAGTTGTCCAAAGGTTTCGCCATTATATTTTGCTCTAGAAGACCATTGTCATTTCATATTGACATAAATTTTTTCACGTCAATTGTTGGGGGAAAATATTCAAAACGGATCGTCATTTTGTAGGAATTTGATTTGGAATTCATCAAATCCAAGTCAAAGAAGTCTTTGGTTTTTGTTGAGCTTATTTGCGACCTTCCCTCTAATAGTACCGAGTCTACATCGGAACCATAAATTCTAGATGAGTCTCTATTTCTGATGGGGTCATCTGACCCTTGGTATGGGGATTTTATCATTTATCTCTAAACACAAAATTTCCAGCACGATACCTCTCGCTCACAACAATGACATATCTGATACCAAGCCAAAGTTTATCTGTTCATTGGCGATACACTTTATCGTCATGGTGTCGATATGATTTTAAGGAGGTGCCTCACTCATGAGGAGGCCGATAAAGTTCTGAATGATTGTCATGCTGGTGCTTGTGGTGGAAATTTGTCTGGGTATGCTATTGCGCAGAATATTCTCTACGCCGGTTACTTATGGCAAACCATATTCCGCGACTGCATTCTCGCGGTTAGAATTTTTCATGCTTGCCAGGTTTTTTATTGTAAAATCTAGATGTCGCCAGCACCAATGCATCGTGTCTTTTTTGTGGAATCATTTGCATAATGGGGCATTAACTTCATGACCCGAAACCATCGTTCAGCCAGGGGGCATGGTTATATTGTTGTCGCTGGCGAATGCTTTACCAAGTGGGCTGAAGCGCTGCCTACATTAAATAACACAGGTGAAACAACTGCATTGTTGTTTTTCAATCATGTCATTTCTCGGTTTGGTGTACCACAAGCTATAGTTACAGATCATGGTAAGCATTTTTTCAATAACATGATGAATGAGTTGAATTCCAAATTAGGACTGTCACATGGTAGTTCTACCCCTTATTATCCTCTGTCAAATCTATAAGTTGAATCCATTAACAAGATCCTTAAGCGAATTGTTCAACGAATGATAGGGGTTCATAAAATAATTTGGCATTTAATCCTGTACTCATCTTTATGAGCATATCAAACCTCGGTAAGAAATGCAACCAGATTTACTCCCTTTCAATTGGTGTATGGCCTAGAAGCTATATTAAAAATCCAATGTGGAATTCTGTCATTAAAACTCGCTATTGACCTGCTACTTGACACCTCTAATGAAGAAGAGCGTCTTTTTAACCTCGTCTATCTAGATGAAATTCATCGTGAAGCCACATTAGCCACGAAGTGCATAAGAGACGAATCAAGGCGCAATATGACTGCAATGTCAAGCCTCACATCTTCTTAGAGGGAGACCTGGTCTTGCTTTATGATCAAGAAGCTCGTTTGATAGGAATAGGAAAATTTGAACCACTATGGCATGGACCCTACATCGTCAAAAGAGTTATAGCTAAGGGCGCCTACGAGTTAGTTGATTATGATGGAATTCCATTGGCGCAACCTCAAAATGGGCTGTACCTTAAACGTTACTATGCTTAATTGAGTGCAGTAAACTTTTGTATCATATTGTGTATATTCTTTGATTGCATTAATTTTCTTAGTTTTTTTTTAGAGTTTTCTTGAAGTTAGTAATCCACTTTGCATTTTATCGCAGATGACTGAATCTTTGGAACCATTCGTTGGGTACGCCGATGGTGCTAGTCATAGTATGTAAAACCTATCCTCTACAACATGGGCCATTTTCGCTCCAGGTGGCGAGTTAGTGATTTTTCAAGGGATTTGTATCGGTCGATCAACAAACAATATCGCTGAGTATAGCACGTTGATTGAAATTCTCTCTAATTCCATTTCACTTGGCATTGAACCCATCATCATTAGGTTAGACTCATAACTTGTCGTATTACAACTTACTAGCATCTACACCATCCGAAATCTAACAATTCATCGTATGTTCCTTAGATTTTGACTTTTGGAAAGAAATTTTGATTACATTCAATATCAACAAATTTCCAGAAACTTGAACACATTAACTGGTTATCTAGCGAATTATGTTTTAAACAGTCATTTGCAACACATGTAAAGATAAATTTTCAATTCACATCACACAACTGAATAGGATTACGCATTAAACATAGGAAAACTTTAAAAGCAAATAGATAGATATTTTAGGTTTTTAAAAACTTTGTACCCAAGACACATTGGTCATTTGACCTCAAAATGTATATAAAAATTTCAAAAGTAAAACTAGTGATGCTCATGATAACAAGAAACTTCTCTAGCTATCCTATGCAATAGCCTCATCCAATGGCTAGGGACACCAATAATATGGTGCTGAAACCTCATAGGTAACTCATCAATCTGGACATATGATATCCAAGAGTCAATCACTCAACATGCTGCTGCAACTCAACAAGAGTCTCGGTCAAATATAAATCTCGAAGGAATTCTCTCCTGATAATCCTCTCTACTGGTTTATCTGCTGCCTGCTCTGGTTGACCCACTGGTTTAACGCAAACCACATCTGTGTACATAAAACTTTAGTTTAGTATTGGAAAACATAAAAAATATAAAAACATGTAGAAACATTAAAATAAAAAACATGGTCAAAATTTTTTTACCCATTGCACCCCATTGAGTGCCATCTAGTAAAATCAAATTTGGATCTCCACGAAAATCTACGCCTGCGTACAGATACTCCTCTATGGAGAAAATGTGTCATCATAAATAGGAAAAGAATGCAGTAGAAAATATGATAGTCGATTGACCAACATTCCTAGCCATCAATTCGACCCATCTCCACATCCGAGGATCTCTAGGACCAAAAATGCTTAGTGTCACATGCTGTAGATGCATCAATGGTACTCGCTCTAAAATAAATGAAATTAGGATCGAGCCATAATTGAAATTCATTTTTCTGCTGCCCTTTGCTTTAGTCAGCTTTTATTTCATCTGAAAGATACTGCTTCAACCCAATTGAACATTGTCGGTTCAAGACACTCAAGAGCATACTGCATGTATGAACGATTTGAAACATGTAGTGTTACAAAACCAACAAGTTTTGCAATAGTGAAAAGGATAGTTCTCCGAGGAAAATGACGCACATCATGAATGTTTATCTTTCCATATTTTCTAGGTTCATTACCTGGATGAAAATACTGGCATATGTAGTCCTTCACTGTCTTGCCTCCAAGAGTAGATCCCACAAGGGAAATAGGAGAACCATGTCTCGATAATCCAGTAAGAAAGTAAGCATCCTGAATGAGTATTGGGAGCACTTTATCCCCAATGTGAAATTCCTGAGATGCTGAATGAATGAACCAGGAACTCCAATAGTTCAAGATGTTGTCTTATCCCTCATAATCTGAAATACTTAAGCAACCCACAATATTTGAGGGCTCTTACAGTGCTAGGATCATTTAGGGAAAACATGTCTTATTCTTCATGTTCTCTTTCTTGCCATGTAATGGTAATTTTGATCTAATAAATACCTGAAAGCCAACCATAAGCTTCATTATGATCTATTTCATGCAAAATGTTTGGGAAATTTTGAGCAAACAAAAAGAAACAAATTTGTGAAATGAGCCCAACGCACCCCTGGTCTATAGATAGAGTGTTGCAGAGCATCTGAGCTTCAATTTCAGTGCTCTGTAATGCACCTTTCGACATGCAAGGGTGCGTTGCCCTTATAACGCAATAAATTTACCCTAGGGGGCTCAAAAACCTTAAAATTCAGCATGAAATGAAACAAAAATGACACTAAAAGGAATATAAGGTTTAGATCTCCAACTTGGATCAAAAGACACGAGAAATCGTCCACTGAAACTGTCGCAATCGACCGCTGAAGTTCGAGGGAAAAACAGGTTCAGAGCTCCTAAATTTCAAATGGTAACTATGGAATGGTAAAAAATTCTTTTAATTATTTATTTTGATTATTTTAATCATATTTAATGATGTGACTATAGTTTTTGTTCATTTTTACTATGAAACATAAGTTTTTAATCCGTTTTATGGTTCTATGAATGGCTTACAGCTGATACAGTGAGTTTGAAGTGCACAATTATCCAAAAATGATTTGACCACAAAGCATACTTTTTCTTCTCTTTTCGAGCTTTGTTAAACATGAAAAAGGAATCAAAAGCACACTTTTATCTATTTTTCAAGCTTTGTTAAATGTGAAAAAGGAACCCGCCCTAGAGTCTTCTTTTAGCTTTTTTCAGATTCCGTTAATGTGAAAAGATTTCCGAGCACTTGTATTTTCGAGCTCGTAAAAGGAAATGAAACGACATCTACTCACTAAAATTTTAACCCTTTTCTAGACTGAGATAGATTATTTATAAAAAAGGAACACCTTAGTTGAACATGGCTAAGAGGTTTTCTCAGGTATCATTTTACACTTTCAGACCTAAGCAATAAATTTACAAAAAATGACTCATGGATTTTTCTTTTCATCCCTTTTTCAAACTCTCTAAACAAGAAAAAGGACCGAGTTTTCACTGTCATTAGACTCGTTAAAACATAAAATAGCGACGAACTTTTCCGATCATGAAAAGATCAAGTTTCACTATCGCTAGAATCGTTAAATCATCAAATAGTGATGGATTCACCCGAAGGGTCAAATTATAGATAAATCATATGTTACCCTCCTCAATCTTGTTAAAAAATAAATGGGTAATGGTCAACAGTGACTGGGGAAAATTTGGGAAAAAGAACAAAACACCTTATGATAGCAGGTCGCTTTTGAACATGACACTTTCGCTTCATCTCCGTAGCTTTGGGTTGGGTAATATTCTTGATGGTCTATCATACCTATGGTCTATCATACCATCCATCAATTCGGTTTTGGGTCAATGCTTCCAACTCGTTTTAGTCTCACCGATATGTTCAAGAGAAGTCATCCAATGATTCCTCATCTTCTGCAATACTCATAAACACTAATTTTCACGACTGCCATCCCTGAACATTGCTTCATGAAGTCACATTTTGTCTCCAAAATAATTACTCCTGTTTCATGTCATATCTGCGATGAGTCGCTTCCTGTTGACATTAGCTCAATAAGTAGGAATTTGATTCCAGTTCCTTGGAACTTGCTTACATCAATGACATGTTTCTCGCTTCTGACGATAGGTTGACATCACAGACCTTCGACCGAAAGATTTTTTTTGGTGTTCGACATCAAATCATCTATTCATGCCTTGCAAATTGTACTGCAGTACCTTGAGAACCATTAACATCAACAATGGTTTCTCTCACGTCTGTTAATGACTAACATCATTGGTTGGTAATTAGACGATGTCTTCCCATGTTCAACTTCAGATCACAATTCGCATGGTTAGACTTGTACTTGAATGATTGAGTAAAATAGATAAAAGATCCTGGATCTAGTTTCATCCATCCAGGATGCGATTTCAGGAATTGTACCACATCATCCGTACGATGGCTTTACATACAGATGGTCATCCTATCATGGGCCTATATCTGTAGACGAATTTCTAATTTATGTATGTGTTATGATAGTTTATGTGCTTCATGTCCAAGATGTACAAGATATCATGATGTAATGTATTGCAAATTGATGGAGGTCACCGTCCGCTTCAGATCCTACTTATCACACTGTAAATCATCTCATCCAAATATTATCATTATTTTGACTTCATGATTTTGGGGGCAGCTGTTATAGGTGAATTTTGGCATCATCCCTAAGAATAGTATGAACAAGGTCTATCATCCCCTAATTCAATATAAACAGGGTCTATCATCTCCTAATTCAGTTGCTACATGCCCTAGAGAAGTCATTCCACTGATAGATTTAATTCATGAGAGTTTCAATGTTTGAAGTATATTTAATATGACCCATTGACTCACCAACGCTTCTTTGAATGGCCCTAAGTGCATTTCAAAACACTTAACCCCCATGCAAGGGTGCTTTGCAAAGCACTTCCCGACACTTAAGGGTGCGTTGGTCTCTTGGGAGTGAAATCATCATTGTTCCAGGAATATCCACATGTACAGTGCCTTCTGGAAGAGATCATAGGTGTCATACTTCAAATACATGTGTTCATCCATCACCATTGAACCTGGAAACATGTCTCATCTATTATTAGAAAGCCATTCAATATCCTTTATTGAGAAACTACCTACAATTTCCCTATAAATTGAGCACTCATGTAAGTGCAAGGGAGGAAGAAATTTGTGTAGTGTTATGCTGTTGGATTCTTAATTCTTGAGAGCTAGAGTAGCGTTATGCTACTAAGATGATGGTTGGTGTGATGAGTATAGAATGAAGTTGGAGCAGGTTGATGATGAATTGATCCATTGGTTGTAATCTACTCCTCCTATTCTTTCAATAAAGATATTTGTTCTTTCTCTCATATATGCAATTATATCTTGTGAATGTATTCTCAAATGTGTATGCATTCTCAAATTTAATTGGTTCAATTTGGTTAAGGTAGATAGAATGTATATATGTATGTTATTTTTTGTCTTCTGTCTTTGATTGCAGGTATTGATCAAGCAAGTTTTAGCTAGATCAAAAGCGACGAGAACGAAAATAGAAGAGGAATGAGAGCGAAGGATCACAAGTACATCTTTATCCCTTCTATATTTCTGTCTATTTTAGAGAAAAGAATATTTACCCTTCTTCTGTTGTTTTGAGTGAAGGAACACCACACTCCAAGAAAACTAGTTTATCCGTATATTAGAATTATGCATAACACTCCTTATTCTCCTTTCACTAGATCATCAGACTGCATTTTTCTTTCTTCTTTCACCTTAGCTTTGAAACCATGTTAGAAAATCAGAAAGACATAAATATTTTATTATGTTGATAATTACTTGTTATATTATTATGTTATTATTAGCTTCTTTATCTTTATTTTTAATCAAGAAATCATCAAATCAAAAGCATGAAGATCATGGAAACCAGATGTAGGTGCTAAGCCAGGATAAAACCCTTATATAGGGGAAAATCCAGTCAAATTACTCTTCTTTTAGTGGATTCAAAATGAGATAGAACAAGACTGTAAACCAAAAAACCTTCCTACTCCACTAAGTTAACCTTCCAATGAGATACAAAAACCTTAAATAGTCTCTTACTTTCCAACAAATATAGCCCAACATCAACCCATAAATTTTGGCCCTAGCTTCACCAATAACTTTAGAATTTCGGCCTCCCCAACAACTACAGAATTTCGGCCCCCAACAACAATCCAAAAATTCGCACATGTGATATGAGAGAGATATAATTTGTCTTCGTTAGAAATATGCTGGACTCCTTATTCTTACTATACTTTTCCTCTTATGAGAAATTTCGACTTCTTTAGCAAGATGTTGGCCTCCTTCTTTACAATAATTTTCCTCCTCTCACCTTGAAATTCACACTTTTTCTTAGCCCAAAAAATGCAAATCAAACTTGTTGTGGTGATTCTTCAAATGAGGCCAATTTTCTCCAATATGTAGGCTTCTTGTGAGGTTTAATTCTCCTCTTTGAGTCTGACTTGTAATTCCTTGAGGCCGACTTGGTCAAGGAGGCCTAGAAGACTTAAAATACAATAAAATAAATTTCTTCTTCGAAAATATTTTCCAAGAAGGGTTCTTTACAATATAAATGGACAAGGATACTTTACATAAACCCTCGAAGCCTTCAATTGAGGCTTTGACCTACAAACAATTGACCCAAGCATGAAACCCATGCTTTAATAAGTCAATTTATTTAATAATAAAATTTAATTTTATTTCTTTTTAAAAATATATTTCATCATGACTCAATACAATTATTAAGAATGTCACTAGTTATATTCTTCAACACCTAGGCTATCTAAGCAACTTACTATATTATTCTACGTATAAAGCTGCCAGTATATATTAATAATAAAAAAATTACATGGCATGGTTGTCACAAATACTAATCACGAGGATAATGTTCATGAATTGAACTTTTGACTTTAGGTTTCACTTTTCTGTCCTTGTCCCATTATAACGTCCCCTCCTCTAGCTGAGATATCAAATAGTCTATCTCATCCTCCATTCATTATACTCGATTATGGAGAGTTTGCATGCTTTACATAAGCTCAAGTATTTCCTAATGCATGGTGCATAAAGTAGAGTTGACCCAACTACTTCCCCCCCACGAATCCATAATCTCCTGAACTTCAAATTTCAAATGTAGAAAACAGTTTGAGTATAGACATATAATAAATTCTCAGTGCACTCCATATTCAAAGGTTTTAATACAAAATCTCAAGGAAGGGGTTCCACATTTGCTTTCTCTGCAATACTAGTTCCATTAGACATAATCAAATACAAGATGAAAACCATATAATTATAGGTATTGACATGAAGGGTATCTATGTAGAAAGCCTCTAGAGCTTTGATATACTCTGCAATCCAAAAAATCACTTGCTTCTCATAGTGTTATGATTAATATTGTATGAAATGTTAAACACACAATTGTTCTCCCAACATCATAATACATCCATAACAGGATAAGAACTTGATATTTGGTATTTCCCCAAGAATATGTTGATAAGGAATTTGTGATCCAACTAATAGAACTATTCACCACCCCCAACCACTAAAAATATTCCAAGAAAGGGTGGAAGGGAGAAGCTAAAATGCTTAAATCAAATGAAGGTGCAAAACTAACACTTGACCTAAATCCACAGAGACTAATGCTAACCTAGAAAATACCACTCCAACATCTTCTAATATGAACAGAGTCCCATAGGTGTTCACAGTGAATATAATAACTACAATAAACCACACTCAAGAATCCCCAAAGACACAAAACAAGGGAAATGGATTTCTCACTAGATTCCAAAATAAAGAGAAAGACTCCCAAGGGATGTCATTTCCATGTCTAGACACACAAGTTACCTCCCATACTATTTCAAATTCCTAGAAAAGTCAACAAGATCTCCCACATACCTGTAGGGGTATAAAATAAATAAATTTGAAAGCCCCAAAATTCCTCCGCAATAATTAAACATATAAGGAGCGATGCCCCTAAGGCATGCCTTTAGTAAGGAACAAACAACCGAAAAATAGACAGATACAAGATTTGTGACTAGGAAAGAAGGCAACCAAACGAAGGAACTAAAAATCACAACATAGCTTGATTTCAAGCTTACCTCTATCCTAGGGCCACATACGAAGGAAGATCCTCTGAGATTCTTAAAAGAGCCTCAATTGAGTGTGTAGAAAGACCACTGTCCAACACTAGCATCCCCTCCACATTTCAAGTTTCTTTAAACACCAAGAAAAATACTTGACACACCTAATTTGATCAATGTCAATAGTATGATTTTCCTTCGAGCTAATCATGAAAAGGTCAGCCAAGAGACTAAGGGTACCTATTCCTTGCTACAGTACAATCAAATCAGCATATGGACACGACTAACCCATAGATTTCTCCTACAATAATACCCCCATATCTTCCATTGTCAATTGTATCTAGGCCCTGAGCGCAACTCTCATGCATTGTGTGCCTTCACACACCACCCCCATATATCATGCATTCTAAATTTTCATGAGAATATTTGCCTCAAGTATACATCTCACACAGGGGATTTCACATGCCTACCATGGGTCCTTGACACTGGATCCAAAGTAGGGGCCATGTATCCCCATACCAAATTATGATTATTATTTTTTTGGAAAAGAAATTGATTCAATACCTTATGGTTGGGGTACCATCATTTTTTCCCCTTACCATAGCAACTCTCCTTTGAAGAGTGTTGATCCAAAATTATCCATTTTATCTGCATTGGCATTTTTAGTCCTTAAAACATGGATACATTGGCTCTTATAAGGAATAAGATGAAATAAATGATGAATAATTTTGAATATTTGTGCAAGTTTATAATCATAAGGGAGAGATCCATTGATTAATTTAGAGAGAATGATTAGTGAATCACCAATCACTATCACTTACTAGATTCCTATTTTTACAATATGATTCAAACCCTTAAAGAAAGCATAAAGTTCTGCAACATTATTGGTTGCGTCTCCCAACCCCCATGAAAAAATATATTCCTATTGGTTTTCAAGGTGAAAAATCACCCCCCCCCACTCCTACCACCCTCATTTAGGGGACCATAATTAAGGATAATGAGATGGCTTATTTAATTCCTCATTCCAAGGATGGTAGCGAGGGAAAGTCAAAGAGTCTCCCATTCCACAACCCCACCCCCACTCTTATGTTTCTTTATTTAATTCCTTAAAATGTTTTCAAGGGAGCATAATTGATGGAAACAAAATGGATCCTTTAAATTCTAGATAACATATTCTAAGGAAAACCCTCAAGAACTATAAATAATAAAGTCTTTAGGGCATAAGGCTAGGTCAACAATAAGGCTTAAAATTGTTACAAAAATCTACTCATTATGAGCTCAAGACATCACTTGAAAGGATAGAACTTAGGTGGGGAGGATAACACTCCATCCCACAACCATTTGGGCTTAGACCCAATTGACAATGAGATGGATACTTGCAATAAAAGTGATTTTTTTGGGTCTAATTGTGGCAATGTTTTCTCATTTTGTTTGTTTTATTTTATGACCTAATAAAGCTCCATTCTAAGGCCTTATCCAACTTTAATCTATTTTGTAATAATTTGGGTCTACCTTTAATGCATAGGTTGTTGGATATGTTTATTAATGGTATATTGGGAAACAATGATTCTATTTGGTTCTTATTCCCCTTATTCTTTCTTGTGGGCTTACTACAATTTGGGAAATTTGGCATCATATTAATTTTGTTTACCCTTAGTATAATAGGTGATTTTCATTTGGTCTTCGCTATGTTTCTATTATAGTGATCTTGTCCCTTTTCATCATCGATGTACATCAACATATAGACCTTTATGCTCCATGCAAAAATTCAAACATTCATAGAGTAATAAGAAGGGTTGTGCATCAATTTGAGGATTTTCAAGTCACAATCTCACACCTTAACACCAGAATGTCCTCTTAATTAGAAGCTTCATTGTATGAAATGTAAAATTGGAAGCAAATATGCTCATCCAGGGCAAACACTTTGAGAGAATTACAACAAACCATAACATTATTACCTAAAAAGTTATCACCAAGACATAATTTACTAGGTTGATATAAATATACCATTTCGTATGGGTTTTACAGATTAAAACCCACTTTCACTTAAGGAAATAGCCCAAGGAACCACTTTTCCTAAGTTATTTCCATTAATTAATTTACCCACAAGAGAATAACCCATAAATTCATTAATTTTATGTTATTCTCATACTTTTACTGATGAAGTGAAAATAAAATAAAAGATTTTCACTCACATTTTCCCTTTCCATAGGAATAATTTAATAAATAATTTATTTATTAATCATTCCTTAATCCTTTCAACATTCTTAAAGGAATAATTTATTAAAGCATCATTTAATAACTATTTCTAACTTATTTGACCATTTCACTTAGAATTAATTTAATAAACCTATTTATTTATCAAATATATATATATATATATATATATATATATATATATATATATATATATATATATTTGAGTTAATTATATAAATAAATATTATTGACCATTTCTTTGAACTTTTCTTCTCACAAATAATAATAAAACACCAAAAGTGGTTATATCTTGATTTGGTCCAACAAATATTTTATTATTCGAACATATTAAAATCTAACCCAACATTTTATTATAGATAGAGAGGTTTTTTCCACTCATTCTTACCATGACCATTTTATCGTTGAATTTTTGCTTCTTTGTCATTTGAGCTCTCCATTAGAGTTTCTTCAACCATTTTTAAACTCTACATACCACACAAGGAAGGAGCCACTATAGTTGTAGGAAGGGGATAAAATAACCCTCCCAAGAAGGAGGACATTGCGACCCATGTTTGTGCATCTTACTCCAGAGGTGTTATATTTCCATACTTTTAATAAAATCCCTTTCATTGGATATGGGAATATTATATTTTTTTAATGTTTCATATATTGTTTATTGCTACACACTTTTTGTTATTTTCTTTCTAGTTTTGCATATTTGGTATAAGCATATTCATCATTACCATTTTAGGGTTTTAAAACCCCATTTTGTTATTAAGCTACTTATAACCACAATAGAAAAAGGTTTTTTTTCTAACCCTTGTGTAGGAAACTGTCTAACACATAACATGCAATTTCAAATGGTCTTAATACTAACCATGAGTTCACACTCTATGAATTCTTCTACAAAATTTTCAATTGGGTCTTTCAAGGCAGTAACTAAGGAGGACATTATAATTGAGAAAATTCACAGGGATATGGAATTTAAAAAAATCCAAAGAAAACATCATATAAGAAGTCCATAGTGGACATGCTTTTCATTAAAAAGTTCAAGACTTTATATATTTTTAGTAAGTACTTTTAGTAGGCCAATATATTGAAATTTATAAATGTATTCTTTTTAGGTTTGCGAAGAAAAAATTAATAATAATATAGGCTATAAGTAGACCCTTTATAGTTTTGAATCCTTGACATCATAATATATTTTTATTTATGAATATAATAGTTTAATTTATCCCAAAATATTACATCAGTGTTTACAGTTTTCCATAATCCTACCAACCTCTCTCTTACCAGATTTATTTGCTAGTAGGTAATTACCAAAACAAATTACAAAATTCTAGAAAAAAATGGCTAACCAGAAACAAAAGGGCATATAAAACAGTAATACCTTTAATATTAGTATACAACTAGAAATGATTATGGATCTGATGTTGCTCCAGTCTAGAGCCCGATGGTGGTGGAGGCTTGAAGTCACAATGCACATATTTCTCCATGTGGTCAATTCTTCCTTCAAATATGTCTAGTTTCTCTCATAGGAACCACTACCCATTTGCAGGCTAGCCAATCTATCTTGAATATTCCACTGGTTACCCTAGATTTTGTTCATGAAGGTGATAATCTCATTCATATCATTGTGCCAATCTATACTAAGTGGATCCAAAAGTAGATTTATGTGTATGAGTTGACTTCGAAAGAAATCCTAAGTAGGGACAAGTTATTTATTACCAGAAGCATGGGATGGGATATGTTCAACAACCTCTCCTTGTCTTGGATCCTCCAATTGAAGTCTGCCATGTTTTCCTCTATCACCCATCCCCATCCTATCTCTGCCACGTTGATGGGGCATTTTGATTTGGATGGAAAACCAATAGGACTTAGAGATAAAAATTATATAGAACCATCGAAGGTGCCAAAATTTCCGAGACATCTAAACTCTCGAGCTACTCCTGAATAACCCTCCACTCAAATAATTACAAAAAAAACTCAAGATAGAATCCCAAGAGCTGGTTGACTGGGAGCTCGTAGCCCTCTAGTGGAAATACATAGAGTCCTCCATAAAATGAATTGAATGAGGAAGGTGACCCAAAAAGAAGGTGATTGGTCACATCCATTATAGACTAGGAACCCAAGCCCTTAATCAAAACTAACAAGCTCTTAGAGGCAAAGGTGAAACCAAAATTAGGAAATAACCATAACATCCACTAGAAAATCCACCAGAATGCAAAAATTCCAAATTCAATTGATAAGGTACCAAAAAAAAACCAAAGTAGTGAGGGCGACCTAGAGAGGTAGTGGGATGAAAAATCCCTCACCAGATAAACCCGTAAGACCTTAGAGAGAGTAGTTAAACCTCAATTTTGAATACAAGATACATGGCTATAAAGATCCCAATTTTTCCAATAAGGGCCCCAAAAAACCAATTACCAAAAATTGAGACCAATAAAAATTGAGACCTGGTAAACACAAAATGGGTGAACATTTAGCCATACCTTGTTCTAGGTATATGAACCCAGGATTGATCTGAACTGGCACTCAATTATATAGGGTAACACCACCAACACCTTAATTTTGGGACCAAACTGGTGTTGTGAAATTCTAGGAACCCTTGTGTTGGGATCCCAGATGTATTACATCTGAGAAGTCTTAACATCACCTTGAGCTCTCACTACTTCAATGCATGGCCTCTGATTAACTAGACCCTCAATTCTAGAAAAAGAACTAGCTCCTGGCTTCACCCCCTTCTCCAATGAAAGAAACTAGACACATGTACAAATGAAGGTAATTCCATTTATAGTGTCATAGAACAATATTCCTTGTAACCATGCGGGGTTAAGACCCTCCTTCATCTACATTTCCTCCATTGTAAAATATAGTAAATTAAACTTGCATTGAATTGAAATATATTTAATTCACATGCAAGTCTGCATGACGGAGGTGTGCCACACCACCCGACCTTAATAAACAAGGGAGTCAGTGTGGTGGCAGACACCCTCCCCAATGACCTCATCCATCCATTCGTTAACCCCCATCAAGGAAAATCCATCACTCCCTAAGATATTATTCATTTGATCAAGCCAATTGAATCGAGTTTGTAAAGGCCAGGAGAAGAGAAATTTAGATATCATTCTTGATTTTCCTAATTCGCCAACTGATATGTCGCCTTGTTTCTTATTTTGTGGGAGTGAGTTATAATAACGTATGGGAAAGATGTTAACTGTTGTTGGACTTGAGACATCAAAAGTTCTAATCACCAACTTTTGACAACTTTAATAGTCGTAGCTCCATATATAAGATTATGAGTTGTATCAATTACTAGTTGGGAGTCATCGTCCAAATTACTATTTGAGAAACCTTCATCCCTTGCGATCCTCAATCCTTTTTCTAGGGCTACAAAATATGCTACATTATTGTTGGTAAATCTAGAGTTACCAACATAAATCCATAAGGTTTTTCCTAACTAGTCTTGAAATATTTCTCTATACCCAACTGAACCTAGGTTGCCTTTAGAGGCCCTATCAAATTTGAGCTTGATAAAACTAGGGGGAGGAAGAGTAAATCAAGATGGATATGGTCTAGATATCAGGGGATGATATACCCTACTTAGAGCTACCATGTCCTTTGAGATTAAAAGGTTTTTACTATTCTCGTCTCTTGCTGGTTAACCTTGTATCATACTCTCTTTATTTGAATTGTATTAATTTGTTGTACAATGTAACTGCAAATTTCATATAATACAATTACTACCCATTTTAGTTTTTTAAAAATAGTAATAATCAATCACAACACCTATCATTTAAATTTCACATTTAATTTTTTTTATTTAAAATAGTTGTATTCTTACACCATATAATGGGTTGTGATGTAATTGAAGTATTTGCAATGTATTTTTGCTCCTTTTCACATGCAATCAAGGGTGAAATATTTTTCTTAGTTTACAAAAAGCTTCAAATAACCATTTAAATTTAACCACCATAATTCCACTACTTATATGATTGAGTTTAGGCGTGTTAGAATTTGAGAAATCATGTTTTGACATGAAAATTACGAAGACTTTGTAAAAAAATCACCTAAAATGATTTTTGAGTACACATAAATCCATAAAATATTTTTAAAATTTTTCTACTTTTTACCCAATTATTACGAAGAAAGTGCCATGAAAATCCAAGTTCCAAAGTGATAATTAGACCATAATTCCCCTTAGAAGGTGCAAAAGTTACAATGGATTTGTCGTTGAAAATGTATTTTAAGAAATTTTTTAATAAACCAAAACATATAAATGTTCATAAGGCACTTTTTTCTCTTACTTGGATTTGCATTTTCATTTTATCCATGTTAATATAATGATCTAGAAGAATAGTCCTTGATGGGAGTGAGCATGCAAATCGAAAGGGGGTCTCGGGGGTTGATCTCACCACCTTGTCTACGTGACGTGCATTAAAGAGTAGGGGGCATGACTTGTCCCTAACATGTAAGTGCTTGTAACATCATAGATTGCTATTAATAGTCGCAAAGGGTGGATGAAACTGGCCTTATTCCTGGTGGTCTAGTTGGGTTCTTGGGGTCGATGCAAGGTTGAGGAGTCGACCTCCATGCTGTTGGTGTTATTGTTTGGTCTTGTTTTAGGACAATGCCATTTTTTTGTGTAATTGAATCTCATACTAAGCAGCCTATATATCATATGGAGTTGGGGAATCAGAGGTGGGAGGGGAAACTCTATCAATGTGAGGTGAATTCCAGTTTCAGAGCTTGGTAGTGATAGTATGTGAAGGATTTCTACTATCAACGTAGGCTCGACGACTCAAATTTTACTGCAGTTGGACCTGATTTTCCTGTATGATTCTTTATCTGGTTTTGTGAGACCTGTGTTAGTAATTGTGTTAGAAAATCCTGTTGTGGTAGGGTTAAGGGAGAACTTGGGAATTTTTTTCCTTTTGGTAATTTGGATTGATTTGGCTTGAAAAGATAGAGGTGAACACTAGTCTAAGTGTGTTATATCTCATGTTTAGTCTATCCAAGTCGTTTTATACAAAATCAACCTCCTAGTTCAATTTATTTAGGCTTAAGTGTTGAATGTATTATCTCTTAGCTTGTCTGTGTTTTTATCTCTAGCTGAATTCTCAATTTTCTATGGGCTACAAGGGGGGAGGAGTGAATTTCCCTTGGGAGCTTGGGAGTAGTGCTTCCTTTATTTGTTTATTTTGGAGTCCATTTTTTGGTGATACATTTTTTATTTGGTAATTTTGTACTCTGTTAGTGTTTTGTCAGGTGACTATTCTCGCCAAGTTCTTGGTCGGGGTTGTTTGGATAATTTTCAGAGGCTTGAACCCCTCCCTCTTTCCATGCCATCCAGATAATGCATGCAATGTAGGAGGGGTGGACGCAGAAGTAGTATGTAGTGAAAATGTGGGGCTTAAATTTTCCCCTAGGATTCGACCACAACATATTTTAATGAAGGGCCTCCTGAGATTAGATGGGAAATAAGAAAATTGTAAACTTAATCGGGTGCTGAGAGGCGATCCTACTCTAGCTATGAGATACTAGAGGATGTTTCTAGCTGGGTTCCCGACCTTGGTCACATTAGGGTATGAAAAAATAAATACCTGAATATTTTTGCTCTTCATTAGCAGATGAAGACTCTGTTTGTTCGGGTAATGAAAGATAAACAAGTGGAAAGGAACAATGTGTTTGCTTCACTAGAGGACATTAAGAGGACATTGAAGAACCAATGATTATCCATGGATATGCTTGACGAAAGGTTAGCACATGTAGAAGGGAATATTCATTATGGCTCTTATATCATTGCACCCCGTAGATCGAGTACAAGAGACCCTACTCCTATTTTTTCTTCTGACTCCTAATGAATATTAAGTCTGCTAGTATAATTAGAATTTTGTTATATTTTGAAATGTCTGTTTTCTTTGTAATTTGAGCACCTTTCAAAAGAAAATTTGGAGTATTCTCTTGGCTAGTAAGAATCCCCACTATGGACATGATGTAACAACTCTGTATTTTTGGAGATATCGTGGTAATATAATGCCTTTTAATTTACAAAAAAAAGGAGTTTGAAGAATAGAACTTTGAAAGTTACCCATGGAAATGATGTATAGAGTTTGAGAGTTATATGGAAGTGTTGTATAAATGAATATTTGGTGTAAAATTTTTTACACACTTTAGAATTTAGGTTATTTTAAAAGGAGTTGTTTAACAATCATACATTTTAGAGTTTTTGGTCAGAATTTAGCTAAACAATTTTTTGGTGAGATGATAGTTTTTGTTGTTTAAAATCCATTTTTGAATGCATAAACGAATTGAGCATCCTAAAAGTCCCCCAGGGCACTTGGATTGTACAAATTTCACATATGAAACTAATGATTCCAAGAAATTCATACTGAATTTTAGGCAAATTTGATTGAAAAATGTCCCAAAAAACCTTCAAAATATCTAACAATTAGACTACAACATTTTAAAATACATTTTTTTATAGTAACATGCATACAATTTAGTTTTATAATTAAAAGATAAAATTTGATATATAGAAATAAAGTTATGTTGTATGAGTCTTTACAATGAAGAAATGTTAATAATATAAATTTGGATATTCAAAATAGTTGAAAGTTTTATCTAAATAAATATTATATATTAAAAATTTTAAAATGATATAATATATTAGATTTGATTAGGTTAATATAATAAATTTTTTTTTTTTTTTTCATTTGGAGTTATTTGGGTGGTTGAGTAAAATGATTGTTATTCTAGATCTATCTAAGTGTAAATCCCTACTAGTGATACATTGAGCTTTGACACCTTTGAATATTATTGTTGTAATGACTTATATTTTGAAAAAAACAAATTTTTTTTTTTTTTTAAAGCTTGGTAATACCTTTCATATTTCTCATTTCTCTCTCTCTCTCTCTTTTTTAAAACTCCATCTTCATCAACATGTCCAGATACATCACCTCGATCGGGGAAGGGAATTGAACCTGTGATGAGTGCTGTAATAGCCCGCCTCATAACCCGCCTCATCACCGTTTAACCAAGACCCCACAAACATTAAAAAAAAATACTATAATTTCAATACTAAAGTTATTTAGTAATTTCAATATTATAATTATTTGAGAAATATAGAGATTTAATATAGTAATTTCAATACTATAATTATTTGAGAAATATAAAGTTTTAATTGTAAATTTTAAAATAGTTTGAAATTAATGGGTCTTATTCTCAGTCCAAAGGAAAAAGGAAATGCTATAGTCTTAAATGAGTATAACTATAGCATTTCCTTTTTCCTTTGGACCGAGAATAAGACCAATTAATTTCAAACTATTTTAAATTTACAATTAAAATTTTTTATTTCTCAAATAATTATAGTATTGAAATTATTAAATTAAATCTTTATATTTCTTAAATAATTATAATATTGAAATTATTAATTTAATTTGTGTTAATATTTATATGAATATATCAAACAAATTTTTTAAACCTTAATATTTATAATTTATCTAGAAAATAAAGAAAACTATATATATATAAGATTTTTCACAATTTTGTAAAATTAAACTTATATATATATATATAAAAGCTTCTGACCTTTTGTATATGGGAAAATAATTAGTATTATTCTTGTAATATGAAAATACCAACATAGATTTATGTTAACCTTAAGGATCAAATCTCTTAAAGTCTAAACCTCTTTTAAAGTGCAAAGCTGAAAAAAAGTTTGCACCCATAAAGATTTTAATCCCTCTCAGTGCTTGATAGATCATGGGTTAACATGGATCTATGCATGTCATATGTCGATTCCATGCAAATTATGAAAGCAACATAAATGTTCTAACCCCATACACAAACACAAAAAATATATGTAACAATGAAGGAATTACACCTCTCCTTCATTATATAATATATGGAGTCCCCCCATATATTTTTGCTTTCAATTATTTTATCTTTCTAGATAAAAATGATATTAAATTAAGATATAAATTAAAGTATTTTATTTATGGTCACAACGATTTTTTTGTTATTAGTATTATTTAATTTGTTAATGCTATTATTATCTTATGATTTTTAAATGTAATGTTATGAGCTAAGCTATTGATCCCCATGGTAGGAAAACAAAATTGTTAATTTATTAAACTTTTATGTTTAATTTTGGTTCAGAAATAAACTTAAATGCTTTAAAATTTATTCATATGCACAACCTTAAAGTGAGTATTATTATATTTTTTAATTTAAATAATTTTTAAAATAAGATAAAATCATTCATATTCACAACCGTGAGTATTATTAACATTTTTTAATTTAAATAAGTTTTAAAATAAGATAAGTATAGTTTGGTTCTTATTTTATTGTAATATTTTCACTAAATATAATAAAAATATTTATAAAATTAAATTAGTATAATAATTAAATAAATATTAAAATTATTTATATTTTAATTTAATAATATAAAAATTAATAATGATCAATACAAAAAATATAATTTTAATTTAAAATTTTTATATATTACAAACTAGTTCTTAATCTCCCATTTCATCAAAGTTGAAACTTCCCCAAAGCTTTCCAATTCTCAATTCTTAGCTGATTAGGGATGTTTCATTGTTGTTCCTAAGTTAGTATAGCTTAAACATGGGAATTGAGGGAACTAGTTTAGAAAACATTAGGAATGGTTCTATGCAACTATAAAATAGACTATATACAATATTAAATCAAATTTCATAACTTAGTAATTTGAGTGAGTCACAAGATTAAATCTTATGACTAGCAAAAGCCAATGGGTGAAGTACTTCACGAGGATCAAATTTTATGACTTAGCAAGAGCAAGTCTTATAGACCAACCCATGCTTTCAAATTATGATATGAAAGAGATTGTTTCTCTTATATATATGTGTTCATGATTTTCCAAACTAACTTATGGTTTAAGAAATTCTATTCAAGCCATTAAAATCACCTCCCTCATATCACACAAATTTTCAATAGAACTATTTTTTTCTAGTTATTTTAAATTTTAAACATTGATAACTTTATAAAAAGAAATTAAATCCTCAAAATTCAATTACACTAATAAAATTCAATTATTATTATATATATATTTAATTAATTTATAAAAATTAAATCCCACAAACTAACAATAATAATTATATATATTTATTTCATTTATAGATTTAATTATTTATAAAAATTAAATTACACCAATAACAATTTATTGTAAAATTAAAATGTATTTTATATTTATATTTGCATATCAATTAACATCAAATAATTTATATTTTAGAAAACATTAAAACATAATTTACATATCAAACCCTATACACTTTTTTTTTCAATAAGAAAAAAACGCTGTAGTATTACAGTTCATATCAAACAGCATACACTTGCCAATTATGGCACTTCATTTGATATCATGTCGACTTAAGATTCACTATCAACAGGTCTTTTAAATTTTCATTTAAATATAAACTTTATGTTCTCTTACAATTTTATTTTGCCACTTTTCATGCAAAGTAATATAATAAACTTTGCGTTCCTTTTCCTTTTTACTTTATTTTGAAATTATGGTAATGCGTTTATAGTTGACTTAGAATTATGTAATTTGTTTTGTTTTATTTTTTTAATATAAAAGTAATTCCATATGTAATTTTCCTAATTTCAATAAAAATAAAAATGTGTTCGTCTTTTATATCTAATGATAAAACTGGTATATAATGATAAAACTTCCTAATTTCAATAAAAATAAAAATGTGTTCGTCTTTTATATCTAATGATAAAACTGGTATATAATGATAAAACTTGAGTATATCAATAAGTTGGTGCTAAGAAATTCGATAATTCTATTCGTGCATCGAATTATTCGATAAAAATTAGATTCGGTTCATGGTCGCTAATAGCGTTACAGTTTTTTTCAGTCGAAAGAGAATTGGTAAATCGTGTCAGTAAAGCAAGTGGAATGCAGATGCCGAGCAGGTCACAGAATTGGTAGTTCCTAATGGTAACTGGAATGCAGATGCGGAGCAGGTAGTTTGGATTTGTAATGGTAAGCGGAATGTAGATGTAGTTTGGATTTGTAATAGTAAGTGGAATGTAGGTGTGAAGTAGTGATAGTTGGGAAATAGAAATTAATTAAGAATGAGAAATTTCTTAAATTTAAATTTTAACTTGTTTTTCTAGGTTTTAAAAAGCTGAAATAACTGGAAAGAAAGATTTTAGTTTAAATTTAAAAGTTTATAAAAAGTAATTAAGTTTAGTAAATAGAAATTTTAATGTATTTTTTTAGGTTTTAAAAAGTTGAAAGAACCAAAAATGAAATATTATAATTTAAACTTAAAAGTTTATAAAAAGTAATTAAGTTTTATAAATTTTATAAAAATAAGTTTTGAATATTTAGTTTTTAAATATGTATCAATTAAAATGGATTTAAAAAAAAAAATTAGGTAATATTTGAGATTTGAAATCAGGAGCGGATTTATTTTTCACTTCAAATATTTAATTTAAAAAATATTTTAGATAAGATATGAAATAGATTTTAGAGATAATTGACGAGTGTGATTGTGTTTTTGTTCAATAAATTGTGATTTTAAAATTATTATCAAAATGATTAAAAATGATTTAAATATTAAAATGAACGAAAATAATATGAGTAAGAAGCATTGTTGTTACAAATATATATATATATATAGAGCTATACTATATTTTTGTTTTCGAATTAAATTTTTTTAATCTTATGTATCAAATCTTTTGGTGAAAATCACATTCGAGTAAATTGTGTCAATGCGAACCAGCCAGTGTGGTTCATCATCACGACAACATGAGAAATGTGATCTATGACTCAACTTAAATAGATAATAAAGCTTCAATTAGCCGTTGTAGAATAACGTCTAGTTTGACTATAAAAAATATAAAAATATATTTATATTATCTATTTAAGCTAAGTCCTATATCATATTTCTCATCTGGTCCTGATGATGAACCACACTCGCTAGTTCGAAATGCGTCGACACAATTTACTCGAATGTGATTTTCACCGAAATATTTGATACATAATTTATAGATCACAGAGGCCAAATTCCTAAATTTTATCTCATCATATTGAATTCGAAATTGATAGCTATAGAGCTTATAATTATTAAAAAAAATTCATTAACCTATATAACTTGGTCAGGGCTTTCAACCAAGATTTTTTTTTTCCTGTGCATCTGTTACCTTTTTGGTATAAGGAAACAAAATTTCATTAAGAGAAACCGAATATTATGTAAATGCCGATGATAATTACAAAAATTAAAAATTTATCATATCTTCTGTGTGTTTTACCTTTTGGGTATATTTATCATATCTTCTGTGCATTTTACCTTTTTGGTATAGGGAAAAAGGATATCGTTAAGGGAAACATAATATTATATAAATGAGGATGATAATTATGATAATTAAAATATTATTGAATTAGGAAAAATCGTAATAAGTATTTTAAAGAATTTTTTTCAAACTTAAAAATAATTGAATGATTATTTTTTTTATTGCTATTGGATCATTGTTTAGGATTATGCTTGGTTCCCTAATTGTTCGAGTTCAATTAGGGGAATAGTTTTCTTAAAAAATTCAACTTTATATAAATGTTTAAAATGGGCTTTCTCATTGAGCCTTGGCGTTCTTTCCATAAGCCACCAACAGAGAAGGAAAATCATTTTGGGAGAAAATTCTTGATTATTGCCACCAACCACAACATTTGAGCTAAGCTCCATATTTTATGCATCTTGGGCCTTAGGTTTAATATAGCACGAAGGTACTGGACCTGCCACCAAGAAATCTAACCAGCTAGCCTATATGTATGCCTCCATCTTTCCAATCCAGCTGCGGCTCATGTCATTCATGGTAAAAACATAGTGGGGGTCACAGGAGTTGAAAGCTTATTCTCGAGCGGGTCACACAAAGTAGGGATACACGACTCTTAACAAATGAGGGAACTAAAGGGCGACAATTGTATTGGGCCATGAGCCCCATCCAATATTTCAGTAATTAAAGTAACATTACATTGGCAAACGTGGATCTGACCGACTTCTCTATGCCACATATCACATTACATTGGCAAACGCGGATCCAACCAACTTCTCTATGCCACATATCACATTACATTGGCAAACACGGATCCGACCAACTTCTCTGTGCCACATATCACCATTAGAGTCACTCTATTGCCATGCATCCATTTAGATGTCTGCGAGTACGATATTTAATCATGCCAACTGCTCATTTGAAAATAGAGGGAACATTTTTCAAATCTAGAGACAACACATGCAAATACTTTCCTGTCCTCATTTCTTATTGTACTTTTTTTACACCAATTTTTATTACCATACTTCTATGTGGAAGGGATTTTAATTTTAGGTAGAATATTGTGACCCAATGACATGAAATGGTATTGAAACAACAAAGTGATGAGGGTTACGCCAACCAGAGATATAAATGGGGAATTAAATCAATTTCCATTGCTTGCTTACTTAGAGAGCAAGATGTAGAGTTGAAAGAAGCCTCTGAATTTTAGACTTCATCTTTGCCATTGGTTTTTGGTAGCTAGGTGGAGCATCACAGACAAAGATGAAGGACTGTAGCCTGCAAATATCGACAATAGACAAGAGCCTTATAGGTCGTTTGAAAATGCGGTTTTCTTTTATAAATGTTTGTCTTGGAACAAAATATGAAAGATTCCAAGCTTAGAACTATTAGAAGATTATAAGTTATGTATTGGATTATTTTCATCTAGTGCTTCGGTTTGTATGAGGGCTTTCTACTACTGGTATCATGGTATTGCAGTATAATTATTCTTGCATGGAGAATGTTGAATGTTGCAACAAGAAACAATGAAAGTGGCATCCGGAAACATCATCCTTGATCCTAGTGAAAAATAAGCACCTAAACTAGGTGGGGCCCACAGAAGCTATTTTAGGTGTATGTCTATTTTTAGACATGTTGAGCAAAATCTAAAATTAGCAGGAGGCTGACTCTAGATGATTGAGCAAAATATATTTTTAGATGAGTTTATTTTTTAGTTGTATGGGCGAAGTCTATTTATAGATTGCCTATCTAAAATTAGAATGCATGTCAATTATTATTAGCCCTTAATAATAATCACAATAAATAATAACTTATTCTCCTGGAGCACCTGATTTCAGTTAATAGATGTGGCAAACCAGTTGATTGAAGGAATTTCGAATTCTAAGGTTGGTTGGTGACTCATGCATGGTGGAATCCGTTATAATTGATAGTGGCAAGTTGTAACAGAGTTGGAAGAGTAGTTATGTGAGTTGTTATTTAGTTTAACTCAGTTCAATGAGTTAAACTCAGTTGTGATAGTTGTAATTGAACATATGGTAATGAAAGATGAGTGAATTAATTATTTAATTAATTCACAAGTAGTGTCTTACTTGCAACTGAAGAAATACAACAGTTAACTACTTGCATGTCAGATCTAGTGGAGACCCAGTGGAGAGATAGGTGAAAGGGTGAGATGGACTATTTGTTGTGACTATAGTGGAGCATTCAATGTAGAAATTTGCTGAATAATGATCAATTATTCACCGAGACTATCTTGATCACATACAATTCGAATTTATATGCAACACATAATCTCTTCCACTTAGATCATCAAACATGCGGAAATAAAATCAAGCGATAACACATCAAATCATCATACACATTAACACAGTATGTATGGGGAAAGCTTATAGCTGAAAACCCCGCAGCTATTGTGTATATTATAATGGAGAAATCATGTAACAAACTCAGTATAATACTCCTCACAAGTACTCAGTACTTTCTCATGAAGTTACACACAAACTAGCTCAGTTTTGAACAGGTTACTGGTTCAAAACTCACCGCCAATTGCCTTGCCTCTATCGTGCAATCCAGGCCTGTCTATATAGAGATCCAAGGTTCAAATCTCCTTGGCTTGACAGCGCAATTATCATGGGAAATTCCTCCAAGTGTGGTGCAAATCTCATGCACAACTGATGTCGCCACTGATAGCTAACTCCACCCTTTCATCTACCTCTTTCATTGGTCTCCACTGAACTGATCATGCACTGTAGTGAACTGATGTCTTATTGAGTTGAATAATGAGTTACTAATCAATGAATTAAATAATATTTAATTCACTCCACTCATAACTAATTGATTAGCTAGTTAAACTAATCTCAACCAGTTCAACTAAAATAAACAGAACACAACTCCACTAGCTGTCTCATTAACTCACCAAACTTCGCCACCGACGTACTTCATCCATCTGATGAATGTGCCACCCCATCTGCGCTGAGAGAGCAAGGATCGTCCGTATGGAAGAGTACCTTGCGACAGGTGCAAAAATCTCCTCATAGTCAATCCCCTAGATCTGTGAAAAGCCACGGGCGACAAATCTCGCCTTGTACTTCTCCACACTCCCGCCAGCTGCCTGCTTCACCTTGTAGATCCATCGCGAACCCACCACTGATTTCCCAACCGGTCTTGGGACAACCTCCCATGCACTGTTCCCGACGATCGAATCATATTCTTCGATCATGGCATCAACCCATGCAGGTTCCTCCATAGCTTCCTCAAAAGAGGATGGCTCCGTCACGACACATTTACTCACAAGAGCCATGTATCCATTGCATCGGCCAGGAGACTATTCTGTCACTAAATAGGTGGTCCTAAAACCTTCTCTTCATCCCGAGCCGCCGCCGCCATCAGAGTGCGCATGCGCCCTCTGATGGTTGGCGCTGCATGGGTGGTTTCTTCCACCTCTTGAACTTCCTCTTGTGGTTGATCGACATCCGGAAGCTCCTACTTAGGAACTAACATCTCCTCATCTGCATGCAAGTGTAGCTCCCTCTCAAGCGAACACTGCATGGCTTTCTCCTACTGAAATTTTATATCCCGTCGCACAACAGTCTTGCGACTCTCTGACAAATACACCCAATAGTTGTGAGGTGTATCAGTGTGCCCCACAAATATTCCAACCTCAATGGTTTGATCGAGCTTCCTTCTTGCATCCTTTGTCACATGCATGTAGACAGGAGAGCCAAAGATCCGCAAATGGGAAATATCAGGCCTCTTTCCAGAATAAGCATCCTCCGGTGTACTCATGCCAAGAACCTTGTGAGGACAATGGTTCTGCACATACACTGCTGTATTGCATGCCTCAGCCCACAAGTGAAGGGGTAGGCCCTGATCATGCAACATCGCCCGTGCAACACCCATGATCATTCTGTTCTTCCACTTAGCCACCCCGTTCTGCTGTGGGTTATGGGTGCGATGAGCTCTCTCCGAATCCCTTCTACGCTGTAGAACTCCTTGAATTCAGCCGAGATGAATTCACCACCGTTATCACTCCTTAGAGCAATCACCTTCTTCCTCGACTCCTTCTCGACTAGTGCTTTAAACTCATAGAACTTCGCAAATGTATCGCTCTTCTTCTGCATGAAGAAGATCCAGCACTTTCGAGAGAAATCATCAACAAAGATCACATAGTACTTGTGCTTTGCTGTCGAAGCTACTGAGAAAGGTCCACACACGTATGTGTGGATTCTCTCAAGGATCATCGTGGCGCAACTATCCTTCTCGTGAAATGTGGCTTTCACATATTTTCCCAAGGTACACCCCTTGCACTAATCTGACTGCGCAAGAGTGCCCTTAGGAAGCCCAGTAGAAATCTGTTGCAGTATCTTCAAAGCTCCATGGTGAAGGTGGCCCAATTTCCGGTGCCACAGCTCACCATCATCCCGGCTCACCACTTCTCCTACCTTGCATGCCATTGCTGCGCAGCCATCTACTTGCAACTGATAAAGGTTCTTGACTCAAACCCCTATCTTCCTGTGTCTCCAAGAGTTCCATCGCGCAGAATGCTTTTCCTTCGTCGAAGACCACATCATACCCCTTATCCTCCAACATCGCCAGCGTAGATCAAGTTCTTCTTTCAATCCAGACATGCATGACATCCCTCAATACAAAGGGTTTACTCGCATTCTCCAAAGGATACGGTACCGATACCAGTCGCACTGTATCTACCGTCATCGCCCATCTCGATGTGCATACCCAAATCCTTGTCCTCCAGATCTGAGAACAACTCCCGATCTCCTGTCATATGAAATGACGCACCGCTGTCCAAGAACCACACCGATCCCATCACACTTGAAACCAAGCATGCAATCAGTGAAAAGTCAAGCTCGAACCGTGAAGCCAAAGCTTCTCCATCTGCAGATCTTCCCGCTTGCTTGTTCTTCTTCTTCTTTGGACAATTGGTAGCATAATGTCCGTGATCATGGCAGTGAAAACATTTCACTTTCGCCATATCATGCTTCTTGCCCTTAGCTCCAGAATGAGAGGTTTTCTTACCCTTCCCTTTCTTAGCTTTGGACACCAAAGCGCAGTTTTCTTCATCAGCTCCCTTTGATGAAGATCCATCTCGAGTAGTCCTCCTTATCTCCTCCTCCATGAGATCCGCCCAAAGGCGCTCCCATCCCGGCAGCTTCTCCCGACCATTGACACTATCTTGATATGAGTGCCAAGCCTTCGGAAGACCAAGGAGAGCCAAGTCGACCATGTCCTCGTCTTCGACAGTCACCCCCACACTTCCCAGCTCATCTCTGCATTGAGTGAACTTCGTGAGGTATTTGGCGATACTGTCGCCTTTCTCCATCTTGATGTTCCCGAGCTTATCTTTGAGCGCCAGCTTCCTTTGGTCACTCTTACTCTGGAATAGATCCGTCAAAGCTTTCCACATTAAATATGGAGTAGCCTTTCCATGCAAGTTGGATACAATATGATCCTTGACGCCCTCCAACAGGATCCTTCGACACTTCGCCATCTTCTTTTGCCATGCATCGACTTCAGCAGGATCAGTGGGCTTTTGGACATCCGTATCTACGAACTCCTTCAGACCATTATCTTCTAATACTGTCTCCATGCGATCCTTCCATGCAACATAATTCGAACTGCCTTCAAGAGCATATTCGAGTCGCAAACCGTTGAAAGACATTTTCAACACTGGCACCAAGAAAACAAAACTGCTGCAAAATTTCGAATTCCACCTCAAAGCTCAACTGCTCTAGATCTGTGAGAACAAATTCTTTCTAGCACAGAGATTGACTGCAAGGGGCATTTACCAGACCTTTCACTTTCTGAAGAAAGATGAATCCGGAGGCTACCTGGCCCGCATGCAGACTCTGTCTACCGAAATAAGTTTGTAATCACTGTGATGATCAATCTCTGCTTCAATAGCTCCGATAACATGTATAAATTTGCTAAATAATGATCAATTATTCACCGAGACTGTCCTGATCACATACAATTCGAATTTATATGAAACACATAATCTCTTCCACTCAGATCATCAAACATGCGGAAATAAAATCAAGCGATAACACATCAAATCATCATACACATTAACACAGTATGTATGGGAAAGCTTATAGCTGAAAACCCCGCAGCTATTGTGTATATTATAATGGAGAAATCATGTAACAAACTCAGTACAATACTCCTCACAAGTACTCAGTACTTTCTCATAAAGTTACACACAAACTAGCTCAGTTTTGAACAGGTTACTGGTTCAAAACTCACCGCCAATTGCCTTGCCTCTATTGCGCAATCATGGCCTGTCTATATAGAGATCCAAGGTTCGAATCTCCTTGGCTTTACTGCGCAATTGTCATGGAAAAATCCTCCAAGTGTGGTGCAAAACTCATGCACAACTGATGTCGCCACTGATAGCTAACTCCACCCTTTCATCTATCTCTTTCAATGGTCTCCACTGAACTGATCATGCACTGTAGTGAACTGATGTGTTCTTGAGTTGAATAATGAGTTACTAATTAATGAATTAAATAATATTTAATTCACTCCCCTCATAACTAATTGATTAGCTAGTTAAACTAATCTCAACTAGTTCAACTAAAATAAACAGAACACAACTCCACTATCTGTCTCATTAACTCTACCAAACTTCTGCCACTGAAGTCCTAACTGAAGTCAACCATGCATGTGCCATCAAACCCTTGGGAATCACGTGATTCCTCTATCAGTTACATGAGCCACTTCTGTAGCTCGAATTGAAGTGCTCCAAGAGAGTAAACTGCTGTTTAGAGTCCAAATATTATTAAGGGTAAATAATATTTGACTTCCCTATTTTTAGGAGAGGCAGTCTAAAAATAGACTTCGACCTCTTCGACCTATAGGTCACAAAAATAGAGTCCCATCTATTTTTACCAACATTACCAATGCTCCAAGAATCTCATACTGGAATCCCCGGACCATGCTCCATATGTCTAAAAATAGACATAGTCTAAAAATAGACTTTGCGCCAGAATTTGCCTGCAGGCCCACTTAGTGAAGGCGACTTCATTTCACTAAGCTCCATCATCTTGCTGCATTCTCAACATTCAATGCATCCACACACACATTGGATATGCCTATGAGTATTGCACAGTCAAGGCAAGGTAAGGTCAAATTTATTCAGGGTTATTCTTCAACAGGGATTGCGCAGTGGAGGCAGGTTGTCAGGAGCAAGAAATTGGTGCATGGAGGTGCAAATTTCTGCAAGACAGTGTGAGACGATTGTATATTGTACTGAAAGCTCTATGAGCTGAGCTTTGTATGAGATATATGAGATTGTTTCATGATCCATTGATATACATAATATATGATGTTGGGTTTTTTAGCTTTAAGCTTTCCCGGTAAAACATCTTGTTATGTGCGATTGATTTTGCTTCATATGTGTTTTGTAATTGGCGATTTAATTTCTGCAAAGAATTAAGTGGAAGGATTCTATATTTAACATAAGATTAATTTGTTAGATCAGGAGGTTCCAGAAATACATTATTGTGTTTATAAATTTCTATAGAGAATTGCGTATTTTTTTCACCATTGTTTCTTGACATCTCAATGTTTGATTGAAGCAATAGAACTATGAATGGGTTGATGGAAAAATACGTGGAGTTGAAAGACAAATAATAATTGACCACTTCAGTGCACCTAATAATAACATGTTTTGGGGAAAAACCCGGCCACAAAAATTGGGGAAAAACCTGGCCATTGCACCTAATACTAACAGGTTTTAGGGATAAACATGGCCACAATAATTAGGAGGTAATGGCAAGCCTCACTTTCACAGTAATAGAAGTTGCAATATATTATTATTTTTTAATATTAAATGATAGTTTCTATTTAAATCATGGTTTCTATTGAAATCCGAGACAAGAGGGGTCGATTGCTTGCTTTGTTCCACGTAGAGAAAATAATTTGAAGAGGTGTTAAAAGTGGAGAGGTAGGGCGTGGGAGAGACAAGTCGTCAGGAATCAAATAAAAAACCTTCTGGAAAGTGGTGATGCTTCATCACATCAAATGATTTGAGGTAGCACAGAACCTTCTGGACAGTGGTGATGCTTCATGACATCAAATGAGTCGAGGTGATACGTTGAACCTTTTGAACAAAGTCGGTAACCCATCAAATGACTGTTGTCGGGACAGGAAGCAAAACAAGATTGGAAGTGTCATTTCTATACGCCATAGGGAACATTTTTTGGTCGGACTCTAGAGTTGGTGAAATGACAGTGTAAGAATCAAATTTTTGTGCCTGATTTTGCTGCACTTTTCCATCTTCTTTCTTTCCAAAATTTTCTTGAAGTTTTGGCTGAATATTGTACTAGAATTTCACTTTGGAAATGCTGTTGGAAAATTTTGGTACAAGATTTTTCTCCCTACCATGAAATTTAACAAAGACAATATCCCTTTAACAAAGGAAATATTTTCCTTGGGCGTTTTATTCAGTACAATTTTGTTAGTACCAAAAGTTTAAAGTACGCTCAGTTTTTGGTGGGCAAGAATGTGTCAATACCAGGAAATTTAAAGTATGCTCAAGGTATGCATTGAGAATCCATAAAATAATCAAAATATGGAAGATTTTGATCATTTAAATATTCATAGAAATGGAAGATTTGGATCATTTAAATATCCATATAAATGCATTTAGATAAAATTTTGAAATATGCTCGGGGTATGTATTTTTTAAAATCACAAATTTGTGGAAAGTGAGGCAACAATATATAGTTATTCTAGCAGAAGAATCTAGCTTAAAAATTAAAAGTCTAAAAGTATAAATAACTTGATATTGATAAAATGTGGCTCATAATCTATTCCAGATTTTTGATGTCCGAAATAAATTCTAAATATTGTATGTTCAATATACAAAAATATTTGAACGAGTAAAAACAAATAATTTTACAAAGAAATGTATAAATTTATTATTTTTTGAAATATTGAATTCCGGTCACACTACGTTAGAAATGAGTTCATATGCTGTCCGAAAATAGGTTCATTTAAATATCTTAGAAATTTATTTTCTTGTATCGCAGGTTAAGTCATTTTATCATTTTTGTGTGACGATTTCAAATAGTTTTTTTTTACTCTTGTACTCTGTTTCCCTCAAATTTATCTATTAGAGTATCTGTCTTTCGAGATTTCTGAAACAACTAAAAAATTTCCGCCACTGTTCCCTATTTCAGGTCTTTGAAATGGACAACAGACCTTCTATAGAGCTTCAACAGAGTCCATCCCATGCTGAATTGCATGCTAGTACGACGATTCCAGCACAAGGGAATGAAGTGGCTTCCATCAGGAAGTAGGTGAGGAGTAAGAAGAAAATTTTTGATGCTAAGTCCCCCGATTGGTTTCCTAAAGGATTGAATACAAAGATAAGATACTGAGAATCTAGAGTGAAAATAGGTTCAAAAGATAAGGTATATTTTAGGGTTGTGAGGCCTTTGTAAGAAAACCTAGCTCATAATGGATAAAAAATGTCTCATTTTAGTTTTCACCAATAAAATGGTTGTTTTCTGTAGTATTATGTTGAACAAGCTACCGGCTATCGATTTCGGTCTAAGCGGGAAGTTAAATCGTACCTAGAATCTAGCAAGAAGCCCAAGCCGAAGTCTAGGTTGCTATGAAGTGTCAAAGATGAAGCATCTACTGCTCCAGATACTGTTCTATTATAATATATCACTACATATATTCTTATGTTATAATATATCACTCGTAATACTTGATGTATATTTTTGTGAGTATGCATTTCATGAAATTATATGATTGCTTCATTTTGATTACTAGCCTAAAAACAACACCAGTACTCCAACAATGATTGTTGTTACTTATAATACTCCTTGTGAAATCATGTAAAGTATGTAAACTCTCAAGTCGTAGCCTTCCCACCTTCCCACCCTGTTCGGAGATGTGCTTAGCTGATATAGTGTTATTGGTCTTCTGGTCCTTACAACATATTAGAATGGAGATATATAAGTTCAGTGATACTCGTAATTGCTGTTATAGGCTCTCAACTGATGTTATTGGTCCTCAACGCCCAACCTTCCTGGGTGGTCCTCAACACCCAACCTCCCCGAATTATTCAAAGTTGTGCCAAGCTGAGATAGAGTTTGGTAATGGTGGTTGCATTTTATTACTAACCATTGTATTAGTAACCATGAGAGCCATGGAATATGGATAACATGCCATGAGAAACTGCGATTGTTAGAGACACTCAGTTACACGTATGAGATATTGAGTTACACATAAGAGCCTCATTTATGACAAAATTTTATGTTTTAGAATAATACTAGAAGTAATGCTCACACTACTCAATGATGGAAAAATGGGCTCGACCGTATTTTATTTAATACAAAGTTTGTAAAGTTTGTATGGTCTCTCTGCCTCGAGAAGAGGCTAAATAAGATCTCAAACTTTTCAAACTGTTCATTGGATAATGAAAAGTCGTTTTGGTGTTTAATAGGCTCAGTTAAAGGTGAATATAATATATACAATAAATATTTGGTTAAAATATTTTTAGTCTCTACAGACAGTGCATATTCCAATGCATATCGATTACAATAGTCCCTACCGGCCCTTTGGACAGGGACTAAAAACAAAAAGGTAATACTAAAAGGTACTTGAGTTGCAATACCTTTACATGTAATGCATTTTTTATTTTTGTTTTTCTGTGGTTTTCCTTTGGATTGAAACCAAGCTTGTTAATCAAATTCCAGTCCAATTTATGTTTGCAACTTCTTACCGAATCTCCATAACAACCAAATTTCTTAATCCAAACTATGGTATACGACAAAATGAGACTATTCATATTATTATACAAATGATTTCTTCCCTGATCATTTCAAACAATATGGTTGGGTCAACATCAAAATATAATCTGAAATAAAACATGGTTGGTTTTTAAATTAGAGTGCAACACATTCATATGGGTTTAATGTGGAATTCGTTGTTGGGTTGCGATTTATAATTTTGGGTTTCTCTACAACTCCAAATTGGGATACTTACCTAAAAATTAGTTTTAGACGACATATATAAGTGTAATATAAGTATATGTATGTATTTTTTGTAAGTGAGTAGAGAAACCTTATATTACTAAATAACCATTGAGTACAAAAAAATAGTTGGCCTGCCAGATTGAAAACCAGACTATGTGCAGTAAAACATAGTCTTGACCACACATTTATCGAGACATGCCATAAGGTTTTTTTGTCTCTCGTATCCTTTATACAGATCTACAAAATTAACTTTTCTACCATTATCAATTTAAAACTTACTATCGACCTGTCTAACATTCTATCTATATGTTCTGCATCTACAAACCCAACTAGCACCCAATAACTACTATATGGCCTAAGCAACCATATGACAAAACAAAGAAAAAAATGGACAAATTCATAATCATTTAACATTAGGAACTAGTGTTGCTTTTCCACACCTATTTTAGCTGCATGTGTTACTACCTCCATTGGATTTGTTGTTGGTGCCATCCCCACTACTTGAGTTTCCTGTTGGTGATCACCTGCTCCTGTAGTCTCCCTTACACGATATTTACTTAAACAGGCCAAATCTCCTTATTCTTGCCCCAACGAGATATCCAAGTTGTGGATATTTTTCAAGTATATGGAGAACATCTTATTCATGTCTCCTATCTTATCGTCTTGCAATGGCTCTATATTCACCACCCTTTTGAGGGTCTCATCTATCACTCTTAATCTCTACTGAATCGCCTTCAATTGGAGTTGGTTCTCCATTTTCCTCATGGTTCTATCCTCAGCTGTCTTTGCCTGCAGCATCCCTACTAAGGTTTTGACATGCCACACCATCTCCAATGTTTTGTGATACACTGTCATTCACATTCAAGATTTTTCAGTGTCTATAATCCAGTCAATTTCTTCTTCAATTTGGTCATTCGAGAGAACCCTACGTGGATGCCTAACCTCATATTCCCAGATTTCCATGATTTGTTTCCATTTTTTAGGGAAATTTTCTTGGTAATTTATTGCAACCTCCCTCACCACATCCTCCATCCTCATCCTCTTAACAACCGTTGAACCTTGAGCATCCACGCAAGGCCTACCCCTCGACCTTCCCCCAACATTACGCCCCTTAGCCATTATAGTCTTGGAAACCTTAATTGTCAAAATAATGGACTCCCACTCGCAGTAACACCACATTCTAGCCTTCGACCTTGTATTTATAAAGTCTATGTGCCTTCCAGTCTCTTCATATAAAAGAAACATCCATAACTGATCATATCGCCCCATCCTTTTAGCACTTTCCTTATCTATTTTCGACAAATTTAATGTAACAACGATGTTACAATACAAAAATGCGCATCTAGGGGCGTCTTCCTTATCATCCCCCCCTTCAGTCGGTTTGTGCATTATCATTATTACCATGGACCCATTCCAATACAACCCCTCTTTGGGCTTCATACTTATCCACTCCTCGCACCACCCTTTCCAATTAATGCAACATTCTGATGGATAATCGTTCGAAGCCAAATTCCTCTCCCTCCCATCATCTATCGTCACTTCCTTTGTATGCTGTACATACATACCCCTTTGCTCTTCCCTAAGATATGCTACCTGTCTTACCACAATAAATGTTATTCATTCATATCGCCAAGTGGATCTCTACCCTGATCCAGGCTCACCCCTTGTTTGTCTCCCCCCCTCCCTGTCATGGAATAATCTTGCTCCACTAGTGTTTGGAATTATTCCTTTAGCTGACCCTCCAATAAGTCCTCCCACACCACCTTGGTAGGCAATATATCACTCTACACCCATGAATTTTCCACCCTGTCCGCCAACGCGTTAGCCGAGTGACAAACCAAGGTGAAATCCATAGTGTTTCATGCATCCACGCATCTCTATATCCATTGGATTAACTGAGCGAGGTGCCAATTATTCATGAATTTTCTCAGTTGTGTGGCACATTGCAACCTACGTGTCACTTAAATAGCTAGTGCATAATTTCCTTCGACTTTCACATTCACCATTCCTTCCTGGAGCAACGTTTCGAGCCCATGTTCTAGGGCCTAAAATTTTGCTGCATTGTTCGAAGCCTGTCCCATATTGATGATGTATATTCTTAAAATTTTACCTGTCCAGTACCAGATGATCCCTCTAGCCCTTGCCTTGCCTGGGTTCCGTTTGGATGACCTGTCAAAATTCAGTTTGAGGAAACCTTCCAGGGGAGCCATCCACACTGCAGAAACCATATATATGTGGCACTATCTGGGTCTGTGGTTTAGACTACTTAATCCATGTAATTTTTTTTTATAATTCTTGCTTCCTGAGGGGAGGGTTGTTCCTTTGAGTTTTTGAATTCCTTTGCTAATAACTGTCTCCTTGAGATGATGACAAATTTCATCCATTAGGTTTGGTACTGGGAGCTTCTTGTCATGGAATATGTGGCAATTGTGTTCCTTCCAGACTGACCATAAGATGAATTCCAGAATTAAATTCCCAGTCATATTTACCATTTCATTTTTATTATACTGCAACTACCATTTTTTTATGGTTTCTTGTATACTTTCCTTGTTTCTGTCAGTTTGTCTAAAGATGAGGGCCAACCACTACCATAGGGATTAAATATAGCTGCAAGTCACTTCAAAAGGTGATTAAGGATTTCTTCTACATTCTCATAGAGGTAACGCCAAGATGCACCTGTAATTCCTAGATTTACTAAATTTTCCCAGGTTAGAACCTTCCTGTGCAGAATCAACCACATAAAAATTTTAATTTTCGGCCAGTGTGGGGCCAACCAAAATTTTCTCCATGATGGGTCACTAGATTCATTATGTCCTGCTTTGAGGTATACCTGGCTTCCTTAAGGTTGAAATCTCCCCCCCTCTTTTTATCCCCATCAAAGCTGGTCCTAGTTGTTGTTCACCTTGATTTTTCTTTTTCTCAACTCCTTCGTGATATCTTGGATTCTCGAATCACTCAGGTCTATCTGTTGCAAGATGTTTAGGTTCCAACGTATCCATTTTTCATTCTATAGTCCTTGTGACCATAATTGGTGGACTTAATTGTATCCATGTTTCTTCGTGGTTAATTGTGTGGGTCACCATTTCTGTCTGTCTAGTTTCAGTTTTTGTGTCCATGCATCCTCCCAGAATAGGGATTCATTTCTATTTATTATTTCCCAGAAGCATTAATGTTGTATGATAACTCTGTTATTCCAAGCCAAGTTCCAGATAGTCGACCCTTGGACTGAACTTGAGAGGCTAATCACGTATTTTTTTTGGTAATTAGGGGCATATTTTGATTTCCACATTTTCACCCATGGAGTCTCCCCTCTTTTTAACCATCTCCACCATAATTTGGCTCCATTTGATTTGTTTGTTATCTCTAGGTTTTGGAGCCCTAGGCCTCCTTCATTTTTTGGTTTATAGATCGTGTTCCAAGCTGCCATCCCCCATTTTCATTTTTCTTCTGCCCCTCGCCATAGGAATTTTCTATGGACCTCCCTGATATTTTGGAGCACTCCCTTAGGTGCAGGTAGAATGTATAACATGTAACCTGGGATATCTTGAAGCACTTCCTTTACTAGGATTAGACAACGTGAAAAGTTAAGAGCTCTCATCATCCATCGTTTAATCCTGTCTTTCAGGTTAGAGATTACTTCCTCCTAATTGGATTTATTCCAAGCTTTCACATTTAGTGGAACCCTTAGGTACTTTGATGGGAGATATTTCCTTTGGAACCCTAAAATAACTATTAAGTTTCTCTATATAGAAATTTGGGTATTAAAGAAAAAAATCATGGACTTAGACTGGTTTAACTCCATACCTGAAGCATCCATGAAGGTGTCAAAGATGGCTTTAAATGACGGAGATTCCTTTACCGTAGGAAGGCCATGAAGCCTAGTATCGTCCAAAAACTGCTGATGAGTTGTAGCCTGACCATCCTCATAAAACTTAAGTCCCTTATGTCTCCTTATTTGTTGGCTGCTCAAATCACCCCCCCTAGGCCTTCCATAATTAAGATAAACATGAAGGGAGACAATGGGTCTCCTTTTCAAATTCCTTTGGACGGAAAGAAAAGTTTTGTCAGGGTTCCATTAATCAGGATTGAGAAGCTGGGTGATGAGAATAGTGCCATAATCCATTTGATATAGTGTTCATCAAAACCAAATGATTCTAACACCGATTCCATGTAGTCCCAACTAATATTATCATAAGACTTAGACAAATCTAGTTGCATGATCATACCCGCATTTTTCTAGGTCTTCAACCAATGAGCTATTTCATGTGCAAGCATAACATTATCCAGAATATGTCTTCCCTCGACAAAGCCTGATTATTCCACAAATATCAGGCATGGAATACTTTTTTCCATCCTGTTAGCTTCTACTTTGGATATGATATTGTATATAACGTTACATAGGGCGATTGGCTTGAGCTTATCTGGGGTACTAGCCATTTATTCCTTGGGAATAAGGGCTATAAAATTCAAATTCAAATCTTTGAGAATTGTCGCTGACTCTTAAGAATATTCCACCACCTCATAAATATCATATTTAACTAACAATATTTGAATAAATCAATAGTAAATTCATCCATTACGAGGGATTTTCCATTAACCATTTCATTCACGGCACATGCCACTTCTTCCATGGAAACCAAATTGTTCAAATTCTTGTTGTGTTCCTTGGTGATCAACTTAGGGACATGCCTCACAATCCTTTGAATATTATCAATTCTCTCCACTTGGGGTTCTTCTGATTTTTTTTGGAAGTGATGGACCACGACATTCTCAATATCCTGATGTGTTTCATAGGTTTGTCCCCTCTCATTATTAATTCTTAGGATTCGATTGGAATTCCTATGTTCTATAGTTGATCTATGAAATAACTTAGTGTTTTTCTCCCCTTCGTCGAGCCATAACACTCGATATTTCTATCTCCACAAAATTTCCTCTTATCTACTTATGTCCTCCCACTGCTTCAGTAACTCCATCTCCTCTCTTCTGCTTTCCTTCGAGTAGGCTTCTATGATCAAATTTTGTTGTAATGCTTACATTTTCTGTTCCAATTACTTTTTTCACTGCGAAGATGTTCCCAAATTCTATCTTATTCCACTAGTTTAATTTCGACTTGATATGTTTTAACCTTTCTCGTAAGGTGTACATTTTGGAGTCCTTGACTGGGATCTGTTCCCACCACCATATTTTCATATTCTCCATAAAGGCAGGGTGATTCAACCATAAGGTTTAGAATCTAAATGGCCTATTTTTGGGGGTAACTAACATCTCAATCATATATTACTGGCTAGTGATCTAATCCTTCACAAGGGAGTATATTTGCTACCGCATCTACCCCTCTCATTAGTAAATCTTCTGAAATTAAATACCTTGCAATTCTGGATGCAACTTGATGTTTCCCTCCCCACTTGTTACTCTATGTGAAGCACCCATTATAAGTTTCCATATCAATGAGATTGGTTGTCTCAATGAATTCCTTGAACGCTTTGACATCTATGTCTACTCATCTTTTCCCCCCCTTATTTTCCAATAGAGAGGTTATCATATTGAAATATCCCCCTAGAACCCAAGGGAGATGCCCTTTCCTAATTTTTATCTTATTCATATATTGAAGAAATTTGATCTTCTCCTTAGTTCTTTGAGGTCCGTAAACATTGCAGTCCCTATAACCTTCATTTCTACCGATAAGTATGACCTTGTTTCTTACGAATAAAGTAGGATCAAATATTAGGGGTGTCCATCCAATAACCAATCCCCCCACAGGGCCCTGCGCTTCCACCTCCACTATATCATACCTTCTCCCTAATTTCCTACTTAAATCCTTGATTTTCTCTACGAAGCACTTTGAATCTTGTAAGAAAATAAGATCAGGTTGTTCCATTTTAATATTCTTCTTAAGCAAATGTTTTTTCCTATGGCTACTGATGCCTCTTATATTCCATGTTAAAATTTTCATGATTTAACTAAGGTTAAGGGTGGGCTAGAATAACACTCTCATCATACCTAAATTTGTTAGCATGAATCCCAGCTCCTTGAGGGAGATGTTGTTCGACTTCCTCCCTCTTTTTGGTTTCCTATGTCGTGGTGCCAAACACATCTAAGATCCTATTGCTTTCACTCCCAACTTGGATATTTTGGATGTGACCTTTATGGCCCCTTATTTTTGTCTCTTCTCCCATTAGGTAAATATATTTGATTCTATCCATTTGATCTGCAGGGATAGCTTCTAGTACCTTTTTTCTCGCTTGCTCCACCATATCCTGCAGGTTGACACCTTCCCATTCCATTATTTCCTGTAATTTTGGGTCCTCTGTTCCTACCTCACTTGAGGTCATTTCCGCATCTCCCTCAAAAATATTTGATAGATCTAGGATATCCCCCCTGCTTTCCATTATCTTTGGCCGGCTACAACGTTTCTTGTTATTTCTATTCACCCTTTCCACATTTTCCTCTTCCTTAACCCCTTGACACTCTAGGTATTCTTCAGAAAAGACTTCATAACTGTTTCTATGATATTTTCACCCTCGATTTCTTTGATTTTGTCTTCTATTAGATCTACTCCATCTAAAAAAATCATCTGCGTCCTTTCGGTCTATTTCTTTGCCTTGTTCCTCCACTTTTTTTAAAGGTAATTCCCTTATCGGGTGTCCACTTCCATAGAATTTTATGCATATGAAATGAATCTACTCATAGTCCATAGGTTGAATGCAAAATTCATCCTGGAACTCTAATTTGACAGCTTCAGGAAATTCCCCAGACACATCCATTTCCACACAGATTTTTTCATACGATGAGTATCTTCCTTGTAACGTTGCTTTCGAATTTTAACAAATTTTTCAAGAGTGTCTCCTATCAGCTTTAGAGTTGAAAGAAACCAATAATCTAGGGGAAGGGAGTATAGCTAGAACCAGATTGGGACAATGGTAAAGGTTTCCTTCTCTGGGGTGAAATTATCCATCGATGGCCTCATGTACAAACCAACTGATGCAAAAAAGTAGGGACCACCATCAAATATTAAGTCTCTATCTTCCATACTAGAAAATACCACCCCTATTTTTTTTATACCCTGGATGTAGTTCTATCTCCCCTCTCGGTTTCCAATGATGTTTGATCCAGACACACTTGATGGATTTTTCTATGGGCCAAGGTCCATAAACTTTCATATGAAAACATATGACCTCATACGATCCCTTAATGCCTGCATCTAGGGATCAGTGATCAATATCGTCAGGATTACCAGTTTTTTTGGCTTACATGACCCTATGGAGCCTTTTTACTTTTGTTGCTGCTATTGATCTGCTTGCTTTGCTATTGAACCTATGTCTTAATATCTTCTCTATTCGTTCCCCTATACTCCAACCCTACCTTGGAAATTCTCTGACATAAAATCTTCCTGAATGTCAAAACCCACCTTGAACCCCTTCCCCTTCTCTGTTACCACATTCTGATAGGAGGGAGCCCCGCTCCCTCCCCCTATGAATACCATCTGCATCAAACCCTAGGAAAATATGACCAGAAAACCCTCCCTTCTACTGAGAACTAGTCACTCCCTTATAAATCAATTTATGTATTCTTAACACTATAAGTAGAATTTCACCTCATGTATATTACACTAAAGTTATCCTTGGTGTCGATAAATTAGTCTAGGGCATCATAAATTCTAAATAAATTTAAGAGAAGATTACTGGATAATGTGCCAATATCATATCACTTTAATTAATATTTTATCTCTTATTCATATGCAAGAAAAGAAAAAAATTACATTGCAATATTAAGGTTATTTTCTAAAGAAGTATTTCCGATTAGTGATACTGGAATTTTTATAAACATTTTTTTATATAGACATTTGATAATGATCATGAATATTTGATTTCTTGTTTACAACCTTTTTTCTAATTGCCATGAATTTGTCTTATGAATGGTGTATGTATTATAGCTAAGTAATACCCAAGACGAGGCACAACTAATAAATAGTGAAGAGGAGTTCCAGGAGAAGAAAAATTAGGATTAAGAGGAATGTTTGAATTGGTGAATATTACATATACAAAGAAAACCACAACAACCCATAATGAAATATTCTTCAACCCTTCCTCTTTAATTTGCATGTAAAATGTTAGATTGTGTTAGGTCCCCATAATACTAGTGTATCCCCTTATTATTGTTAGTGTACCCCCATTATTTTTATTGTTGTTCCCATGTAGTCCCCATATTGTGATTATTGTTCCCCATAGGTGTAGCCCCATTATTGTTATTGCTTTTCCCATGTGGTCCCCATATTGTTATATTGTGACCCCTTAGACTCCTATATATAGAAGGTAGGTTTTGTCATTTATATCATCCAAGAATTGTTCATTTATTAATTTAAAGGAGGTTTACCCCTCAAAGAGGTTGATTTCTAAGTCATGATCTATATTTTCTTATATTTTGTGAGCTGGTTGCATAAAATTTGGTATGAGAGCTTTGGATTTTAGGGTTTCACTACTGCAAACAGGCCATATTGTAATTTTCGCTATAAATTTGTTTCTACAAAGTTTCAGAAGCTGAAAATTTTACCACGAGAATTTGAAATCCTGAGGAGCTTTGTGTAAACATTTCAGATCTTGGTTCACTATATTTTTGGAGATATGATCTAAGGAAGTTATGTTTTTTGCAGACTCCATAATTTCATCTCAAATAGGTGGTTAAGGGAAAATAGTCATAACTTTCGTTTCAGACATCGGATTCAAATTCGATAAAAAGTGGCTAAAATTGCATAGACTGTAGTTTCATTTATATCGATTTCAAATCCTAAGGTAAAAAAAGTGAGACGTGGAACGTTGTACAAGTTTGATCTACTAAACCAACCCATAATTAGGACATTGTGGAAGATTGGGAATAACTTTAACTTGAGTAATACAAATTAGGTATGACCTGTGGCATTGGAAAGAAGACTTAGAGGGATACCACAAGACCAAATTTCAGATATTGGAGATCCCAAATTACATATTTACAAATTTTCAAGATCGATCTCCTAAAATCAAGAAAATGGTGTGTATTTTAAAAAACAATTGCATAAATTTTGTTTGAATAATCAATTTGAAGTGATTCCAAGGGAATATTGAAGCATAGATATCAATATTGAGTTCTAAAATGCCTCCAAAAAATAATTCCACACCCATTAATCCCACAAAATGCTCTACTATGACACATGAAGAGGAATAATTTCAACATGATATCTCAAAATATAGGACGAAGTGCAACAAATTTCACTCTCATATAAAACAACCAAAAATGAAATAGAAGCTAAGATTTATGGTTTGAAGGATGGAATTAATGGCATGGAATATAAGATCGATGGTATAGAAGGAAACATGGAAGATTTGAAGAAAGACATGGAAGGTTTGGAAAAGTTTCTAAAACAAAAAATTCCTAATGGTGAAAAGGTAGTAGAGGAAACTCATGGTGAGAACAAAATAAATGTTAATAATGATTTCATAAACTCTAATGTTGGATTGAAGACCCACAATATTCCAAATATCAATATGAGGAAGTTTTATGGCAAGGATCTCGTAACATGGATACGACAGATGAAGCAATACTTTGATCTCCATAATGTGCAAAACATGCAAAAGGTACACATTGCAACTTTATATTTAGAACCCAATACATTTGTATGGTATTGATGTCTATGATCTCATAAATGTTTTTTCACTTGGTTAATTTTTATGGAGGAAATGATAGCACATTATGATGATACAAAGAGCAACACCTTCTTTACCCAATTGATAAATATAAAACAAAAGGGTTCAATGGTGGAGCACATTGAGGACTTCCAAAAATTGAATATAAGGGTAAAGGGTATTCCAATGGAGCATAGGATTGATGTATTCATAGGGAATTTAAAGGATAACATCCAACATGAGGTTCTCCTTTGGGAACCTGATTCATTTGAGAAGGCATTCAGGTTGGCAAGAAAAATTGAAAGAAAAATTATGGCGACAAAGAAGCCTACCACTCACAACTATAAAGATGGAAGTGTTGCTACTCCCAGACTTCCACAACCTACAAGGTTGGAAACAAAACAATTCGAAGAAATAAGAGAAAAACGACTTTTCTATAGTTGTGATAGAAAATAAGCTAAAGGTCATAATTGTGCTGAGAAGAAATTATTTTACATAGATTGTGAGGAGGAGGATGAAAAGGAACAAGAAGTTGGGAACCAACCCTAGAGGAAGAAGAAATGAATCCGACCATATCCTGTAATGCATTGGAAGGAATTACCACTCGTCAAACTCTCAATATAAAAGTACATATCAAGAAGTAAAATGTAATAGTGCTGATTGATTCAAGTAGTACCCATAATTTTATTCATTGTAAGGTAACCAAGGAATTGATTTTCTTCCTATACCTAACACCAGAGTGTCAAGTTATGGTTGAAAATGGTGGAACTATAAATTTCTCTAGAAAGTGCCATAATATCAAGCTAACCATGGGGGAATATGTATTGAATATTCCAATGCTCTCCATTCTAATGGGTGGTGCTGATGTTGTACTAGGAGTATAGTGGTTACAATATTTGGGGACTGTAGCTTTTAATTTTCAAGAAATTTTCTTGAATTTTTTTTCGGAAGGAAAGAAAGTTGAATTACGGGGTATCGAAGTGAAGCCGAGAAATATAATTATCTCTAATGTCATGAAAATCCTTCTGAATAAATAAAAACACGACGTAATTTCACAATTATGCTCACTAGAGGTTCAAACATCAAAATCATCTATTTCTCCAGATCTCCAAAAAGTTTTGTTTGAGACTCCCAAAGGACTCCCACTTATTCGTGATCATGATCATGCTATTAATTTGATTCCAGAAAGTGTTCCTCCAAACATTAGGCTTTACATATATCCTTATGATCAAAAGAGTGAGATTGAACGTATGGTTGTAGAAATTCTAGAGGCTGGCGTAATTCAAATTATTCAAAGTTCTTTCTCTACTCCTATAGTATTGGTGCACAAGAAGGATGGATCATGGCGTATGTGTCCAGATTATAGGGAACTCAAAAATATTACTATTAAAGATAAATTTCCCATCCTCATCATTGATGAATTATTGGATGAATTACATGAAGCAATTTACTTCACCAAGCTGGATCTTTGTTATGGATATCATCAAATTAGAATGAAGACTGAAGACATTTCGAAAACAACATTCATAAATCATGAGGGTCATTATGAATTTTTGGTCATGCCTTTTGGCCTTACTAATTCACCTTCTACATTTAGAGGTTTGATGAATTCCATTTTCAAACCCTTCCTTAGAAAATTTTCTGTTAGTATTTTTTGATGATATACTAATCTACAACAAATATTGGAAGGATCATGTTCAACATGTTGACAGGGTGCTCAAACTATTGGAGGAGAAACAACTATATGAAAAAAACTTCAAATGTTTCTTTGGAGTGCAAGAAGTGGAATATTTGGGTCATATTGTATCTCTTGAGGGTGTTAAGGTTGACCCTAAAAAAATTAAATCCATTAATGAATGGAAACTCCCCAAAACCATAAAGCATATTCAAGGATTTATGGGGTCAGCGGGGTATTATTGAATGTTTGTTAAGAATTATGGGAGAATATCGACACCTCTAACATCATTAATGAATAACATGAATTTTATTGGACTCTAGAAGCAACTAAGGCCTTTGAACATCTTAAAGAGGCAATTTGCCAAGCACTGGTCTTAGCTACACCATACTTCACAATTTTTTTTATTGTGGAATGTGATGCCTCAGGAAATGGAATTGGTGCGGTTTTAATGCAAGAAGGAATACCCATTGCTTTTGAAAGTCATCCAATCAAAGGAAATTATTTACATAAACCTATTTATGAGAAGGAAATGTTATCAATACTACATTCACTAAAGCAATGAAGACCTTACCTAATGGGAAGACACTTCAAGGTAAAAACAGATCATGATAGTCTTAAATATTTTTTGGAATAAATATTATCTTTAGAAGAGTAGCAAAAATGGGTCACAAAGATGTTGGGTTATGAATTTGAAATCATCTATAATAAGGGAAGAAAAATTTGGTTGCAGATGCACTCTCAAGAAATGATGAGGAAGTGAAAGCATTTCTTTATGCCATTTCTATTATCCAACCTGAGTGGATAACTGAAGCAAGGGATGAATGGAAGAATGATGAAGAGTTGTGGACACTCATTCAAAATTTTCAGCAAGATCCCAGTACATCTGAAACATTTAGCTGGAAAAATGATTCATTATGGTACAAAGATCGCTTATATCATTGTAAGAATTCTCAACTAAAAAAAAAAATATTCTTTGGGAATTGCACACCTCTCCCTTAGAGGGCACTTAGGATTTTTAAAAACTTACTACAGGGTCAAGAATGATTTTTTTTGGGATGACCTTAAATCTGATATTTAAAAGTTTGTAGCAGAATGTTTGATTTTCCAACAATATAAAGTTGAGACAATTAAGATCCCAAGTCTGTTATAACCTTTATTCATTCCAAGTTAATGTTGGGAGGAGGTTTCAATGGATTTTATCACAGGTTTACCCAAGTCCGAAGGAAAGATTGTCATCATGGTGGTAGTTGATAGAATTACACAGTATGCACACTTTTGTGCATTATTTCATCCATTTAAATCTAGTACAATTGCTAATGTATGTATGGAAACAATTCAAAAGCTACATGGAAACCCAAAGATTATTGTAAGTGAGAGAGATCCCATTTTTACAAGAATTTTTTGGACGAAATTATTTTCTTGTTTGGGTACTTAATTAGCTCATAGCTCATCATATCATCCTCAATATGATGGGAAAAATAAGATAATTAACAAATTTTTGGAAGGATATCTTCGTTGCTTTGTATCTGATAAACAAACAAAATGGGTCAACTGGTACAACACTTCCTTCCATATTGTAGAAAAAATGACCCCATTTATGGCACTTTATGGATATGATCCACTGTCCATCACATCATTTTTAAGAGACAATTATAAGGTTCAAGTAGTGGAATATCACATCGAGCATCAACAAATTCTCAACCTATTAAAGGATAACCTCACTATGGCACATAATCGAATGAAACAATAGGGATATCAACATCGCAATGAAAGAAGTTTTGATGTAGGCAACTGGGTATTTTTAGCTACAACCATACAAACAATTTTCCCTCAATCAAGCTCATAATAAGGATAATAAATTATTACCAAAGTATTATGGTCCTTACAAGGTGTTGCAAAAGATTGGTACTATGGCATACAAATTGGAGCTTCCTGCATCTTCCCGAGTGCACCCATTTTCCACGTTTCATGCTTAAAAAAGGTTATAGGTGACAAGTTCCCAGTTAAAACAATATTTCCAGAACTTGAAGAGGAAGGAAAAATCATATTGGAACCTGAAGTAGTCATGGAAACAAGAACTTGACAACTACGAAATCCTGATGATGAACCACACTGGCTGGTTCAAAACACATCGACAAAATCTGCTTGAATGTGATTTTCACCGAAATATTTTATACACAACTATGAAATCGATCAATTTTAGAATATCTCATCAAGTGGAATAACTTACACGTTGAAGATTCAACATGGGAGGATGATAATTTTATACAGAAGCATTGAGAACTACTCAAGCATTGAGGACAACATTTGTTTGAAGGAGAGGGGCATGTTAGGTCCCCATAATACTAGTGTATCCCCTTATTATTGTTAGTGTACCCCAATTATTGTTATTGATGTTCCCATGTAGTCCCCATATTGTTATTATTGTGCCCCATAGGTGTAGCCCCACTATTGTTATTGTTTTTCCCATGTGGTCCTCATATTGTTAGATTGTGACCCCTTAGAGTCCTATATAGAGAAGGCAAGTTTTTTCATTTGTATTATGCAAGAATTTTTCATTTATGTAATGTAAAAGGAGGTTTCCCCCTCAAAGAGGATGATTTTTAAGTTGTGATCTATCTTTTCTTCTATTTTGTGAGCTGGTTGCATAATAGATTGATCTCTAAGTCATATATACCAAATAGTTTCACTCGAAACAGCTGTCGTACATGCACACCCGAGAATTCTAACGTCTCTTGCAAAGATATATAAGTTTACACAATTGCAATTTCTCCTTATAAAATCTCTTATAGCACATGAAGATTGGAATTCTATGGAATTTCTTGATAATTGGAATTTTTGCAATAAAAAATTTCTTACAACGCATGATAGTTTGGTTTTGATACAGTACCATATTAAGTTCTTGTCTAGAACTATCAAAAAATACAATATACAAATGGACAATCAAAATAGTGGAATTCGAAAGGAATGTGAAAACACATATATACATGTGACTTAAAAACAAAGTGTTTTAGGGATTCAATTTTTGGCATATTAATTGATTTTTGCTAAAATTATCGATAAGGATTTTGATAATAATACTTTGGTTTGGGAGCACTAATTAATAAATATTTTGATAATGACACTTTGAATTTTATCCATTTTTTAATAAAAATTTCCATAACTAAACTTCTAAATTGCTTAAAAATGCTATGGAAATAGATTTTGATTAATTTTTGGCATATAAGTTGATTTTCTTAATATTTAAGAGATTTATGATCTATAAGGATTTAGGTTTTTCATGGTAATGAAATGACTTTATTAAATTTTATTAAAAAGAAAAAAAACCAAGAAAACGTTGAATTTGTTTTTAAAATGAAAAATTAAATTATAATAAATTTATAAATAATAATATATTAAAATGATTTTATAATAAATTATTAATTTATAAATTTTAAAATATTATTTTATGTTTGAATAAAAAATGATAATTTATTTCTCAATCATCCACATTCATATTCATTTTATAATTTAAATATTTATATTATAAAATTAAAAAAATATTTATTTAATGATTCAACAATTAGATTAAAATAATTTTTTAATATTAAAATTTTGAATTTATTTCAAAGCTCTAATTTATGAGTTACTAGAAAATTTTCAAGTTTATTATCTATAAGTGAATGAGTAATTTCAATGTCAATATTATGACTAGGATTATATTTGTTATTAGTATAATTTTTTCATGTTAATATTTTGATCAGTTATTTTAAAAGTGACTTCATATTTTTAAATTTGTTAAGAATATATATATATATATATATATATATATATATATATATATATATATATATATATATATATATATATATTAAAAAATGTGAATATATAATTTTATTATAAATATCAATATAATTATTATAATATAAATTAAAAAAATTATTTAATTATGTCACAATTAACTTAAAATAATTATTTAATATTAAATTTTTGAATTTATTTTACAACTCTAAATTAAATCTTATGATTATTATTGAACCAATGAAATTCATATTTTCCAAAATAGTGGCTTGACCAAATAACTTGTGGAAACACTATGAGAAAAATAATAGATAATAATAGTTGCAAATAATAATAATAATAATAAAGTATCTCTCTGTTTTAACCAAAGAAAAAAATTAATATAATCAAGATAAAAAGAAACTCTCATGAGATCCATAATGAAACATGTCGTTGGGCAGTTCCTAAAGCACCATGGGCGGAAAGGATCTGCCCTCTCTGTGAGAATATGAAAATTGAGGATGAAAATCACTTCCTCTTAGAGTGCCCTGTGTACACCCACATTAGATCTCAGTTTCATAATTTTTGTTGCAATACCGAACTTCCTAGCCTTTTAACATGTCAAAATTATAGTGAGCTCGGGACCCTTTTCTCCAAGCTCTTTGAGCATAGGAGTACAATTTTTTTTTTTTTTTTTGTGTGTAAATTAGTAGTTATATTAGATCACAAATAGAGTACATAATTTTACAAAAAGGGCTTTCCTGTCCCAGAACAAAAAGAGACGTAGAGGGCAAGGCCTATCAGAGAAACACTTCCACAGACACAAACACATATAAAGCCTATAACTAAGCCATCGCAGGCCAGGAGCCATACTGTAGCAGATTACAAAAACTTGTCCTCTTCCCAGGACCGAGAGACTAGGATGGTCAACCCAACCGGGCTGCCTTACTAAATATAACAACATAAACATAAACCAACTACAGCCAAGGGCATTATTTAAAAATACTAACAACCAAGACATTCATCCTTACTGTTTCTGTTCTTCTCTACATAATCTCCTCCAGCACTTGGCCTGACATTGTCCACGCGATTAGGCGTACTTCGAGGCTTGAATCAACGGATGATAGTGGTCCTATTTCTCTCCTCAGGCAGTTGGATCGAAATGTTCAGCACATGCTTCAAATAAATCTCAAAGAGCCTAACGAACCCCTCAAGCTGCTTCGACTGAGCTTTCATCTCTTCTACCAAGGATTTCAGAGTGACTTCCAGGCTATATCCAGCCTAGCTGAATTCTTTGCAGAAGCAAGGGTGCCAGCCTAGTACACATTCCTGTGAGCTGCCTCCTACATGCTCAGTGCCTTGGCCAACATGGTTTTCATTTTCCAGGCCGTGCGCTTGGTTCGCAGAAACTGGGTAGACCTGGTGGTCGGAGTGCCAGGGTCCTTTAACTAGTCCACTTCTTCACATATATCCCTGTCTTCCACTCTTTCGCTTGCTTTGTCCACTTCAACTTGCAGCATGTCTATTTTTTGTTTTCCCTTACGGGAGACAGAGGAATTGAAGCCTTCCTCCACCTCCTTCAGTTCACGAGTAGCCTTGGAGCTCAGAAGGATACGCTTCGCCATTTTGCAATGACGCCCTCTCTCGTGAGCTTACTAATACCAAGACTCTGCTCTAGTTATTTAGGTGCGTGATCCAGGATGGTCCGCAATAAAACAAAGGTATCTCCCTTGCTCCCCAATACTGTATTTATAATCTAATTTCTGGTACTCGAGATCTTGAAATGAAATGACCTCCCTTTCTCTTCCTTTCATCTGACAGGCTGTTCAGCGGACAGGTGAGGGATATTTCTCCAATCCATTCGGTCCGTATTGCACTGGTTTCCACGCTTTTTATTTATTAGATTTTGCCACATCTGCAATTTATTGGATTTGGTGTACTATCCTTTGTCAGTATGATAAATCTCCCACACTCTACCACATAAACCAAAGGACATTGGGCTTCGAAACCACTGCCGTGAATTACTATATCTGCAGGACCTCATCTATCATTAATGATCAATTTCATGTGACCTGTTCGCACCTCCTGATGATCCAGTTAGGTCCTTTATGATAATCTGATCACACTCCTCTCTTAAATTATCAAAAGGCATGTCCTGCCAACAGGTGTCAAAGACAATCTCTGGGTTTTCCACCGTATGATTAGCAAGGACATCCGCCATAGAATTTTCTAAGCGCCTAACAGCTTGAAACACTACCCCTTTGAGAGTGGAGATATGGTTCGAGATGAGAGTCATGACTAACGAGAGACGCTAGTGTTTAGTGACCCTATTGGGCTTCGACCCATTCTGCAATATTTTAGCAGCGTTAATTGCTAGCAGCGAGTCCCCTTCCACAATAAATTTTCCATTTCCCAATCGGACCAAGATTTGCAGGCCCTATTCCAGTGCAGTGAATTCCGCCTCATTATTCGTAGCTTCACCTAACAGGCAACTGTAGATATGCTTAATCTATCCTTTTTCATCGCGGATAGCTCCTCCAAATCTAGCCGGACCAGGGTTTCCACATGAAGCACCGTCAAAATTCAGCTTTCAGTAACTTGGGTGAGGGGGCTGCCAAAACAGAAGAGACGGTGGAGGCTGCGGTTGGCGTAGAGGATGACTGGAGCCTGTGGCACCATCAATCCCAAACAGGTTCATAATGCGTTGTTCGTTAGCCGAAGGCCTGTCACTATGATCATATTTGACCTTGATAAGGACTGTTTCCCTCATATTCTTCATGATTTCAATTTTAATGTGGTTGAGTTGGCGAACTTCATCCTGAAAGATTCTCTTGTTCCTTTTCTTAAAAATCGACCACATGATGAAGCTAGGGCCCAGACGCCATAGAAGGTTTACAGTTTCTTGCTCAGTATACTTGGTCCTCCACTTAGCTATGATTTTATGGATAGAGTCTCTGCTTCTGTCAGTTTTCCGGAAAAATTATGCCATCCATTCCCATAATTTGTTGGCCCACTCGCATGAGTTTAGGAGGTGGTTCATTGTTTCCTCCTCCACCCCACACACACATCATCTCAACGGCCTAATGAACCCTTTCCTACGTAAATTCTCCTAGGTGAGAATTTTCTTATGCATGAGGAGCCACAAGAAGGTTTTGATGTTAGGCCAATAGATAGCATCCCAAACATTGTTATGCTAGTGGAATTTTTCTTCCAAATCTCTCTGTTCTAGGTGGTGCCTCGCTTCTTTGAGGTTAAAGGTACCTCCTTCCATCTTTCCCCACTGTAGTTGATCGTCCTCCTGCGATCGACGAATTCTTCCCTTATCCACCCATGGGCACAGAGAAAGTAGCTGGTTCTCCACTTGGATCTCCTGGGAGGGGAGGTCCAGAGCCCAATGGCGCCATTGCTGGTCCAAGTGATCATTGGTCCAGTAATGGTGAAACTTTATTTTTACAAGCCCTTAAAAACTTTGTTGGATAAGTTGATACTCCAGACTCTCCAACTTTGGTAATTGTTGCCAGACATCTTCCCAGAAGAAATCCGTTCTGCCATTTCGGATTTCCTAGAAACAGTGGTCTTGGATAATATTTCTATTGGCCCAAGCTAGGTTCCAAATAGGGGATCCGGTGATCACCCCTGTCATTCTGACCAAGTCCGAGGGGCACCAATCGTCTGCATACTTGGCCCTCCAAAGTGTCGCCCAAGGAGTTTTGGGTTCCTTAAGCCATCTCCACCAGAGCTTGGCTCCACATGCTCTATTAACAGTTTCTGGGTCTTGAAGCCCCAGACCTCCCAGGATCTTAGGTTTGCATATCTTCTCCCAAGCCACCAGGGCCCATTTCTTTCTGTCAACTTTACCAGACCACAGGAAAGTCCTTTGAACATCTCTGAATTTTTGGAGGACTCCCTTAGGTGCAGGAAGAATGGACAACATGTACTGCGGGATAGCTTGTAGCACTGCCTTCGTCATGACCAACCTACCAGAAAAATTTAGAGCTCTGTTCGTCCAATACTTCCCCCGTTCCTCGATGGAGGAGAGCAGTTTTTCCCAAGGACCTTTCTGCCAAGGTTTGTCCATTAAGGGAATCCCTAGATATTTGGACAGGAGGCTCTTCCTTCTAAACCCAAGGATGGCCGTGAGGTTCCTCTGGATAGCCATATGAGTATTAAAGAATAGAATCGAAGATTTGTCTAAGTTCAGGTCCATACTTGAAGCATGAACAAAGAGGTTAAGAATAACTTTAAAACCCCTGGCCTCTATAACATTAGGAATGCCATGGAGCATCGTGTCATCCAAAAATTGCTGATGGGTAGTGGCTGGGCAAGTTTGCAGAGGTTGAAGTCCCACAATGTCAGCTCTCCCTTTTGCATTTTTGATGATTTGGCTTAAGCCCTCCATAAGAATGACAAAAATAAAGGGAGAAATCGGATCACCTTGCCTGATTCCCTTGGATGGAGTGAAGTGATTATCAGGGGCTCTATTTACCAAGACAGAGAGACTCAGGGATTTAACCATAGCCATCACCCAGTTGATCCAACGTTGGCCAAACCCAAAAGCTTCCAAGATGGCCTCCAAGTAGTTCCAGCTTACTTTATCATAGGCTTTTGACAGATCAAGTTGGATAATCATGCTAGATTTTTCTGTGACTGAAGGGAGTGGATCATCTCACGCACCAGAAGGATGTTGTCCATAATCTGTCTACCTTCAACAAAGCCAGATTTCCCCTCCGAAATAATTAGCGAGAGGATATGCTTCAATCTGTTAGCCATCACCTTAGATATGATTTTATAGAGTACATTGCAAAGGGCTATGGGGCGAAATTTCGCCGGGGTACAGGCTGCCTCTTCCTTGGGAATCAAAGCAATAAAAGTAGAGTTGAGGGATTTCAGGATGGAGGAATTTTTACGGGAGTCTTCGACCACTTCCCAAATATCATTATGCACAATTTCCCAACAAGCTTTGAAGAAATTAATAGTAAAGTTATCCGGGCAAGGTGACTTACCATTGGACATTTCTTGCACCACTTCTTCCACTTCAATCAGAGTAATAGGCCGGTCCAGGTTTAGATTGTGGTCCTTTGATAAAATCCTTGGGATGGAGGCCACAACTTCCCGGATTGCCCCTTCCCTGTCCATATTTGGTTCTGTGGAAATTTGAGCAAAGTGGTCGACCAAGAGGGTAGAGATGTCCTTATGCGATTCATAAGAGTTCCCTTGTACATATTTTAAACGGATGATCTTGTTGGTACGTTTGTAGTCTATGGCTGATCTATGGAAAAATTTAGTATTCTTCTCCCCTTCCTTAAGCCATTGAACCCGGGATTTCTGTTTCCACAAGATCTCCTCTTGCAAACATCTTTTATCCCATTGTTTCATGAGGTCCTTCTCAACACGCACAGAGTCCTGGGAAATTTCCTCATTTATCCAATCCTTATGCAACCGTTCCATCTGTTCTTCCAAGAAAATATTCTCCTTGAAGATGTTCCTGAACACCTCATGGTTCTAGGTATGAAGTCAGGCTTTAATATGTTTCAGTTTTTCTTGAAGATGGAACATCTTCGTACCCATAATCATAAGGGGTCCATGCCACCATTGCTTGAATTTTTATTTGAAATCAGGGTGGTCTAGCCAAAATATTTCAAATATGAAGGGCTTGTTCTTAGGGGTGCCCAAAATGGCAGCATCCAGGGTGATGGGCCAGTGGTCAGAGCCCCCACTTGGAATGGTGTCCGTCTCCACTGTGACTCCCTCCAGGAGGATATCTTATGTTATGAGGAAATGATCTAGTCTCGAAGCAATCTGCCTATCCCCTCCCCTCTTGTTATTCCAGGTGTACAACCTGCTCTTTGGGAGAATATCGATTAACTTGGAGGATCTAATGCAGTGACTGAGAGCCTCTGCATCCCGGTTAATCCTCCTCAACCCCCCCTTATTTTCTCTTAATGAGGTTATCATATTAAAATCCCCCCCCCCCCCCCCCCGTAGATCCCTTTAACACCAGAGTGTCTAAGTTGTAGATTTGAGAGGGGGTCCAGCAGAAGCATCTTTTCTTCTAATCTTTGGGGGCCATATACATTAGTACATAAATATGTACCAGGTTCTCCTATAATTTGCATCTCCAAGGATACATAAGATCTTGTTGCTTTTGCATTAACCAAATGAAAAGAGTGGGGGTTCCAAAAGGTTACCAGACCTCCTTCCATCCCATTTCCCTCCACCTCTAGGTAAACCATTCTTTCCCAATTTTCCTACTTATCTCTTGCAACTTCTTACTCGAACATTTAGTTTCTTGTAGAAAGATCATATCTGGGTTTTCATTTCTAACTTTCTTCTTCAAAAGTCTTTGTTTCCTTTGGCTATTTAGCCCTCTAGCATTTCATGATAAGATATTCATGATAAAAAAAATAAGTTAAGAAGAGGATGTGAAAGCCTCAAGGGCTTTCATCTTACCTGAATTTATAAGCATTTGACCTAATTCCTGGAGGGCTTCGTTGTTAGATTTTCTTCGTCTCTTGTGCCTATGTTTGGCCTTCTGGTTTGTCTGATGCAATCCTTGGAATTTGATTCCTAGACCCTTTGTCGCTCCATACCCTCTTTTCTGACCCTTTGTCTCTGCCTCCTGTTGGGCCAGAAAGAGGAAATTGACCATGTCCACTTCTTCTGCTGGGATGTGTTCCAATGCTCTTTGATTCCATTGTTCCACCATAGTGCTCAGGTCCATTCCTTCTCGTTCCAGGATATCCCTCAACTCAAGGTATTCCGTACCTGCTTCACTTATTTCCATTTCTGCATCTCCCTCAGCATGTTCATCATAATCGGTGCCTTCTAGGGTATCTTCCAGAGTGATCTTGTTAGGGTCTCGGGATGCCTGCTTCAGAGATCCCAAAGTCTCTGGTACAGAGTCCCACTGTTGGGAGTGTCCGACTGTGTCATTCTTGGATCCCAAAACTTCAAAGGCATTACCAGTTCCCTTATTTGATATCCCTGTTTTAGGCTGGTTTCTTCAGTTTGCTCTCTGTCTCCCGCTTGGACGGGAAAAGCCTTCCTGATCTTTGGTCATGCCTTCCTTACTCTTTTCTATTTTCTTATTTAAAGGGTATTCTCTGAAAAGGTGCCCATTCTCGTGATATCTACGACAACGAAAGGGTATCTACTCATAGTCAATGGCCTGAAAGAAAACTTCACCTCTAAATTCAAGCCACAGTTCTTCGTGAAAAGCCCCTGAGACATCCATTTCCACACAAATTCACGCACAGGAGGTATACCTTTTTTGCAGGGTTGCCTTCGAGACTTGGAAAAACTTTCCCAGCTTGTTTCCAATTTGTTCAAGCGCCGAGGGCCTCCAATAGTCGATAGGGAGAGAGAAAAGGTGGATCCATACAGGCACATGCGTAAAATTTTCTTGTTCTCGGGTGAAGTTTGGTTTCCATGGCCTCGTATATAGATTTGCCGAGGCATAGAAATAGGGACCCCCATCAAAGATATGATGTCTGTCTTCTAGATTTGCAAAAACGGCCGTAAAGAAACCCTTAGCCCCAAGATGGAGCCGGACATCGCCTTTAGGTTTCCACTGCTGTTTTATCCAAAGGCACAAGGATTTTTCAGTTGGCCAAATGCCCATAAATTTTCAAATCAGTGCATGTATTGCCATATGGTCCCTGTAATCTTGCATTTCTGGATCTGTAATGATGACCCGAAGACTTTCTGAGGTTTTCGGCTTGCAGCACCCATTCTCCCCCTGTTTTTTACTCTCTATGGAAGATCCTGACAGATCCAAGCCCTCTTAGGGTTGGGCTTGGTTTTCTATAGTGTATTTTATCCCTTCTTCTATCCCAAGAGATTCGTGCTCGGGATTAGGGCTTTCTTTGTCTTTACTTTCCAATATCTTGATTCCATTTGACCGCTTCTGGCCCGGTGTCTCTTTGGTCATCTCGCTCGCCTTCTTCTTCTTCCCCACCTAATATTTTCCTGCAGTTTCTGAACCATCAATCTGCACCCCTTCACTCAGGCCTTTTCCTTTATCCATAATGACTTGTTCGTAAGAAGGGGCCCCGTTGGCCCCCGCTCGTCTCATGTGAGTGGCCAGAGCTGACCAAAGCCTCAGAAGCTCTGCTAGAAGGGCCTTGCCCTCTGCTAGAGCTTGCTACAGTGCTCAGACTGCACCACCAAACCCTCTATTCAGCAGTACCAAACCCTCAATGATATAGGAGTACAATTTTAAAACAAACTAAATAATTCATTTCTTTAGGTCCGATAGATCAAAGTTGGTCTCAGTGGACGTTAACCATCATCATCATCATCATCAATAAATAATGATATTATTAATTATATTAATAAATAATAATATTAAATATTAAACAATTAAGTATTCCTTTTTTTGTTGGTCTAACCCACAGGGATTTGAAATTTTAATCTCTTGCTTTACATATGACTTCATAACAAGGAAATTTCCAATTAAGCTACACCCCGAAAGCTTTAAACAATTAAGTATTATTAAATAATAACATTATTAAATATTAATAATATTATAAATAAATAATAAAAATATAAATAAATAACAATATTTCATGAATTAATAATAATATTATTAAATATTAACAATATTATAAATAAATAATAAAAATAATAAAAATAAAAATAAATAACAATATTTCATGAATTATAATATTAATAATTTTAAAGAATGTTAATAATGTTTTTGTTAAATATCTCACTCCTCCAGCGGAAAAAGCAGTGGTAGTGGTAGTCCTGAATGGTTTGGTGGTGATAGGAGAAAGGGCAGCGCTAGCACTGGTACCACGCCAGAACCCGCCGCCTAGCCTGCGAAGAAAGATGATGACTCTTTAGATGAATACAGGTGTCCTATAGTTGAAGAGCTACCGCCACTGCCACACGACACCTAGCATGACACTCAACTACATATTTGAGAGGTTTCTTCTCTTGGTTTTGTTTAATTCCTCTGCTATTATGTATTTCATGAAACAATCTGTCAAACTTTTGGTTGTTTCTGGACAATGCTGGTTTCCCCATCTGGGGTGGTCAATTTTTTTGTTTTTTTGACTCCTACTCCCTCCCGAATTGGCTAGTATAGCAATTCCAGAGGCAAGTTTCAACCTGTACACTATTTTTATTAATAGAATTAGTCCAATTTAGAAAAAAAAAATATTTTTGTTAAATAATTTAATTATAAATAATTTATAATTCAAAATATTTGATAACATTAAACACTAATTTAACTATATCTATATTAATATATTAATATTAATTAACATATTAACATGAATATTAGTATTAATGTTAATAATTATAAATTAATAACTATACATAAAATTTATTAGTGCTTTGGGTTTATAATGTCTAATTCTTAGGTTTACGAAGTCATAATAGTTACAAATAATAATAATAATAATAAGTCATAACAGGTAAAAGTAATAATAATAATAATAATAAAATTACTAAATATTAATAAACAATAATATTATTAAATATTAAACAATAATATTAAAAACTTATAATATTATAAATAAATAACAATATTTTATTAATGCTAACATTAGTAACATAATTTTTTTATATTTTAATTATAAATAATTTATAATTCAAAACATTTAATAACATTAAACATCAATTTAACCATGTTTACATTACTATTAAATTAACGTTAGTATTACAATTAATATTAATTATTATAAAAAAATTCCATATATATATATATAATTTATTAGTTCCTTGGGTTTATAAATTTATTATCCATTATGTTTATTAGTGCCTTGGGTTTATAATATCAATCTCTTGTATTTATTAATATAAGGGTTCATATTCCTACAATATAGTATTATTGATAGGGTTTATAATATTAATCCTAGGGTTTAATATAAATCCCTTGGGTTTATAATCAATGATCGTCAACCATGGTCCAATGTCACATTGTGACAAAGCTTGTGTCAATATGGAAATCAACCACGGTCAAACATGTTTATTTTAGGGTTTAAAATATTTATATTAGGTTTATATACCTTGGGTTTATAGTATTAAACCTTTGGGATTTTAGTATTGTGACAAATATTGTTTCAATATGAAAATCGACCATGCTTAACCATGGTCGACGACGGTCAACCATGTTTATTTTAGGGTTTATAATATTTATCTTATGGTTTATATACCTTGGGTTTATATTATTAAATGTTGAGATTCAACAAGAAGATTCAACACCCACGCCTAGTGCATTAAGCACCTGGTTGCATTTAACACCTAGTTGCATTAAGCACCCAAACTAGGGTGGGGCCCACAGTGCTATTTTTGGGTGCATGTCTATTTTTATTATCCCTTAATTTATATGGAAATTAAAATGTAATATATTATCAATGTGGACTTGAATGAGTTAACTGAAAGTGGAAAATTCAGTTAGCTTGTGGATTTTGAGTTAGAGGTGGTTTGGTAGGACATGCAGAGTAATTCTAGTTGTAACAGAGTTTGAAGTGCACTGGTGCATTAGTTAATGCAAGTTGTAAATAAAAGGAGTGAGATATCAAGCGAATTAAATACTAATTAATTCACATGCAGTGATCTCACATGCAACTGAGGATTTACTATTATTAGTTGCATGCATGTCAGATCCAGTGGAGACCTAGTTGAGTTCTAGGTGAAAGGGAAGTTGACTATCAGTTGTGACATTATTGGCTTGCACACATGCAACCAACCACCCATTGGAGTGCCCATGATACTTTCGCAGTCAAGGCAGACAATAATTCCTATCTTTTAGGGATATTGACCATTAGGGATCGCGCAAGCAAGGTAGGTTGTCATGAGGCTGGAAATTGACTAAGTATTGGTCAGTTTTTTGTGAGGACAGTGTGAGACAAATAGCTGAATGTTGGAGGCTCTTGTGAGAAGAGAAATTTTTTTTTTTTTCATTATCCATGCTTAATATACAATAGAAGATAGTGGGGTTTTTAGCACTAAGCTTTCCCTGGGATATTATCTGTGTTGTGTGTGATTGATATTTCTTCATGTTCATGTGATTAGAGATTGTGTTTTGAATTCCACAAAATATTTGTAGAAGTGATTTAGTATTTAAATTTAGTACATTGTTAGATCGGGTGAATCCAAGATATACATGCTTGTTGTATAATTTCTACATGGTATCAGAGCACAGGAAATTGCATAAGTGAAGCAGGAGCTGAGTTTGTGACTGGATATAATTCGAATTTGTAGAAATACTTTGTTGGTGCTACAACTAATTCAATATTGAAATGGATTTGAATGGCTTGAGGTTAGAGTATGCACTCGAGGGAAACTCTAACTACATTGCTTAGAAGGACAGGATGGAGGCAGTACTCGAAGATAATGGGTTGTGTAGAAATTTTTAATACAATTATATATTGCCGGATTCTCCTAATCTAAAAATTATATTCCACTGTTAAATACGTAATCCTTTTACTTAAATCTTTGTAGAAATTTAATCTCCAATTGCAAACACATGAAGAAAAATCAATCACACACAACACATATGTTTTTACCAAGAAAACATAAAGCTAAAAACCCCACTATCATATATTATGTATATATCATGGATCATGAAACAATGTCATACAAAACTCTACTCCAATAGCTCTCAGTACAATATACAATCATCTCACACTGTCATACAAAAATTAGCATATTCATGCACCAATTTACTGCCTCCTGACAGCCTACCTCCACTGTGAAATCCCTGCTGATCATAATCCCTGAATGAATCCGATATTGCCTTGCCTTGACTGCGAAATCCTCATTGGCATCTCCAATGTGTGTTTGGTTGCACTTGTGCACCCACTATAGTCACAACTGATAGTCAAACAGACCCTTTCACCTATCTCTCAACTGGGTCTCTAATGGATCTTACATGCATATAGTTAATAGTAGTATTTCTTTAGTTGCATGTGAGACCATTGCTTGTGAATTAATTAAATAATTAATTCACTGATCTCTTACTAGTGTATCTTTAGTTACAACTAGTTACAACTAGCAAAACTAATTTTAAATCACTTAACTGAGTTAAACTAAATAACAACTCACATAACTACTCATCCAACTCTGTTACAACTTCAAATCACTCAGTTATAACTCAATCACTCTGCATGTCCCACCAACCAACCTTAGAACTCGTAATTTCTTCAGTCAACTGGTTTTCCACATCAGTTAATTGAAATCAAGTGCTTCAAGAGAATAGATTATTATTTATTGTCTAATTATTATTAAGGGCTAATAATAATTGACATGCGAACTATAAATAGACTTCTCCCATGCATCTAAAATTAGAATCTCATCTATAAATATAATTTTCTCCACCATCTATAAATAAACTCCCACTATAAATAGAATATGCTCAACATTCTAAAAACAGACGTACACCTAAAAATAGCCTGTGGGCCCCACCTAGTGTAGGTGCTTAATTTTCACTAGGATCATCATCTTGTTGAATCTCAACACTCCCTCTCAACAAGAAATGGATTATCCTTCACCCAAATCCTGTCTCTATGGTATTTGAATTTTCTCCTAGTGAGCGCCTTCGTCAGAATATCTACATCCTGATCTTCTGTAGGAATGTACTGAAGCAACATGATCCTCCGCTGCACACAATCTCTGATATGATGATACCAGATATCTATATTCTTAGATATATCATGAAACATAGGATTAATTGAGAGTTTAATGCAAATCTGATTATCACAATGAATCACTGTAGGATCTAAATGTGAACCGAACAAACCGACCAAGATCTTCCTCATCCAGATAGCCTCACATGCAGCTTAACTTGCTACCGTGTATTTCGTTGCCGCTAAACTGAGTGCCACAGATCTTTGTTTCCTACTGTACCAACAAATAACTGTAGATCCGATACTAAAAATCCATCCTGATGTGCTCTTTCTGTCCGTTGGGCTGCTTGCCCATTCTGTATCCGTGAAGCCATGCAACTTCACCTCATCCGTCTGTCTGTACCATATGACATACTCAGATGTGCTCCTGAGATATCTTAGGACATGCTTGCCTGCCTTCCAAAATAGCTTGGTAGGCTTAACCATCGCTTGACTAAGATGGTTCACTGCATAGCATATGTACGGTCTTGTATTAACTAAATACATGAGAAAACCCACCAACTGTTGATAGACAGTAACATCCACTACCCCTCCATATGTAGCATCCTCTTTCCTCTAGTTTCCTGGAAGAGGAGCATCCATGGGTTTGCAGCCTTCCATGTGAAACTTACTGAGTATCTCCCTTGCATACTTTCCTTGAGACACAAATAGTTCACCTTCTCGCTGCCATATTCCCAATCCAAGGAAATAGTGAAGGAGGCCCATATCCTTCATCTCGAACTCCTTTGCAAGATCCTCCTTGCATGAGTGTATCAACTGCTCATCACCAATAAGTATTAAATCATCAACATAAAGAACAATGATTAAAAGCTTACCCTCCACCACAATCTGGTATAGGTTTGCATCCGCCTCACTCTTGGTAAAGCCAAGTCCAGTGAAATAGCTGTCGATCTGAGTGTACCAAGCACAAAGTGCTTTCTTTAGCCCATACAACGCTCTTTTGAGTCTGCACACATGCAACTCACTACTGAAGATCTCAAATCCTTCAGGATGCTCATAGTATAGTTCTTCCTTAATGATCCAATTAAGGAACACAGTCTTCACATCCATCTGATGAATGTGCCAACCCATCTGCGTTGAGAGAGCAAGGATGGTCCTTATGGAATAATACCGTGCGACAGGTGCAAAGGTTTCTTTATAATCAATCCCCTCGATCTGTGAGAAGCCTTGGGCCACAAATATCGCCTTATACTTCTCAACACTCCCATCAGCAACTTTCTTTACCTTGTAGATCCATCTTGAACCTACCACTGATTTATCAACTGGCCTTGGAACAATTTCCCAAGCACTGTTTCTGACAATGGAGTCATACTACTCCACATTTGCATCTATCCATGTGGGCTCCTGCACTGCTTCCTGAAAGGAATATGGCTAAGTCACAATAAATTTTCTCATGAGAGCCCATGTATTTAGTGAATCAGTCAGGAGACTATCTCTATCTGTGCTGTGAAGTAGGGACTCCTACATTCTGTGCCGCAACAAGCTTCAACCTCTCAGCTCTGGTGGTATGCCTTTTGCCAGTTCTGAGGTTTGGCTATGTGTGAGTGGACTCCTCCACTCCATGAACCTCCTCCTGTGGCTAATCCACATCTAGAGACTCATCTTTGGGAACAAGCAGTTCCTCCTCTGCATGCAAGTATATCTCCCTCTCAAGCGACAACTTCATGGCTTTCTCCTCATTTAATTTTATATGCCGTCGCACCATAGTCATTCGACTGTTTGGAAAATACACACGATAATTATGGGGTGTTTTTGTGTACCCCAGAAATATCCCAATTTTAGCAGTCAGCTCCAGCTTCTTTCTGTCGTTCTTGGTCACATGCACGTAAACATATGAGCCAAAAATCTTAAAGTGAGAAACATCTAGTTTCTTACCAGTAAAAGCTTCTTCAGGTGTACTCATGCCAAGTACTCTATGAGGACAATAGTTTTTCACATAAACTACAGTGTTGCATGCTTCTGCCCACAAGTGCATTCATAGGCCCTGATCATGCAACATAGCTCGTGAAGCACCCACGATTGTTATATTCTTACTCTCTGTGACCCCATTTTTTTATGTGTTATGAGGTGCTGTGAGTTCTCTTTGAAATACTTCTTTGCTACAGAAGTCTTTGAATTCGTTCGAGATATATTCACCACCATTATCACTCTACAGAGCCTTCACTTGCTTCCCCGAATCTTTCTCCACCAATGCTTTAAATTCACAGGACTTTGAGATTTTTTTATCCTTCTTCTGCATGAAGAAGATCTAGCATCTACGAGAATAGTCATCAACAAAAATAACATAATACCTATGTTTTTTTGTTGAAACAACTGAGAATGGTCCACACACGTCTATGTGAACTCTCTCCGAGATCACCAAAGCATGGTTCTCCTTTCCATGAAAGGTGGTCTTCAAAAACTTACACATAGTAAATCCCTTGCACTGATCTATCTGCGTAAGTGTACCCTTGGGAATTCCAGTAGAAATATTCTGCAAAATTTTCAGGGTGCCATGGTGAAGATGGCCCAATCGCCTGTGCCATAATTCACCCTCATCCCGACTCACCACTTCTTCTTTGCCCACCATTGCAGCACAACCATCTACCTCCAGCTTGTAGAGATTCTTGACTCGAATCCCTATCCTCTTGGTTTGACCCGTTGTTTTATGTCACAAGTAAGCTTTTCCATCGATGAAAACAACGTCATAACCTCCATCCTCCAACATTGCGATTGAGACCAAGTTTTTCTTTAGACCTGGAACATGCATAACATCTTTCAACAGAAATGGTTTACCTGACTCCCTCTCAAAGGTAATGGTACCAATGTTAGTCACATTGTATCTTCCATCGTCACCCATCTCTATATGCATCTGAAGATCTTTTTCCTCCAAGTCGCTAAAAAGATCCTTATCTCCTGTCATGTGGAAGGAAGCACCACTATCAAGATACCACACTGATCCCATTGCGCTTGAAACCAAGCATGTGATCAAAGAGAAATCAAGTTCAAATTGTGAGGCAAGGGCCTCACTAGCTACAGCTGCAACAACCTTCTTTTTCTTCTTTTTCTGTGGGAAGTTAGTGGCGATATGCCCATGTTCGTGACAGTGAAAACACTTCACCTTGGAAAAATCCATATTCTTGCCTTAAGCCTCAGATTTTGAGTGGAATTTATTCCCCTTCCCTTTCCTTGCTTTGGCAGCCAAAGCACAATCCTCTTCATCATCATGCTTTGATGAAGAGCCATCTTTGTTGTTCTGCCTGAACTCCTCCTACACTAGATCCGACCACAGTCGTTCCCAATCCGATAGTTTTTCCCGTCCGTTGACAAAGTCTTGATAACTTTGCCAAATCTTAGGAAGTCCCAAGAGAGCTAAAATCACCAAATAATCATCAGAAACCATGATTCCCACACTCCCCAGTTCATCCCGACATTGGAGAAACTTTCTGAGATACTTAGGAATATTTTCGCCCTTCTCCATCTTGATCTTTCTGAGTTTATCCTTCAGCACCAATTTCCTATGGTTTCTGTTGCTTTGGAAAATATATGTCAAAGCCTTCCACATTGAAAATTGAGTGGCTTTCCAATAAAGGCTTGAGACAGTATGGTCTCTCACACTTTCCAATATAATCCTCCTCATCTTCGCTACTTTCTTTTTCCAGGCGTCAAGTAATGAAACATCCATCGAAGTGGGCTTAGGAACATCACTGTCGATCAATTCCTTCAAGCCATTATATTCAAGCACCACCTCCATCCTGTACTTCCATGAAATGTAGTTCGAGCTACCCTCTAGTGCATACTCTAACCATAATTGAAATCCATTTCGATGTTTACTCAATTGTCGCACCAAGAAATTCTTGCAGGAAATTCGAATTGTTTCCACCAACAAACTCAACTACTGTTTCAATTTTGCAATATTCTTTCCTTGGATACCATGTTGAAATTTAAATGCAATTATGTATTTCCAGATTCTCCTAATATAACAATTATATTCCATTATTAAATACAGAATCCTTCTACTTAAATCTTTGCGGAAATTTAATCACCAATTGCAAACACATGAAGAAAAATCAATCACACATAACACAGATGTTTTTACCGGGAAAGCATAAAGATAAAAACCCCACTATCATATATTATGTATATATCATGGATCATGAAACAATATAATACAAAAATATACTCCAAGAGCTCTCAGTACAATATACAATCGTCTCACACTGTTATACAAAAATTGGCATATTCAAGCACCAATTTACTACCTCCTGACATCCTGCCTCCATTGTGCAATCCCTGCTATTCATAATCCCTGAATGGATTCGATCTTGAATTGCCTTGACTACGTAATACTCATTGGCATCTCCATTGTGTGTTTGGTTGCACTTGTGCAAGTGCAACCACTATAGTCACAATTGATAGTCAAACAGACCCTTTCACCCATCTTTCAACTAGGTCTCCACTGGATCTGACATGCATGTAGTTAACAATAGTATTTCTTTAGTTGCATGTGAGACCAATGCTTGTGAATTAATTAAATAATTAATTCACTAGTCTCTTACTAGTGTATCTTTAGTTACAACTAGTTACAACTAGCACACTGAGTTTAACTCACTTAACTGAGTTAAACTAAATAACAACTCACATAACTACTCATCCAACTCTGTTACAACTTCGAATCACTCAGTTATAACTCACTCACTCTGCATGTCCCACCAACCAACCTTAGAACTTGTAATTCCTTCAGTCAATTGGTTTTCCACATCAGTTAACTGAAATCAAGCGCTTCAAGAGAATATATTATTATTTATTGTCTAATTATTATTAAGGGCTAATAATAATTGACATGCGATCTATTTTTAGATATGCAATCTATAAATAGACTTCGCCCATGCATCTAAAAATAGAATCTCATCTATAAATAGAATGTTCTCAACCATCTATAAATAGACTCCCGTTATAAATAGAATATGCTCAACATTCTAAAATAGATATACACCTAAAAATAGCCTGCGGGCCCCACATAGTGTAGGTGCTTAATTTTCACTAGGATCATAATCTTGTTGAATCTCAACAGGTTGAAGGAATTCATTGAAAATGATGTTCCTAAGCCCGATGCTACAGATGCTGCAAATATTGATGCATGGTAAAAGAAAGTGGCAAAGATGAGGAGGATCCTGTTGGAGGGGGTATGAGACCACATTGTCTCAAGCCTCCATGGGAAAGCCACACCATATGCAATGTGGAAGGATTTGATTGATCTATTCCAAAGAAGAAGTGACCATATGAAATTGGCACTCAAAGATAAACTCAAGAAGATCAAGATGGAAAAGGGCGACACCATTTCGAAATATCTGACGAAGTTTGTCTAATGTCGAGATGAACTAGGGAGTGTGGGATAATAGTCACTGATGATGATTTGGTTAGATTGGCTCTCCTAGCACTTCCTAAGAGTTGGCATAGTTATGAAGACTCTGTCAACGGATGAAAAAAGTTTCCAGATTGGGAACGACTGTGGTCGGATTTGGTGTAGGAGGAGTTCAAACGGAACATGAGAGATGGCTGTTCATCTAAGCATGATGATGAAGAGGATTGTGCTTTGGATGCCAAGGAAAATAAGGGGAAGGGGAAGAAATTCCATTCTAAATCCGATTCCAAAGGCAAGAAGCAGGACATGTCGAAGGTGAAGTGTTTCCACTATCACGAACACGGGCATTTTGCTACTAACTGTCCACAAAAGAAGAAGAACAATAAGGCTACTGGATCTGCAACTGGTGAGGTCCTTGCATCACAATTTGGATTTAATTCTCATTGATTGCATGCATGGTGTCAAGTTCATTGGGATTTGTGTGGTATTTGGATAGTGGCGCTTCCTTTCACATGACGGGATATAAGAAAATTTTTAGTGACTTGGAGTGGAAATATCTCCAGATGCATATTGAGATGGGCGATGATGGATAGTACAATGCTACCGGGATTGGTGATTACCTTTCAGAGGGATTCAGGTAAACCATTTCAATTAAAATATGTAATGCATGTACTAGGTCTGAAGAAAAAATTGGCCTCAGTCACAATGTTGGAGGATAGAGGCTATGACGTTGTTTTTAGCGATGGAAAGGATTTCCTGTGACATAAAAGAAAAGGTCAAGCCAAGAGGATGGGGATTAGAGTTAAGAATCTCTACAAGATGGAGGCAGATGGCTACGCTGCCATGATGGGAAAGACAGAAAAAGTGGTGAGTCGGGATGAGGGAAAATTATGGCACAAGCAATTGGGCCATCTTCATCATGGAGCCTTGAAAGTCACACAACAAATTTCTACTAGACTTCCAATGGGAACACTTGCTCAGTTAGATTAGTGTAAGGGTTGCACCATGGGGAAGTATGTAAAGTCCACCTTTCATGAGAAGGAGAACCGAGCTTCGGGAATCCTTGAGAGAGTTCACACAAATGTGTGTGGACCATTCTCGGTTTATTTAAAAACAAAACATAAGTACTATGTAATATTTGTTGATGAATATTCTCGTAAATGCTAGATATTTTTCATGCAGAAGAAAGATCAAACATTCTCTACGTTCTGTGAGTTTAAGCCATTGGTGGAGAAAGAGTCAGGGAAGTAAGTGAAGGCTTTTAGGAGCGATAATGGTGGAGAATACATCTCTAACGAACTCAAGAAATTTTGCAGCAAAGAAGGAATTTGAAGAGAACTCATAACGCCTCATAACCCACAGCGAAATGGGGTCGCAGAGAGGAAGAACAAAACGATCATGGGTGCAACACGAGCAATGTTTCATGATCAAGGAATACCAATGAATTTGTGGGCAGAAGCATGAAACAATGCGGTTTTTGTGCAGAACCGTTGTCCTCATAGTGTACTTGGCATGAGTAAAACTTTCACTGGTAAGAAACCTGATGTTTCACTAAGATTTTTGGCTCATTTGTTTATGTGGATGTGACCAAGGACGCCAGGAAGAAGCTGGAACCAATAGTTGAGGTTGGGATTTTTGTGGGGTACACAGAAATATCCATAATTATTGTGTGTATTTTTCAAACAACAGAATGAATGTTGTGCGATGGGATATAAAATTTGATGAGGGGAAAGCCATGCGGTTGTCCCTTGAGAGGGAGCTAGACTTGCATACAGAGGAGGAATTACCGATTCCCAAGGATGAGTCTCAAGATATGGATCAACCACATGAGGAGGTTCATGGAGTGGAGGAAATCACTCATGCAGAGCCATCCATCAGAAATGACAGAACGCGCACCACGAAAGCTGATAGGATGAGACTTGATGCTGAACATAATGTAGGAGCCCCTACTTCATAGCGTAGACAAAGACAATCTCCTGACTAATTTACTGGATACATGGCTCTTATGAGAAAATGTATTATGAATGAACCATATTCCTTTCAGAAAGTAGTGCAGTAGCTTGCTTGGGTTGATGCAATGATGGAGGAGTATGACTCCATTGTCAAAAACAATTCATGGGAAATTTTCCCAAGACTGAATGAAAAATCAATGGTAGGTTCGAGATGGATCTACAAGGTAAAGCAAGCTGGTGATGGGAATGTGGAGAAATAAAAGGCCAGATTTGTGGCCCGAGGTTTCTTTCAGATCGAGGGGATAGATTATGATGAGACCTTTTCACCTGTCACAAGTACTCTTCCATAAGATCCCTCCTTGCACTCTCAGCACAGATGGGATGAAACATTCATCATATGGAAGTGAAAACTGCGTTTCTCAATGGGATCATTGAGGAAGAGGTGTACATAGAGCAACCTGAAGGTTTCGAGATCTTCAATAGTGATTCACATGTGTGCCAACTCAAAAGAGCATTGTATGGGCTGAAGCAAGCACCTCGTGCTTGGTACACTCGAATAGACAACTATTTCACCGGACTTGGCTTCACCAAAAGTGAAGCAGATGCAAACCTGTACCAGATTGTGCTTGAGGGTAAGATATTTATCATTGTTATTTATGTTGATGATTTAATTTTGATTAGTGACGAGGAGCTGATACACTCATGCAAGGAGGATCTTGCAAGGGAGTTCAAAATGAAGGACATGGGACTCCTTCATTTTTTCCTTTGATTGGACATATGGCAGCAGGATGGTGAAATTTTTGAGTCTCAAGGCAAGTATGCAAAGGAGAATTAGGGTAAGTTTAACATGGAGAGCTGAAAACCCATGGATACTCCTCTTCCATGAAATTGGAGGAAAGAGGATGCTACTTCTGGAGAGGTAGTGGATGCTACTGTCTACCACCATTTAGTTGGTTCTCTAATGTATCTTATGAACACGAGACCAGACATTTGCTACACAGTTAACTAGCTGAGTCAAGCTATGGTTAAGACTACCAAGCTCTTTTGGAAGGCAGGGAAGCATGTCCTGAGATACCTAAGGGGCACATCATACTATGGTATATGGTACAGACAGACGGATGGAGTGAAGTTGCATGGCTTCATGGATGCAGATTGGACTGGGAGTCCATCGGACAGAAAGAGCACATCATGGGGGTCTATAACATTGGGTTGACAATAGTTTCCTGATACAGTAGGAAGCAACGATCCGTGGCACTCAGTTTAGTGGAAGAGGAATACATGGAAGCAAGTCAAGTTGCATGTGAGGCTATCTGGATGAGAAAGATCTTGGTTGGTTTTTTTGGTTCTTAGATGGATCTAACAATGATTCATTGTGATAATCAGAGTTGCATTAAACTCTCGATTAATCCTATGTTTCATGATAGGTCCAAGCATATAGATATATGGTACCATCATCTCAAGGATTGTGTGCATAGAAGAATCATGTTGTTACAGTACATTCCCAGGGAAGATTAGGATGCATATATTTTGACGAAGCCACTCACTAGGAGAAAATTCGAATACCATAGAGACAGGATTGGGGTGAATGATAATCCATTTCTTGTTGAGAGGGAGTGCTGAGATTCAACAAGAATATTTAGCACCCACGCCTAGTGCATTAAGCACCTAGTTGCATTAAGAACCCAAACTAGGGTGGGGCCCACAGTGCTATTTTTGGGTGCATGTCTATTTTTATTATCCCTTAATTTAGATGGAAATTAAACTGTAATATATTCTCAATGTGGACTTGAATGAGTTAACTGAAAGTGGAAAATTCAATTAGCTAGTGGATTTCGAGTTAGAGGTTGGTTGGTGGGACATGCAAAGCAATTCTAGTTGTAACAGAGTTCAAAGTGCAATGGTGCATTAGTTAATGCAATTTGTAAATAGTTTAACTAATTTAAGTGAGTTAAACTCAGTTGTGCTAGTTGTAACTGAAGATTCAAGTAGTGAGAGATCAAGTGAATTAAATATTAATTAATTCACATGCAACTGAGGATTTACTATTATTAGCTACATGCATGTCAGATCCAATGGAGACCCAGTTGAGTTCTAGGTGAAAGGGAAGTTGACTATCAGTTGTGACATTATTGGCTTGCACACATGCAACCGACCACCCATTGGAGTGCCCATGATACTTGCGCAGTCAAGGTAGGCAATAATTCCTATCTTTTAGGGATCTTGACCATCAAGGATTGCGTAAGAAAGGTAGGCTGTCACGAGGCTGGAAATTGACTAAGTATTGGTTAGTTTTCTGTGAGGACAGTGTGAGACAGATAGCTGAATGTTGGAGGCTCTTGTGAGAAGAGAAAGACATTGTATTTGTTTCATGATACATGCTTAATATACAATAGAAGATAGTGGGGTTTTTAGCTGTAAGCTTTCCTTGGGAAATTATTTGTGTTGTATGTGATTGATCTTTCTTCATGCTCATGTGATTAGCGATTGTGTTTTTAATTCTGCAAAATATTTGTAAAAGTGTTATAGTATTTAAATTTAGTACATTGTTAGATCGGGTGAATCCAAGATATACATGCTTGTTGTATAGTTTCTACATTAAACCCTTTGGTTTAATATTATTCCCTTGGGTTTATAATCCCTTGCAATTTTAGTATTAATCTCTCACGCTTATTAGTCCCTTAGGTTTATAATATCAATCCCTTTGGTTTATTTCTAAGGGTTCATATTCCTAGGGTATAATTTTATTCATAGGGTTTTTAATATTAATCCTAGGGTTTAATATAAATCCCTTGGGTTTATAATCATGGTCGACCATGGTCCAACATCACATTGTGAAAAATATTGTCTCAATATGAAAGTCAGCCATTTTCAACCATCATTAACCATGGTCATTCGTGGTAAACCATGGTCCAACGTCACATTATGACAAAGATTATCTCAATCTGAAAATCAAACATGTTCAACCATGGTTAAATGTCACATTGTGACAAAGATTGTCTCAATATGAAAATCAACCATGGTCCAATGTCACATTTTGACAAATATTGTCTCGACATTAAAATTAATCATGGTCAACCATAGTCAACCATGGTCCAATGTCTCATTGTGATAAGGTTTGTCCCAATGTGAAAATAAACCATGGTCAACCATGTTCCAATGTCGTGTTGTGACAAAGATTGCCTCAATATGAAAATGAACCATGTGAACCATGGTCACATTGTGACAAATATTGTATCTTGGTCTAACGTCACATTGTGACAACCATGGTCCTACGTCGCATTATGACAAATATTGCCTCGATATAAAAATATATTATGGTCAACCATGGCCAACCATTTTCCAACGTTACATTGTGAAAAAGGTTATCTCAATATGAAAATCAATCATGGTCCACCATAGTCCAACATCGCTTTGTGACAAATATTGTGTCAATATGAAAATAAACCATGGTCAACCATGGTTGAGAATGTTTATTTTAGGGTTTATATCTAGGGGTTTATATACCTTGGGTTTATAATATTTATCCCTTGGGTTTATATTATTTCCTTGGGTTTATAATCCCTTAAGGTTTTTAGTATTAATCCCTCGGGTTTATAATATTTATCTTAGAATTTATATACTTTGGGTTTATAATATTAATACCTTGGGTTTAATATTATTTCCTTGGGTTTATAATACCTTGGGGTTTTATAATTAATCCCTCAGGTTTATAATATCAATCCCTTGGGTTTATCAATCTAAGGGTTCATATTCCTAGGGTATAATATTACTCATCAGGTATATAATATTAATACTAGGGTTTAATATAGATCCCTTGGATTTATAATCACGGTCAACGATGCACTGGCATGGTCCAATGTCATATTGTGAAAAAGATTGTCTCAATATGAAAATCAACCATGGTCAAATGTCACATTGGGACAAATATTGTTTCAATATGAAAATCAGCCATGGTAAAACATGGTCAACCATGTTCATTTTAGGGTTTATAGTATTTATATTAGGGTTTATATACCTAGGGTTTATAATATTAATCCCTTGGGTTTAATATTACTCCATTTTGTTTATAATCCTTGGGTTTTTAGTATTAATCTAGGCTTCGATTTATTATTCGCTAGGGTTTATAATATGAATCTGTTGGGTTTATTAATTTAAGCGTTCATTTTCCTAGGGTGTAATATTATTCATAGGGTTTATAATATAAATCCTCGGGTTTATATAAATCTCTGGGGATTATAATCATGGTCTACCATGGTCAACCATGGTGCAACGTCACATTGTGACAAAGAATCTCAATATTAAAATCAACCATGGTCCAACGTCCCAATGTGACAAATATTGTCTCGATATGAAAATAAAAAATTCTCAACCATGCTCAACCATGATCCAATGTCGATCTATGACAAATATTGTCTCAATATGAAAATTAGCCATGTCCAACCACGATCAACCATGTTTATTTTAGGGTTTATAATATTTATCTTAGGGTTTATATACCTTGTGTTTATAATATTCATCCCTTAGGTTTAATATTATTCCCTTGGGTTTATTATACCTTTTGGTTTTAGAAATAATCCCTTGGGTCTATTATTCTATTAGGTTTATAATATCAATCCATTGAGTTTATTAATATAAGGGTTCATATTCTCATGGTATAATATTATTCATGGGGTTTATAATATTAATTTTAGGGTTTAATATAAATCCCATGGGTTTACAATCAAGGTCATCCATGGTCAACGATGGTCCAATGTCACATTATAAAAATCAACCATGGTCAACAATGATCCAATGTCGCATTGTGATAAAGATTGTCTTAGTATGAAAATCAATGATGGTAAACCATAGCCAACCATGTTTATTTAGGGTTTATAATATTTATCTTAGGGTTTTTATACCTTCGATTTATAATATTTATCCCTTGGGTTTAATATTATTCCCTTTGGTTTATAATTTCTTGGGTTTTTAGTATTAATCCCTTAGGTTTATAATATCAATCCCTTGGGTTTAATAATATAAGGGTTCATATTCCTAGGGTATAATATTATTCATAGGGTTTATAATATTAATATTTGGGTTTATAATAATGGTCAACCATAGTCCAACGTCACATTGTGACAAATATTTTCTCAATATGAAAATCAACCAATGTCACATTGTGACAAGGATTGTCTCAATATGAAAATGAACCATGGTCAACCATGTTCCAACATCACATTGTGATAAAGGTTGTCTCAATATGAAAATAAACCATGGTCAACCGTGGTCAATAACCATGGTAGCATTGTGACAAATATTGTCTCTTGGTCCAACGTCACGTTGTCACAACCATGGTCATCCATGGTCAACCATGGTCCAACGTCACATTGTGACAAATATTGTCTCATTATGGAATCAACCATGGTCACCCATTTTCCAACATCGCATTGTGCCAAAGGTTGTCTCAATATGAAAATCAATCATGGTGAACCATAGTCCAATGTCACATTGTGACAAATATTGTGTCAATATGAAAATCAAGCGTGGTCATCCATTGTACAACATCGCATTGTGACAAAGGTTGTCTCAAAATGAAAATCAATCATGGTGAACGATAGTCCAATGTCGCATTGTGACAAATATTGTGTCAATATGAAAATCAACCGTGGTCAACCATGGTCAACCCTGTTTATTTTAGGGCTTATAATATTTATCTTAGGTTTTATATAGCTTGGGTTTATAATATTTATCCCTTGGGTGTAATATTATTCCCTTGGATTTTTAGTATTAATCCCTTGGGTTTATAATATTTATCTTAGAGTTTATATAGTTATGTTAATAAATGTATATTAATCATACACCTATTGGCATATATCAACCACATTTGTTAATGTGGTTGTGCATGTGCTTCATATATGCCTATCGATGTATATCAAACACATTAGTAAATGTGGTTGTGGTTTATAATATATATCTTAGGGTTTATATACCTTAGGTTTATAATATTAATCCCTTGGGTTTATATTATCAATCACTAGGGTTTATTAATGTAAGAGTTCATATTCCTAGGGTTTATAATATAAATTCCTTGGGTTTATGATATTAATAATTGCTTACATTTAAAATATTAATCCCAAGTGTCTATAATAAACCCAGGGGTTTATAATATTAATCCCAAGGGTTGTTAAATTTATTAATCATTATTTATTATAAAAAATGAATTAAATAATTATTATTATGTATGTTTTTTAATATAAATAAATAAATTATTTATTATTAATATATAGTTAAATTATTAATAAATAAATGTTTTTAGTAACAATATTATTTCTAGTATTATTATTTAATTATTCAATACTATTTAATTATTTAATAAATTTAAATTATTTAATTTTTAATATTATTTAATTTAAGATTATTAGGAATTTGGCTTTTGTGATCCATAAAATGTATATAAAATATTTTGGTGATAATCACATCTAAGCATATTTTGTCACATCTAAGCATATTAAGATTTTATATAATTTAAGATTATTTATTTACTTACTATAAATATTAATTAATAACCATAATCTTAATAATAATAATAATTATTTAGTAATAAAAATAATTATTTTAAAATGACTATAACAATCTTTAATAAAATTTAATTATTTTTATTAATTATAATAAAATTTAAATTTTTATTGTAATATTATTTTTATTATTATATATTTATTAATGTCTTGTGTGGTAGATACAAATGAAGCCTTCAACGCATATCAATGACATTTAATTAATTAAATGTGGATGTGATAGTTGATATTTTATTAGCAATGTGTGTATATATATGTTATATATTTTAAATTATGGTAATGCGTTTATCATTGACTTAATATTATGTCATTTATTTTGTTTTGTTTTTTTAATACACACACACACACACACACACACACACATATAGTTTTCATAATCTCGAGGCAAAAAAGATAAAAAATAAAGTAAAAATGTGTTAGCCAAAATCAAAATTTTTATATATAATGATAAAATGTTGGTATATCAATAAGTTGGGGCTAACCATAATGCCTAATGTAGATATTATATAGGGGCTCATTATAATCGTTTATGATTGGCTCTTAACTAGTAACCATGAAGGTGTTTCAAAGGGATGGATTCCATTTATTGTTAGTCTTAAGGGTTCATGCTCGAAATAAATAATAATAACAAAGATTAAAGTATAACACTCTTCACCTTGTGTGGTAGCAGTCAATACATTGTATGTCCACTCTTGGCACTTTTTCGTTAATTTTCAATTCTTATGATGATTTCTCTAGTGTGATTGTGTCAAGGCAGGTTAGGGAGGGTTTGAGAACTCTTAGCTCATCATATTTAAAAAATATCCTCACTAATCCAACAATTGTTGTAGTTGGTCCATGCCCATTAGAGCCCTATGAACTTTTACTATAATGTGCACGAGCAAATCAACATGAATTAATGATTCACCATACTATGAAAAAGACCTTGTAAGCTCAACTTACTAAATATTACATCGTTATATTATTTTCAAATAAAATAAAGAACTTAAATTTGCAAAAGAATTCAACTAAAGACAAATTGTATAACCCATTGTAACTTATTCCCTAATATAGTTTCTCTCCGTGAATTGAGGTTGGAAGGTATGATTGGTAGAGGTTCAATTTCTCTCTATGAATTTGAGGTTGGAAAGTATTATTGGTAGAGAACCCCCACCCAGGATCAAGTGGAGGTGGCTAAAATGAAAATATATATAAGAAATAAATACAAAAACACATGTAAGCTTTCATGTCTTAGCATTCTCATGTTGTGGGAAACACGGGTTTGGAAATCTCAACTATGATATTATATTCTCGATTGATAAGGCTGCATGGGGAATCTGAGCTAAACGACCACCTAAACCACCTAAACAACATTTATAATGACATTAATTTCACAATGGATATTGAGGAAAGCAACTGCACTCCGTTCCTTGACATTCTTCTTTTAAGAAAATAGATGGACCATTGGGTCCCAAAGTTTATAGAAAGAAGGCTCGCACAGATAAATACCTCCATGTCGATTAGCATCACCATCCGGCTCAGAAGATGGGCATTTTAAACACTCTCTTCACTAGAGCATTAAGTATATCAAACCAAGAGAATGTAGATGAAGTCATAAGAGAATGTTTTCTTAAACAATGGCTATAAGTACAAACACATCAATAAAGCCATCATAAAAGCCAAATCCAAAACCACAACTAGACCCCCCTCATCCAAATCCCAAACCCTAAATGGAAAAGCGTATCTCCCTTATATCCAAGGTGTCACTGATAAATGAGTCAGGGTTCTAAGAAATAAAGAAATAAAAACCTCGTTCAAACCCTTAAATATTATTTAGTAAAATATGAAATCTGTAAAATATGGCCTGGATCACTTCCAATAGAAATACATTTACAAAGTCAAGTGTCCATGTGATAAATGTTACAATGGAGAGATGGGATCATTGAACCGATAACTGATTGAATAAAGTGCTTAAGTAGTTTGATTAGTTTGTCCTTTAGAATTGACTGTTAATTGAAGTATGCTTTAATGAAAATTGACATAAACCAACAGCATAAATGAATTAAATAACAACAATAATCAGAGAGAAGAAGAGGCAAACAATTTGATGATGGAGTTCGTCCCTCCTGGACTACATCTCCGGGTCCGCTTTTAAGTGGGTGTCCATTTTTATTAAGATTGATCTTGAAGAATTTTTACACTAAAATGGAATAGAATGACTGTGCTCACATGAAGTTCTAAACCCTGTAAATATAAAGTACTCTTCCTCGCCTTTCTGATGCCTGTCTCCATGCTCAATTCCGACCACCGATGACTGAGCAATGCTGCAAACAAAATCGCCTCTAACCTTCTGAAACTGCACTCCAAAAGCACTATGCCTTCACAAAAATCCAAGATGACTTCATGAGCTAATTCCATGGCTTAAATAGGCCTGCATCGAACCACTATTTCCAAACTTGGCAATTTTTTGAGAAAATTTGGTGAAAAAGGTTTCGAATCCCTCCTATGCATAAACCTTAGGGATATTGTTCCCAAACCTTAGGCGCTGAAATAATGTTAAAAACCCACATTTAAACATTATAATATAATTTTAGCCTGGTGGCTAGCTAACCGGGTGGAGGATAAAAACAGCCGGCATGTGAGCAGGGATGTATTCCGACTGTTGTGGTGACTCCGGCGGTCATAGTTACATCCGACGGTTCCGGTGTGACGTTAGCCGCATACCTGTCACATGCTATTCCTTCTGACGTAGTCTCTGTGGTTTACAACTGGTGGCTTAAGACATATGTCAAAACAACTTCGTCGCGGTTAACACAAATCCTGTTCACATAATCCGATGCGGTTAGGAGCTGGCGGTTTAAAACTTTAACGCTATGGTGGGTTTGAATTAAAGTTTTATTATAAAGTTTTTAAAACCATATCATATGTTTAATATCCCGAACCTTGTAATAAGGTTTTTGAAACCATGGTTTTATAATATGGTTTTTATATCAATGTATTTAACCCTCCCGAACCATATAATAAGGTTTTCGGTATTGTGGTTTGAATATATTTTTGCTAGGACTTAGTTTTAAGGTCTTAGTGATTTAGACCTTAGGATTTTAATACTTAGGCTTAGATTTAATGCATAGGATTTATGACCATAGGGTTAGAGTTTTAGGAATAGGACTTAGCTATTAGGGTTTAAATCTAGGTCTTAGATGATGTGGATAGGGTTTTAGACTAAGGTATTAGGGTTTTAGATCTATGTATAAATTTTAACCTTAGACCTTTACAATGTCCTTTTAAACCTTAGTTTAGGATTAAAACCCTTTACATCATATCACACAAAATTCGATCCTTATGACATTTGGAGGACCTTTTCACTGGCGAATTGATGATTCTAAAGACTGAACTGGACATCGACTGTTGAAGTTGACTTGGAAATCCGTTGACTTGTACTGATCAAGATCCTCCTGGATCAATCCTCTCTACTTAAAAAGCTTTTGGACCACAAAATATTAATTTTAAACTGACAATAAGTGAGAATACAACTCTCTCACTTTCATCTTGACTTTGATGACATACAACCATACCTAATCGTCGACCTGAAACTGATGCTTATCATGGCGCAATTTGAAACTATCTTGACTTAATGCTTGCTGTGGCGCAGAAGAATGTAAGGCCTGATTGTAAGCTTGCTGCACATAAGTTACAAATTCATCCCACATCTTAGGATGTATACTGCAGTTACCTCGAAGAATATGTATCCCGGTCCTATTCACCATTTCCGTCTATCCTTGAACCAAATTTTTAATATTCCTAATTAGCGACAACTTATTGGAATATTCAATTTTGTTAGTTTTCTGTCTATAGTTTGTAAATAAATAAAAAAAGTGAGTGAAGAGGGTCTAACTCACTTAAGTGAAATAAGACATCCACCTAGTAGCACAACGTTGTGACGTAAGGGGGGAGTCAAGGGGGGCCTAACACCACGTAGAGGAGGAGGGCCTATGTACACTCTAGAAGTTTCTGCAAGCTTCTGCGCAGATAAGGATGAGTATGTGGAGGAGAGAGAGAGGCTACGTTGGGTTTTGGAGGGAAACCAACATTATAAAAGATGGAGAAGCCTCCTCATTTGATTCATTCTGGAGTTGATGATTTTTGAGTGATGCATTTGTCTTCTTGAGCACGCTAGCTGTTTAGCCTATCTACAACACTATTTAGTGCATTGAGTGTCTCCGGTCGGATATCTCGCCCTTAGCCCCAGGGGACTTCGAGTGCCTACTCGGGCAAGGCTGGTTTTTCAGTATTTTGTGAGTCGTTTTATTGTTTGGGTTTGTTGCGAAGCTGGAGCTTATAGAGACTACGCAGTCACTGGGAGAGAGGACGCAGTCCACTGTGGAGGAGCTTCGGATTGGGGTTTCTGTAGGTGATTTCGCCGGGATTTTGAGGAGGGGGTCAGCGTTTGTCGTTAGGAGACTTTTGGCGGAGTTTGAGGCAGTATTTCAGCTATTTCCATCTAGCCACTGCGCAGAGCCTTTGAGGCCAGCGTAATTCACTGGGGAGGCAGTTTCTGGTGATTTCTGGGGTTGGCCATTCTTGGAATGGTTTTTGGATTTTGTTTGGGTTGTTGTGGAGAGGAGGTTTGCCGATTTTCAGCTCATTTCGGCAAGGGGATCAGCCCCTAATCTTCAGTCCATTCCAGCAATAGTAGCTACATGGGAGTTTTCCAGCAGTTGGGCGCAGTTCATAGAGTAGCCATTTCCTGTATTTTCTGAGAGTGTTTCTTCACTTACTTGAGCAAGGTTGCCTATTGTACTTCATTTAATTTCTCAGATTAATAAAATGGCTCAGCATTTCCTCTCTATGTTTTCTGGATGAGTTTCCGTAGTTGTCGTATTCTCTTTCTATTGCATGTCTATTATTGTTTTTGAGAATTCTAGTTCTATACCACTTGGTGCATTTATCTTTCACTCTTAGATCAAGACTGGAAAGGTCCAGGTAGCCTCCAGATCTCGTCCTCTTTTTAGAGGCGAAATATCCGGTAAATTCCCTCCCAGTATATCTCTGGTTGGAGTTTGCCGTGTCTTAGAAATATCCCCGAAACATGATATTACAGTGGTATCAGAGCATAGTTTTGGCTCAGCCTGTGGTCTATGATATCAGGAAAGAGACCATACAAAGGTAGGAAGTATAGAGACCGTGAGCGTAGGTTGGAGACTACCTACAAAGAGAAAGACTGTGCCCGGGTAGAGAACACAGATCAGGAGAAAGAGCCTGTGACGGATGAAGAGCAGGTGGAGCTTGTATTATATTTAAGAGAGAAAGAGACGATGGTAGATGACACAGAGGCCAAACAGTTTGGAGAGGCACTCCTCAAGTTTGTGCAGGATTTAGCTAGACAGATTGAGGTGATGGGATAGAGGTTCAGAGCTATGGAGGTTAGGCATCATGAGACTCCACGGGTTTTCCAGGTCGGAGAGGGATCAGGTACATCCCACCATTTGCCAGAGCAGGGTGCTGCTTAGCGTGATATTCCTTAGTCGACGGCTTCACGTGCACCTACCCGCTCTACCATGCCCACTTTATTTGGAGCAGATACAGGGGCAGGAGCCCAACAGGAGGCAGATCCTGGACACTTAGATGAGTATTTTGCAGAGTATCAGTCCTATGGGCAAGAGTTCAGGGATGCTCTCACATTCAGAGATTTTGTGCATCTCCAGCGGGACAGTAGACCCCGTGACCATCATAGAGGGCACCGGCATTATCATGATGGAGATTCCCACCGTGCCTCTAGTAGATTTCATTTGCCTACGTTTGATGGATCATCAAATAGTTCGGCAAAGTCTTGGGTGGAGAAGCTGGATATCTATTTCCAGCTTAACCAGATGTCGGAGACGGAGGCCATCAAGGTGTTGACATTACATTTGGATGGTGAGGCCTAGGACTAGTGGTTCCATGGGATGGTTACACTCGGACACTATATAGTGACGACATATGCCGAGTTTACCAGGAGGTTGATGGAGAATTTTGATAGGAGGGATCCGGAATAGCATTTTGTTGAGCTGACGAAGCTCAAGCAGACAGGGAGCCCAGAGACATACATCGTAGATTTCTTGAGGATCTCAGTGGTGATGCTAGATCTATCCATGACACGAATGATCTATATGTTTGTGGAGGATTGGCAGAGCCACTTCGAGTTCTAGTCAGTTCTACTAGACCAACTACACTCCAGGAGGCTATCAGCAGGACCAGGGACTTACAGGATGCATTGCCCAGGACGCAGACACCTTACCCCCAGCGACATGGCTTCCAACCCAAGGGGAAGGATGTGAGGGTTCCTACTCCAAAAGGGAATCCGGGACGGGCACAGATAGATGATGATGCCAGGAGGGAGTTGAGGAAGAAGCGGCTGTGCTTCATGTGTCAGGAGCCGTGGGCACCAGGGCATAGGTGTGTTGTTGGTAAAGTACACTTCATTGAGGTATTCTCCGATGATAGCGGGGAAGAGGACGAGGAGGATGATGAGGAGGCAGGAGATAGTTAGACGGCTCAGGATCAGTTGCTGCCTCCACCTCCAGGGACAGGAGGTGCAACTTTTGCACCCACAGGAGGGACCCTTGCAGCTTTGCGAGGAGTTACTAAGTATTTGATGCTGTGCGTATGAGGGACAGTACGTGGCCAGCGAGTATCAGTTTTGGTTGACAGTGGGGCAACCCACAGCTTCATTGATGCACAGATGGTCAAGCGAAGGGGTATACCGACCGAGAGTTTTGACGGGTTTTCAGTCTTGGTCCCAGGAGCCTAGACGATGCAGTGTGCCCGGTATGTTCTAGAGTTACTAGTGTCGATGGGTACTTACATCGTGACTAATCAATTTTTTGTGGTCAACATACCAGATGCCAATGTGGTACTGGGTGTTCAGTGGCTAATTACTCTGGGGAAGGTCACCATGGATTGGGAGGCCTTAGAGATGGAGTGGGATGAAAAGAAGACCAGAAAGCATGAGAATATCTGCGGGATGCATACTTACCCACCTTAGACAGTTTCAGCACACCGGATGGAGGCAGACTTCCGGAAGGGAGACATAGAGTGGGCGGTTGAGTTGCGAGCATCAGAGGCAGAGACCACCGGTCGAGCAGTTCATTCAGATATACAGGCCATCCTTGACAGACATGAGGTAGTGTTTGGGGATATACCACCAGGTCAACCACCAGATAGAGGTTTTGAGCATACCATCAAGCTTAAGCAGGGTATTCAGGATGTGATCACTACACCCTATAGGCATCCCAAAGCCTATCAGGATGAGATTGAGCGGGCCATCCAGGAGTCCGTTTGCTTCTTCTGTAGTGCTAGTGAAGAAGAAGGACGACACCTTGAGGAAGTGCATTGAATATAGGGCCTTGAACAAGAAGAATCTGAAGAATAGGTACCCATTACCCAGGATCGATGAGCTGATGGATGAGATGAGAGGAGCTAAGTTCTTCTCGAAGATTGATTTGAGATCAGGGTACCACTAGATTCGCGTGAGGGAACAGGACGTTCCCAAGACCGCCTTCACGTGTCATTATGGGCACTTTGAGTTTTTGGTTATGCCTTTTGGGCTGACCAATGCACCAACCACCTTTCAGTCTTACATGAACCATATCTTCCGCAGTCATCTGAGGAAGTTTGTATTGGTCTTCTTCGATGACATACTCATATATAGCAGGACTTGGGAGGAGAATCTACAGCATATAGAGGCAGTGCTACGCATCTTGGAAGAGAAACAGTTCTATGCTAAGCTCTCCAAGTGTGAGTTTGGGATGACGGAAATGTTATATTTGGGTCACATTATTGGAGTGGACGGAGTGAGGGTCCACGAGGAGAATATTAGAGCCATCATAGATTGGCCGGAGCCGAAGAATGTGATGGAACTTCGAGGGTTCATTGGGATATGTACCTATTACAGGAAGTTCGTCAGAGGATTCTCATAGCTTGCTGCACCCCTTACAGATTTGACGAAGAAGGGGGCATTCAGTTGGTTAGATATAGCGCAGCGAGCCTTTGATAGGCTCAAGGAGGTGATGAGTAGCTGCCCAGTGCTTGCATTTCCAGATTTTACGTAGCCATTTGTCTTGGAGTGTGATGCGTCGGGAAAGGGGATCGACGCAGTATTGATGCAAGGGGGACACCCTATAGCCTTCGAGAGCCAGAAGCTCCTTCTACATGAGAGGTTGTATTCTATAAACGACAAGGAGATGTTGGCCATCATGCATGATTTGGCCAAATTCTGGCAGTATTTGGTAGGGAACAGGTTCAGGGTGAGGACTGATCACAATAGCCTCAAGTTCTTTTTGGAGCAGAAGCAGCTACAGGAGAGGCAACAGAAGTGGATGAGTAAGATCCAAGCATATGACTTTGACATTGAGTATGTCAAGGGTAAGAATAACGTGGTAGCAGATGCCCTTTCATGTAGACCAGCCACGTTATCTCTTATGAGCTTGGATAGAGATTGGAAGGCTCAACTTTTAGTTGAGTACGCCAAGGAAAGATTTGCATGTGAGGTGCTGGATGGACAAGTGGCGGATGAAAGGTACAAGGTGGTTGATGAGATCATCTATTACCGGGACAGGATCTTCTTGACTGAGGGATCTCAGCTTAAGAAGAAGATACTCCAGGCATCACATGATTCTCCATTGGCAGGCCATCAGGGGTTTACCAAAACCTACAGGGCCATTAGAGAGAGGTTCTCATGGAAGGGCCTCAAGGAGGACGTACTCCAGCACGTCAAGGTGTGCGATGTTTGTCAGAGGAATCAGGGGGAGATGAGCCATCCCGTAGGACTGTTCCAGCCTCTTCCCATTCCGGAGGGGAAATGGGAGAGAATTTTGATGGAATTCATCACAGGGTTGCCCATGGTGCAGGGCAAGGATTGTATCTTTGTCATCGTTGATTGACTGACAAAGTATGCACAGTTTTTCGCCATATCCACACATTACATAGCAGCATAGGTGGTCAAGCTATTTTTTAGAGAGGTTTTCAAGTTGCACGGTCTTCCGAAGACCATCATTAGTGACAAAGATAGCCATTTCATGGGCAGATTTTGGCAGGAGCTCTTTCGACTAGTGGGGACGCAGTTGGCACCGAGTACCAGTTACCACCCATAGACAGATGGATAGACGGAGATTGTTAACAAGTGGCTGGAGGGCTACTTGCATAACTATGTCAGTGGGTAGCAGCGAGCATGGTTGAGATGGTTGCATTTGGGGGAGTACTGCTATTACACGACACATCACATGTTTATTGGTATGTCACCATTTTATGCTTTGTATGGGTACCATCCTTTATCTTTTGCTGATGTGATGTTCGGTGCTAGTAAGGCTCCTAGAGCCAAGATTTGGATCCAAGAGAGTCAGGACATCCTCCGAGCTCTCAAGGACAATTTGGCTACAGCACAGAACCAGCAGAAGCTGTATGCCGACAGAGGCCGGGTGGAGAGACAGTTTGAGGTAGGGGACTTGGTCCACCTATGGTTACAGCCATACCGATAGTCATCGTTGAAGCAGAATGGGGCTGAGAAGCTCAAGCCTCGCTTTTACGGGCCATACAGGGTGATACGCAGGATTGGGCATGATGCATATGAGTTGGAGCTGCCCCAAGGCAGGAAGATCCACAACATTTTCCATGTATCATGCTTGAAGAAGGTGCTGGGGCAGCAGGTGACAGTGACAGAGGAGCTACCACCTACGGATGATGAGGGGCACTTGGTGTTGCAGCCGGAGGCCATTATTGATACCAGGGAGAGGCGGTTACGGAGCAGGATGGTCCGGGAATTCTTGGTGAGGTGGAAGAATTTGCCGGATGAGGATGCCACTTGGGAGAGCGAGAAGATTTTGCAACATCCATCACTTCAGTTGCTTGAGGACAAGAAAAATCTTGCCAGGGGAGATTGTAATATTCCTAATTAGCGACAGCTAATTGGAATATTCGATTTTGTTAGTTTGCCGTCTATAGTTTGTAAATAAATAAAAAAAGTGAGTAAAGAGGGTCTAACTCACTTAAGTGAAATAAGACATCCACCTAGTAGCACATCATTGTGCCTTAAGGGGGGAGTCAAGGGGGGCCTAACACCACGTAGAGGAGGAGGGCCTACGTACACTCTAGAAGTTTCTGCAAGCTTCTGCGCAGATAAGGATGAGTATGTGGAGGAGAGAGAGAGGCTACGTTGGGTTTTGGAGGGAAACCAACGTTATAAAAGATGGAGAAGCCTCCTCATTTGATTCAATCTGGAGTTGATGATTTTTGAGTGAGACATTTGTCTTCTTGAGCACGCTGGCTATTTAGCCTGTCTGCAGCACTGTTTAGTGCATTGAGTGTCTCCGGTTGGAGATCTCACCCTTAGCCCTAGGGGACTTCGAGTGCCTGCTCGGGCAAGGTTGGTTTTTCAGTATTTTGTAAGTCGTTTTATTGTTTTTGTTTGTTGCGGAGCTAGAGCTTATAGAGGCTGCGCAGTCACTGGGAGAGAGGACGCAGTCCACTGTGGAGGAGCTTCAGATTGGGGTTTCTGTAGGTGATTTCACCGAGATTTTGAGAAGAGGGTCAGCCTTTTCCCTTAGGAGACTTTTGGCGGTGTTTGAGGAAGTATTTCAGCTATTTCCATCTAGCCAGTGCGCAGAGCCTTGGAGGCCAGCGTAATTCACTGGGGAGGCAGTTTCTGGTGATTTCCGAGGTTGGCCATTCTTGGAATGGTGTTTGGATTTTGTCTGGGCTGTTGTGGAGAGGAGGTATGCCAATTTTCATCTCATTTCGGCAAGGGGATCAGCCCCTAATCTTCAGTCCATTCCAGCAGTAGCAGCTACACGGGAGTTTTGCAGCAGCTGGGACGCAGTTCATAGAGCAGGCATTTCCTGTATTTTCTGAGAGTGTTTCTTCACTTGCTTGAGCAAGGTCGCCTATTGTACTTCATTTCATTTCTTAGATTAATAAAATGGCTGAGAATTTCCTCTCTATGTTTTCTGGATGAGTTTCCGTAGTTTCTGTATTCTCTTTCTATCGTATGTCTATTATTGTTTTTGAGTGCTCTAGTTCTATACCACTTGGTGCATTTATCTTTCACTCTTAGATAGAGTCTGGAAAGGGCCAGGTAGCCTCCAGATCTCTTCCTCTTTTTAGACGTGAAATATCCGGTAAATTCCCTCCCAGTCTATCTCTAGTTGGAGTTTGACGTGTCTTAGAAATATCCCCGAAATGGGATATTACAAAATCCATGCTGCCCCATGGTTACAAAGGAACTAGAAGTGGCATGTGAAAACCAATATTTCGATTGCATGGCTTGCTTGTCGAACACATTACACATCCCTTTATGTACTTCACAATTGTTTCATACATATGAGGCTAGTAACAATATTTTTGACTTTGTCTTATAGTCTTGCTTACACCTACAATCCGAGAAAGATAAATTTCCCGCAAAACCTGCACCCTTTATATCTGAGCATTATAAGTTAGCGATTCATAATTTTCTTCAAAATCATCATCAGTACTATACTTTTCTACATAAATTTCATATACCAATGAAATTTTATGTAGTACTACTGAAGCATTGAAAGACAACATATCAACTACTTTACTTGTTACACCTTACTTGTCCTTAATTACTAAGTGATTTTGCTGAGGAAATCCCATCCAACTGTAGCGAAATTGTTGCATCTTAGTATATGACTGAAAGTATTGAAGCATCTGATAATCTATGTGAATCACTGTTTCCATTGCATATCCTTTAACATCTGTTTTATCTTTATATGGCTGTTGATGATTTATCAATGCTGTGAAAAGTTTCTGCTTTATTGAATCAACTTTAACATCGACACTTAATCCCCATGCCCTGTTTTGCTTATGAGCCAAAATTATGGGTGAAATGTATGGAGTTAAACTGTGTTGCATTAATTCCATCCCTGAAATTTGTTGCTTTATTTCTTTACACTCTACAACTGACTTGTGACAAATTCCATTATTAGAGGCATCAAACATCGACTGCATCTCATGCGATATTTTCTTTTTATGAAGTAGATGTTTTGGGTCTTTAACTAGATCCTGAAATGAATCTACCTTTTTAACCAAATTAACTTCATACTGAATTTCACAACCTGAACAAGTATCAATAAGATCCTTATGTTGCTCTTTTATCGACATGAGTATGTATCTCCTACTTGAACTTATTAAGCGCTTCATCTGATTAGCATTAATTAAATTCAAGTGATCTTTGTTTTTATGTGCCCGAATGATGTACTTAATCCCATATTTCCTGAGATGATACACATGTTCCTTTCTATAAAATATTGCATCACGGTCATAGAGATAAGGGCTACCTAAGACAATTCCAAAAATGTCTAACGGTATCACATCTAGCTCCACTTCATCAATATAATTAGCTGTGATTGCAAATTTTAACCAACACTGTTTGGTAACATGAATTTGACTTTGTTCCTTTAACCACCCTAAAGGATATGGCTTTGGATGATTATGTGTTTTCAAACCCAATTATTTAACCAATGACTCAGAAATCAAATTTTCTGGTGATCCCGTATTGAACAATGTATCTATCTTAATATGCTTTGAAGTTACCCTTATATGAAATAACTCGATTCTTTTATCTTCATTCTGTTGTTTGATGTTTGAAAAAGCAGAAGTAATAGCATCCGAAATTTTACTTGTTTTAACCATAACAGTGATTTTACATCCATCACCTGAATCGGATCCCAAGTCCAAGCCTTGCTGGACTGCTGTTTCAGCCTTCTTTTCACCCTTCTTCGATTGAAACTTCTTCGGCTTCAATTATGGATGAACTTTCCAACACCTAGCTTCATCATGGCTGATCCTTTGGCAATGTGTACACGTAGGTCTATCTTCTTCCTTCTGAGCTGTGGCAGTCTTCTTTCCCTTTGAATTGCCCTTCTTTTTGATGTCTTTAGTTTCCATCTGCTTGGATGTCTTTGGTGTAAACTTGAATGGTCTACCACCTGATTCAACATGAATTGCTTGAACACAAACTTCATCAAAATCATTAGGATTGAACATTAATAATGCATGCTGCAAATATGAGTGCAAACTACCAATATATTTTGACAAATTTCTTTTGTGTCCAAAGAAATACCAAGTGCTAATGCCTTCTTTATAGATTCCTGTGTGAACTGTTGAACATTCTGTCCCTTACCTTGTTGCAAGCGCTGCCAATCAATTACAGCTTGCTGTGTGTGACCCAATAGATAGAATTGTTTCTTTAGAGCTTTAATAAACTTAGTACATGAGGTGATAACTTTTCCCTTACACTTTAAATCTATCTGTGTCCTACTCTCCCACTAGATCAAAGCAGTACCCCCCATTCTAAGAGTAGATAATTGGATCTTTGTCTTATCACTAGTAATATATTGAATACGACAATAGACTTCTAATTGTTGTACCCAATTATCTAGTTTCTCAGGGTTTATTTCACCATCATACATAGGTAATTCGAACTTAACATCAAGTTTCAAAAGTGGATTCTTATGTTTCTTTTCTTTTTTTGATTCAGAACTACAAGTAGAAGAGGAAGAAGAAGGTGATGGAGATGACGGAGGAGAAGGAGATTTATTTGCCTTGCCTTTACCCTTGTCCTTATTTGATGCCTTTGATGATGAGGCTGAATGCCTCATCTTCTTATCTTCATATAATTCTACCAACATTTGCTGCATGCTTAGAAACATCTACTAAATTTGATTCTCATCCATGGGTTTCTTTTTAGTAGCTTCAGGAGTCTCAATGGTCTCATTCCCTGTCATCGTTGATTGATGATCAACTTTCCGCCTTCCGATCTCTAGATTTAATTCCTCAATTTCTCCTTCTCCACTTTGCAATCCCAACCTGGTTAACATCCACTGACAAAAAAACTACAAGCACAACCTGCTTTGATACCAAAATGAACCGATAACTTATCGAATAAAGTGCTTAAGCAGTTTGATTACTTTGTCCTTTAGAATTGAATATTAACTGAAGTATTCTTTAATGAAAATTGACATAAACCAACAACATAAATGAATTAAATAACAACAATAATCAGAGAGAAGAAGAGGCAAACAATTTGATGACGGAGTTTGTCCCTCCTGGAATACATCTCCGAGTCCGCTTTTAAGTGGGCATCTGTTTTTATTAGGATTTATCTTGAAGAATAATTACACTAAAATGGAACAAAATGACTATGCTCGCAGGTAGTTTTGAACCCTGTAAAAAGAAAGTACTCTTCCTCACCTTTTCGACGCCTATCTCCGTGCTCAATTCCGACCACCGACGACTGAGCAATGCTGCAAACAAAATCACCTATAACCTTCTGAAACTGCACTCCAAAAGCCCTATGCCTCCACAAAAATCCAAGATGAATTCATGAGCTAATTCCATGGCTTAAATAGGCCTACATCGAACCACTGTTTCCAAACGTAGCAATTTGTTGAGCAAATTTGGTGAAAAATGTTTCAAATCCCTCCTATGCATAAACCTTAGGGATATTGTTCCCAAACCTTAGGCGCTGAAATAATGTTAAAAACCCACATTTAAAAATTATAACATAATTTTAGTATGGCGGCTAGCTAACCACGTAGAGGATAAAAACCGTCGGCATGTGAGAAGGGATGTATTTCGACTGTTGCGGTGACTCTGGAGGTCACGGTTACATCCGGTGGTTCTGGCGTGACCTTAGCCGCATACCTGTCACATGCTATCCCTTCTGACATGGTCTCTGCGGTTTACAACTGGTGGCTTAAGACATCTGTAAAAAAAAATCCACCGTGGTTAACACAAACCCTGTTCACATAATCCGACGCGGTTAGGAGCTAGCAGTTTAAAACTTTAACGCTGTGGTGGGTTTTAATTAAATTTTTTTAAACCATATCATATGTTTAATATCCCGAACCTTGTAATAAGGTTTTTGACACCATGGTTTTATAATATGGTTTTTATATCAATGTATTTAGCCCCCCCGAACCTTATAATAAGGTTTTTGGTATTGTGGTTTGAATATATTTGCGCTAGGACTTAGTTTTAAGGTCTTAGTGATTTAGACCTTAGGATTTTAATACTTAGGCTTAGATTTAATGCATAGGATTTATGACCATATGGTTAGAGTTTTAGGAATAGGACTTAGCTATTCGGGTTTAAATCTAGGTCTCAGATGATGCAGATAGGGTTTTAGACTAAGGTATTAGGGTTTTAGATCTAGGTATAAATTTTAACCTTAGACCTTTACAATGTCCTTTTAAACCTTAGTTTAGGATTAAAACCATTTACATCATATCACACAAAATTCGATCCTTACGACATCTGGAGGACCTTTTCACTGGCGAATTGATGATTCTGAAGACTGAACTGGACGTCGACTGTTGAAGTTGACTTGGAACTCCGTTGAACTGTACTAATCAAGATCCTCCTGGATCAATCATCCTTCAAAATTATTCTTAAGGAACGCGAATTAGACATCAGGATAGGGATAATTAGATCCTCATCTCTTTCTAAACATTCTTCTAAGACTAGTCACCATCTATGCATTGAAGATATGGAAATAATATCTAAGGAGGGCCCTTATTATAAAAGAAAGACATGTGAGGCTCTGTAAATCATGAAGCATCCCAAACATATCAACATAGACGGAGGGATAGAGGTCAACAAAAGTTGGACCCCCTTGCAACCATAACTGATCCTACCTCCTTTATCTTAGTTTACTGCACCTCACCCTCTTCTATCCCTTAAATAATATAATTAAATATTAATGATATTAATTAGGGGATATGATAATTTATGTTATTTGATCACATCAATTAATTATCTTAATTTTAATTAATTAACTTAAAATTAAACTAAATAACTTAGATTTACTTAAATTTAAAATCACCCTATCATATTTCCTTAATTAATAAGCATTATCTATTAACAAATTCAATCAATTAAAAATATATAACATAAAATTTTAAAAATTTTAATGTAAATATTTAATATATAATTATAACTATAAGCACTTAAAACATAAACTTTGATAACATTTTTTAATAATTAAATATATTAATTACTTTTCAACCTAAAATACATTAATTTAAATACATTAATTAAATTATATTAATATTTATTAATCTACTCTCAAACAATCAACCATTTTTTCTCCCTCTCTATCTTATTAGTACTATCCGTTTTTCTCTCTCTCTTAAACTTTTGTCCTGATGATGGGTCTTGATTTAGACTCGAAACATCGATGAAAAATATCTATTGTGGAACAATATCCAACACCAATGCTTCAAGAACATCACCACAAAAATATTCAAACACTAAAGATAAACATTGATTTCTTAGGTTCTAACTTCGAGGACTAACTTCTATAGGCTTCATAACTTCAAGAGCCAAGACTTCGACCTGCTTTTAACTTTTATATGTTGTTTAATTAACCCTATGGATCTAGTCATTCACATAGCCATTTATATTTCAGTTATGGATTACGTTTTTTGAAGCGGTGATTTGTCCCCTCTCTAATTTATCTACCAGGCTCACACACTTTATAGGATTAGCTTAAGCATCAATTCATAGAAATCAACATTTGGATTGTTTCCACCACAAACTTATTAACATTCCCCAACTAAAATTTCATTGTAATAAATAACCAAGGTAGTGAGGAATGAGTGTGAACATTAAAAATGCCATTGGCCGACTATAGGTCCCTACTAATAAGATTTTGAGTAAAAAACTAGGTCGTCTTGGATATTGATTTTCATTCAAATACTATAATACGAGATTATCAAAGGTTGTAGTCATTAAATGACAAACATGTTTTTTGGGAATTTGGTTCCCTCTACATAAGGAAGGGTTTGATTTCCTACCTAGCTTTCCATACTCTTTCAGGTATGAAAGTCTCATTAACTTTGACCCTAGTTGAGGTGATCAGTAGGGTCTAGAAAGAAAATCCATTCCACCCCTACTTTCCTAGTAGGAGTCATTTACTAATTTCATGTCATAGTAGCACCTTCCATGCTCCCTTTCTTGAGGAGACCCACACAAGGCATTTAGAACAAAGGGTTCACAATTGGGTTCTAGTTACAATTATTCTTGGGTCTCCTTGATCGCAAGGTGTACAATGCAAATCCCAATCAACTCTATGAAAACCTTTTACCCTAAATAACATTGGCTTATAGGAAATTCCAAAGGAAATTTTCTAAGTGATGGTAAGCTAATCATGAGGAGACCCAATAGGGGGGAATAGTAAACATGTGTGGCCATTATAATCTTGATGCATATTTGGAATTTGGAAGCCATCCATAAAGGTTTGGTAATCCATTTCTCAATTTTATTTTCCATCCTATACCTAACAACTCCCAAATATCTTCATGTGAGGCATGCAAGGAAAATAGAAAATATGATATTTTAAATTTCTAGTTGGGATATATTTAAGCCCATCTTTGGTTGCCCAATTATTTTGGAGCTATACATAGGCTTTCCCTATATATGGTGTTTTTTCCACTCAACATTCGATTCAAAGAATAAATAAAATGTGTATAAACATTCAATAGTGTTGTCCTAGGAAGGTTGGATCTCAAGGATAGTCAAGAAAGAGTTGTCAATAAAATACCCATTGATCAACTAACCTAAGTGCGGCTATGGGATTACCCTCCCTGTAATAAGTCGTATGCTTAACTTCTAGTTCATCATGAAGCCAAGCATCTATGTGACCAACATGTACACGGATGGGGTGAGTGGATATTTTTATTGGATTGACCAATGCATGCATACTTCCTCAATGTGCACCTATTGATGGAAATACAGCGTAAGGTTTTATAAAATAAAATTTTCATAACATGAAGAAAAATGGGGAAAAAACAAATGACCATTTAAGCGTCCCAAGTATAAATGACCATTTTATCCAATCATTCCATTCCTTCCTAGATCGAAATAATGACATCGTCCAAAAATCGAGTGGCTGAGATATTAAATGGATTAGTATGAACTATGTTTGTTTTGGCCACATATATTTAGGCAAGATGCAATTTAACCATAAAGCGAAGGATTTGGCTAAGATCTTGTATGGAGTTAGTTTACTATAAAATTAATTTACCTAGAAACATCAAAATATATTATTATTATTTTTTAAATTTAAATTTATTTATTTATTTTTTATTTTTTATTTTTTTTTAACTTATAAAATTTATATTATATTATTATGTTCAAATTAATATTTATTTATTATTTAAATATATTTATTTTAAAATTTTATAACTCACTAATTTACCTTAATTTTTATTAAAAAATTAAAAGCAAAAATGTTATATTTACTGATTATTTTTATACTTGTGGTTATACTGTTTTCGATTTTGGTCAAAAAGTTTTCACTTTCAATTAGTTTTGAAAATTTTAAAGAGATTCCATAAAGTTTATTAAAGTTTTGGAAAAAATAAATATTAAACTAAATATTTTGAAAATAATAAGTTTTTTTTTTTTTTCTAATTAGTTGATGGCTATTCCTATGTGGTTTTAAATTGAATTTTCGGATATAAAAATTATATTAAAATATAAAAATCTAAAAAAAGTTTCTATTCTCCAAGTGCCATAACAATTTAGGCTTTGTTCATTTCAAAATCAAAATATTTTATTTTATAACATTTCTTAAATTAAAACTTAACACTTACAATATAAAAAAATGATCAACCATGTATATTTACTCCCATTTTAACATGGATATTATTAACTTGTAAATAGGATTTGTTACAATACCATGGGCTTGTAAAGACCCTAACAAACACCTTATTATTATTTTTCAATAGACAACTAATATTGTCTGATTACGATAGTTCCTGCTCCCAAGAATTTTGTTACTCTATCAGAATAGATCTAAACATTCTAGATCCTATGTATATCATTAACACCCTTCCCTATAACTGAACAATGTTTGCAAAACCCTTGTTAAATTGCATACCTATCAGATAAAAACTTCTTTTTTTAACCTAAATGTTACACACCCACCCCGCCCCCTCCCCACACACACACACACACATATATATATTTCAGAAATCATGTCAATTATTAATATTATTGCCTTGCCACACATCGTAACTTCTAATCATAAAATTATCCATCCATATTTTATAAATATTATTACAATTTTGTCCCTTTTTAAACTTACTTTTAAGGTTTTCGCTATATGTGTTAACATTATTATTATTATTTGTAAAATATGATTTGAGAACCATTATGATAACTTATGGATATATGCAATGTTTCATCTTCTAGCCTCTTTACATTCCAACACATATACTCTACATGAGTATATGGAGATATGATAATAATATAACCTATGTCGTTATTGGACCATGGAACATATTAGATATTTGACTTTATTTGGTTTTACATGGGTTTCAATATCATTATACACACTTTATCATGAGTTATGTTTCTTTCTTTTTTTCCAGAAACGAAAAAACATTGTTTCTATTAAAAAAAACAATACATATTCAATACAGTCATTTCCAGGCTACCATAAGATAGCCTAGTCATATCCTCATAAGGCATAATTAACATATCATTTTGTGTATGCTCCCTACAAGAGGAAGCACATATCTTAACCCACAACAAAAAAAAGACTATTTTTGATGCATATTCACCATAAAGCCTTAGAAAAGGAAAAGTGTAGTCATTTCCTTCCCAGTGATATCACAAACCAGTCCAAAAAGGTTAGACAAATATATATCACCCAACAACAGTACCCTAGCCATGACAGGAATCGAAAGTAGGTGCTTCATCCTATATCTAGGGTAAACCAAAATGCAGAATCAGTCATCAAAAGGTATCTGAAAAATCATCAACAAAAACCAGGGATGTCCAGAAAAAGAAGAAGAAGAAGAAGTGAAAACAGATGTTGGCTCGCTTGATCAGCAAGATCGGTTGTAGAAGATCTCGTGATAGACTATGGCAGAGGAAAATTGAAAGACCTGATCAGTTGTGAGTCCTTGAAATGTGAAATATGTATGTTTTCGTAAGATAGATTAAGGCCTTTCTTGGACAAAGTATCTGCACAAGAGTTATTCTATCTATAGACATGATGCAAAGATGAGTCCTGGAACTTTGACAGTAAATATTTCACTCGATCAATCCACCCCTGCAAACCATGAATACGTAGAGTAGAAACACCAGAGATGCCATCGATAATAATTTTTAAGTTTCCATATACATGAACAGAGTGCAGGTTTAGATTATATGCAACCATAAGCCCACTCCACAGGGCCATAAGCTCAACCTTGTTATTCGAACCATGCCCTCCATTCCATCAAATATGATACCTTTCTAACTCCAAGAGATTGATCCATGCCACGCAACCACATACTCCATCTTGTTGTGCCCCATCAAAATATATCGTTGGGATAGAAATTGGATGAGGTCGATTACACTTAGATAAGTCGACTGAGATCACCTGAGGAGATGGTTGACCATCCAATCACGACACAATAGATCTATGAATCAGTGAAATTTTTGCAGGCATGCCCTAAAAAATAAGGTGATTTCATGCACAACATATCTCCCAGAATAAATAAAATGGCAGGGTTTTAAATTTTTCATTGATAGGCCCCCATGACAGAATGGTGTTGATGCATTTAGCTGGTCTCCAAGTAGGATCCAGATGATAACAAGTAAACAATGATCGTATGCTGAGAGTAAAAGAGCAGAAAAAGAACAAGTGTGATGCAGATTCCTCATGAATAAGACAGAAAGGACACCTCCCAAGCCCTTGGAAACCATGTTTTTTGAGACAGTCCCATGTCAATATTTTTCATTTACAAAGCAGCCAAACAAATAATAATATCTTGGTAGGGATACTCCAGCGCCATGCTTGATACAAGGGTGAAGGAGAGCATTCCAGAAGCTGTTGAATAATTATGTTGAGATATATATCCTTTACCTGTAATCCATCACCCACCTTATGGCCATCCCAAATTAGTTGATCCCCTCCCCCATGAAAAGTCATGCTCGCAGGCTGTAGCACATGCTTCACTATTTTCCAATCATTTGCATCGCTCCCATGCAGTCACAACTAATCCGTCAATTTCCATATCAGAGATCCAAGGTTCCAACACATGATAAGTTGTGATAAGGAAAAAATCCCTCGATGAACCAGTCTGTGAATTAACCGTGGTTCAATGCGAAATCCAACTTCCAATCCCAAAATCCTGTCAAAACCCAATTTAATTTTTTTCCCATTTCCAAAGTGCCACACTAACCTCTGATCCATGATGGGCATGATTTTAATGAAACTTCTCCATATTTGAGACACCAACTTTGCAAATGGAATACAACCATGATATAAAGAGAGAATCGGGTCTCCCACAATGTATTTGCACCCAATAATTTGGGACCATATCCCGTTGCCCTTTAAGGCCCGCCATAAAGACTTGATGAGAAGAGCCTTTGAAAAATTGTGGAGATTTAAGAGTCCCCAACCACCATAATTTTTAGGGATAGTGAGACAGTCCAATCTGCAGAGATGAATTATTTTAACATTTTGAGAACCCGACCATATAAAATGTGATATTATGGAGTTAATTTTTTCCACCGTATATTCAGGGAGATAATAAAGATGTGTCCAATATACTAAAAACTGAGATAATACGGCTTGAACCATAATATATCTACCCCCAAGTGACATGAAATTGTTATTCCACTTCATAATTATGTTCATGAATTTGTCAACCAGCCATGTCCAATCCATGGCCCTATATGCACATGGCTTCAACCGAAAGCCCAGATAAGTGAATCCCTTCAATATATGATTCTTTTGCACCCCCATAAAATTTGCTATATAGTTGATTTCATCCATATCTCTAGATTCATATATTAAAAAGGATTCGTCTTTATTGATGCATAGGCCAGAAGCTGCTCCAAATCGGATAAGCATAAAATGAAGATAAAACCAGTGATTCCCGAGTAGCCTGCCAAATATAAGTAAATCATCAACAAATAAAGAGTGAGTAATGCAAACCATGGGAGAGAAAGATAGCCTTTCAAAATATCCAGCATGTTTGGCCGTCTTCATCAAATTGCTGAAGTCGTCCATAACAAGGATGAAGATGAGAGGAGACAACGCACAGCCTTATCTAAGACCCCTCTCGGCAGTAAAAACGTTTGACAGAAGGATATTGATTAAGACAACATATCTTACTGAAGATATACATGCCATAATCCATCTAATATTTAGCATTGATAGGCCCACCTTGAAAAGAATAAGCCTAATAAAAGACCAATCAACATTGTCATATGCCTTATGAATACCAATCTTCATTATAAGCTCCTCCCTTTTGTTCACATGAATCGAATACATCGCTTCTTGCGCAGTGGCCACAACATATTGTATTGACCTTCCCTTTAAGAACTCATATTTATATTTAGATATGCATGATGAAAAACCCCCTCGGATCCTGTTTGCAATAATTTTGGATGAAATCTGTATACCACATTGCAAAGAGAAATTGGCCTAAAATCAACGAAATGTTTTGGAGTAGATGGTTTAGGAATAAGGGTCAGGAATGTGGAGTTCATATCCCTCAGAAAAAAACCCAAAATTCGAACCTGTTCAACAACTAAAAGCAACTAATCCCCCATGAATTCATAAAAATGAATGAAAAAATCTTCTAGCCAGCCATTCGAGCTCGGGCTTTTATCCTGGGAAAAAGATTTTAATACATCTTCTATCTCTCCTTTTGATACTTCTTTCACCAAAATATCATTTGCAGCATGATCAAATATGGGAGGCATATGATCAAGAACCCAAGTTTAGCATCGATGGTCAATCTCCTTATCAGCCTCTTAGAATTCCTAAAAGTGTTTATAAGTCTCTTGCTGTATTTCTTCATTTGTATGCTTCTTAGATCCATTTGGTGTCTCAATATGCCAGATAGAATTTTTGTTTCTACGACCATTAGCACATTGATGAAAGAATCTATTATTTAAGTCTCCCTCCTTTAGCCACTGAATTATGCTTTTGAGCTTCCATGTCATTGTTGGCAATATGATGCAGAGTGTTGTCCTTGATGGCAACCTACTTGATGAAGTTGTTCTTGATGGAAACTAACTTGTCCTATTTGTTAATGATGTAAATCTGATGTATCTATAGAGCAGTGCAGATGCAATGGAGAAAGGAATTCCTGTAAGGGCCAGAGCAATGATTAAAATGGTATGTCACAAAGCATACGCGGGTTTGTAAAGGAAAAGTAGCGTATGTACGCGGAAAAGTACGTACCAAGTAGCGTATGCCTATTTGCACTCTAAATTTCTAAAACCAAGGGACATTACCATGGTATTGGCCCACAATATTGAGCGTTGGATTATCTATTTGATCCCGTCCAAGAATACCATCGAAAGTTGTGTGGTTTTGGCTCATGGTATTGAAAAAGGCTAAATCTATATAAGGAGAAGAAGATCATAGTGCAAGGGTGTGCATATGTTTGGGTTTTAATGAATACTTCACTCTGAAGTATATCTGCATGGTTGAACTCTGCTCTTAATTGATAGATCTGAATCTATGATGCACCTATGGATATGATGAAGGTTCAAGATATCTATATCTAGAAATGATGAATCTCTAGGATGATTTGAAAAGAAATGATGAAGACCTGGCGCAAGTCTGATGAAGAAATTGAAGAAATCTGGGTAAGTTTATAGATCTGGACTGTTCTGCAAAGTTTATCTTTTATAGATCTATACGCTAGTTTGTCTCGGTAAAAGCGCGTATATACGCGGGTCCGCTTAAAGAAAAGCACATATGGTAGTCAGGGTTTCTGAAGAATAAAATGCACTAAAGTATACGCAGATTTGTCTCTATGAAAGCGCGTATATACGCAGGTTCAATGAAGTAAAAGCGCGTATGGAATCCAAGGTTTTTCTGAAGTATGTAGAATGAAATGTCTGATCTGTTGTGATGTTTTACTGCTATCTGTCAAGGATGTATTCATACAGATATGGGTTGTTTGAATGTTGATTGTGCTACTAATTATGTTTATTAAAGATAAACTTGTTTGATGATTCAATGACTAAATTGATGAAGGAAGAATGACTGAATAAATAGCTCTGCATGGTTGATAGATTGTTTAAAACAGAAATATGATTTTAGATCTAAATATGAGTCTGCACTAATTCTGAAAGAAAGCATACACAGAAGAATACGCTAGTTGGTGAAAGGGAAAGCGCATGCATATGCGGAAATGGTGAAGAAAAATCGCGTATACAAAGTTACTATGCACTGAGTCAGACGCAGGTTGGTGAGCAGAAAAGCGCGTATACACGCGACTTTAATGAATAAAAGTAGCGTATGATATTTGAATCAATGAATGATCTGGGTTGAGTTTACATCTGCATATCTATTCTGAAGTCTGGGTTATCTCTAATATTCTGCTTACAGTGGTCTCACTGTTCTGTTTGAAGTATTGGGCAAAGTATGTTTGTTGATAAGTGAAGGATTGTGTTGAAGCTGTTTGATCCAGTTTGAAAATTGATGAAACGTGGTCTGCAGTGGTGCTGAGGGTCGAAGCCTTCAGTGAGGGTGTAGTAGCTCCCTTCTAGTGGTAGCTGGTAAACGAGAGCAGGGGGTAGTAGCTCCCTTCCAGGAGAGGCTGATAAATGAGAGCAGGGGGTTGTAGCTCCCTTCAAGGAGAGGCTGGTAAACGAGAGAAGGTTGTAGCCTTTTGCAGGTGGGTGCCTACACGCTGGTATGAGTCTGCACCAGTACATGGTTGTAAGATGTTTTCTTTGTAATAAATATTGAAGATAGAGATGACGACAGTGGTGGTTTTCTCCCGAATTGGGTTTCCACCTTAAATCTTGGTGTTCATGTGTGTTGCTTATGTGTGATGATTTATTTTGTTCTTACTACACATGTTTACTGCTTACTGAGCATCTAATGAATGAATGATGCAATGATCTAAGTAAAGAATTATCTGCATAATGAGATCTCTGGTAATACACAAGTTTCATTAAGGATATCCGCGTGTATATGTGACTTGGGTTCATTAAAGTAGTGTATGGGTTTTAGAGAAAGAAAAGTAAAAAATTTTCAGTTTGCACTAAACACTGATTCACCCCCCCTCTCAGTATTTTTCCCAACAATTGGTATCAGAGTAGGTCCTTTTGAAAAAGCTTAGCCGCTAGAAGGAAGATCAAGCAAGATGAGCAATCAAGAAGGAATAGCATCTATCAGGCCTCCGCTCTTTAACGGAAATAATTTAATCTTCTGGAAAACAAGGATGAGATCCTATCTTCAGTCCCTGGGAGCAGATGTATGGGCCATTGTTGAAGGAGGATATCAATATCCAGCCGCAGTACCAACAGATCCGACGGAAAGGAAGAATTATGAATCAAATTCAAAGGCGGTCAATGCTATAACGGGAAGTCTAACTGAATCTAAATTTGTCAAAGTCATGTAGCTGAATAAAACAAAGGAAATATGGGACAAAATCATTCTAATTTATGAAGGTGATGCAAAGGTAAAAAGTGAAAAACTCCAAACTCTCAGAATTGAATATGAAAATTTGAAGATGCATAGTGATGAGAGTATTGCCAGTTTCTTTTTACGTCTTGATGATGTTGTAAATCGTATGAGAAATCTGGGAGAAACAATAACTGAATCTACTTTGGTTGAGAAAATTTTAAGACCTCTAACGGCAAAATTTGAGTCAAAAGTCTCTGCTCTTGAAGAAAAACAGGATCTTCAAAATCTTACTGTGGTGCAAATTCATGGCATACTAACTGCATATGAAATGAGAAGAGGAGGACCATATGAAGTCAAAGAAGTTGTCTTTAGAGCTTCTACAAAAGGAAAAGAAGTACAAGAAGCAGAAGGATCAGGATATAATCAGAAGAAGATGAGGTAAATTTTGTAAAGAAACTTCAACTTGGCACAGGACGGTTTAGAGGTAAGATTCCTTTCAAATGTTTTGATTGTGGAAGAGTTGGTCATTATGCTGCTAAGTGTCCTTATAAAGAGACATCTGCAAAAGGGAAGGAAGTAGCAAGAAGGAATAAGAACTGGTCTAGCACTAGAAAAGGTTACTATGCTCATGAAGATAGTGATGGGTTATCTGATAGTGAGGAAGAATGTGAACAAGATCTTAGACTTCTCATGGCATTTGAAAAAGAATCTAGAGAAGAAAAGGATACTTTTATGGATGCTCTAGAGGACAATGATTTTCTTGATGAAAAAAATCAACTCAAAATATGCTTAGAAGAAAGTAAAATAATCATAGAGACTCTGAAAAATCAGATTGAAGAAGAGAAGAAACACAATGAGAAATTATAATGTGAAATGGTAAGTCTAAGAAAAGAACTTGAGAAAGTAAAGACTCTGAATCTTATATTTGCTAAAGGATCTAAAACCTTGGATGAGATTATCAACGTAAAACGTTCTCCTCTTATAAAGACAGGTCTTGGATATACTGGAGAATCTTCTCAAGCTTCAGCAACAAATTATCTAAAACCAGCTACAACTAGTTTACAACATTCTGCCACTCAGCAAGGGAATAAAGAATCTTTACAGGTAAAGCATGATCATCTCAATTCAAAGAACACTAACAGGACTATCTTTAAAAGAAACACCAATCAACAGGTAAATTCAGGTAGAAGATTTCATGATCGCAGAAATTTCTTCTTCAATGGACAATGTTTCTCATGTCACAATTTTGGTCATAAAGTTGTTCAATGTGTTGCATATAAAACCATCATGACAAGAGAAGCAAGAAATAAAAAGATTGATATTGAAACAAAGAAGAATACCTATAACAACTTTTCTCCTCTTCTAAATGAAGTTGAATGTGCTTATTGCAATAACTTTGGCCATGAAGAATCTGAATGCAGGAGCAAAGTTCAGTCAAAAGAGAATTTTCCTTCAAGCTCCAAAGTATGGAAAAAGAAGGAATTACAGGTTGAAAATTGTGGCATAGCGTTATTTGCAGAAGGTGAAGAAAATCAATGGTACATTGATAGTGGATGCTCAAGACACATGACAGGTGACAAAAACAAACTTCTTTCATATAGTGCTCTAGAAAAGGAAAAGAAGGTTACATTTGGAAATGATACTCCTGCGGTAATTAAGGGAAAAGGGTCTGTGTTTCTAAAAGAAAAGGTGAAAGCTAACGATGTCATGTATGTGGATGGATTAAGGCATAACCTATTAAGTGTAAGTCAAATGTGTGATCAAGGAACTGAAGTTGTCTTTAGTTCAAAAGAATGTGTGGTACGTGATCTTGATACAGGTAAAACAATTATAAAAGGAAAAAGAACTCCAAGCAACCTGTATGTATTGAAGAAATGCAAAGAACAATGTTACTTGAGTAAATCTTCAGAAAACTGGCTATGGCATAGAAGGTTGGGGCATCTGAGCTTCTCTCAGATCAACAAATCAAGCAGACTTAAAGTTGTTCGTGATCTTCCCAATATTACTCTACCCGAAAATATCATATGCAAATCTTGCCAATTTGGTAAGCAAACCAGAGTACAGTTTAATGCCAAGGAAGGATCATCAAGTAAGCCTCTTGAACTTATTCATACTGACATATGTGGACCTGTGAAGAAAAAGTCACCACGTGGTGAACAATACTATATCTTGTTTATTGATGATTTCTCTAGAATGTGTTGGATTGGGTTGCTTAAACACAAAGATGAAGCATTTGAGAAATTTCAGAATTTCAAAGCTCTGGTTGAAAATGAATTAGATCTAAAAATTAAGTGTCTTAGATCTGATCGAGGAGGAGAATATACTTCAGATGAATTCCTTGAATTTTGTGAACAACATGGCATAAAAAGATAGTTTACTGTAGCCGACACTCCATAACAAAATGGTGTAGCAGAAAGAATGAATAGAATAGTTCAACAAATGGCTAGAGCTATGCTTGATGATTCCGGAACACCTGACACATTTTGGGGAGAAGCAGCTCATACAGCGGTAAATATTCTTAACAAGGCACATGTTCGTATAAATAGTGACAAAACTCCATATGAACTCTGGTATGGTAATCCTCCCACTGTGAAGCATTTTAGAGTTTTTGGAAGCAGATGTTTTATAAAAAATAATGATGAAAAACTTGGCAAGTTTGAACCCAGAGCAGATGAAGGAATACTTCTTAGTTACTCCTCTAGGAGTAGAGCATATAAATGTTACAATAAAAGACTTCGGAAGATTGTTGAATGTATTGATGTTGTTATTGATGAGTCTCCTGCAGCCCCAAAAGAAGAAAAACAAACAAAAAATGAAGACGATGGTGACATATGTCCTTCTACATCAAATAGCAATGATATAGACAGTGAACCCAATGAAGAACCTGAAGATGATTTATCTGAAAAAGCTCCATCTAGATATGTTCAAAAGAATCATCCAGAATCTCAAATTTTGGGAGATAAGGGATCAGGTGTACAAACAAGAAGGACTCTTGTGGGATCTTCTAGCTATTTAGCATTTCTATCCACTATTGAGCCACACAATGTCAATCAAGCTAGTAAAGATGAATGTTGGATTCAAGCCATGAATGAAGAGCTTTATCAAATTGAAAAGAATCACACTTGGGAATTAGTACCAAGACCTCATGACAAAAATGTCATTGGAACTAAATGGATATTCAAAAACAAGTTAAATGAGAATGGGGTTGTTATAAGAAATAAAGCTAGACTTGTTTGCAAGGGGTATGCTCAACAAGAAGGTATAGAATTTGAAGAAACTTTTTCTCCTGTAGCTAGACTTGAAGCCATAAGAATGTTTCTTGATTTTTCAAGCTTCCAACAAATCAAAGTTTATCAAATGGATGTTAAATTTGCGTTTCTTAATGGTGATCTAGAAGAAGAAGTTTATATAGAACAACCAGAAGGATTCATTTTGGGAAATGATGAAAAACTTGTTTGTAGACTTAAAAAGGCTATATATGGTCTCGAACAAGCTCCAAGGGCAAGGTATTATCGTCTTGACAAATATCTTCATCAACAAGGATTTTCAAAGGGGTCTGCTGATAGCAACTTATACACAAAAACTGAAAATGATAAACTATTGATTGTAGTTGTATATGTTGATGATATCATCTTTGGAAGTAATGAAGAGTCTATGAGTCAGAAATTTGCTTCTGTTATGCAGCAAGAATTTGAAATGTCTTTACTTGGGGAACTAACATTTTTTCTTGGCTTGCAAGTGCATCAAGCAACATATGGCATATTCTTATCACAAGAAAAATATCTTAAGCAAATTCTGAAGAAGTATGGCATGGAAGAGTGCAAACCTGTAAGTACACCAATGATAACCGGATGTAATCTCAGTTCTCATGATGATTCTCCCACGGTGAATCAACCAGAATACAGATCTATGATAGGAATTCTACTTTATCTCACTGGGACTAAACCAAAAATTATGCATGCAGTTGGGATTGTTGGACGATTCCAAGCTAATCCAAAAGAGTCTCATCTTCAGGATGTCAAAAGAATATTCAAATATCTACAAGGAACTCAAGACTTTGGACTATGGTATCCAAAGAATGATGATCTCACTCTTCATGCTTACACTGATGCAGATTGAGCTAGAAATGTTGATGATTGGAAAAGCACTAGTGGTGGTGCATTCTATATGGGGCCCCGGTTAGTATCTTGGTTCAGCAAGAAGAAAAACTCTATTGCCTTATCTACAGCAGAAGCAGAATATGTGGCTGCCGCATAATGTTGCACTCAACTTATTTGGATGATGCAAACCTTACAAGACTTTCAAATCAAATGTTCACCTCCTATCTCCATTATGTGTGATAATACAAGTGCCATCAATATCTCAAAGAATCCTGTTATGCATTCCAAGACCAAGCACATTCCCATCAAGTATCACTTCTTACGTGAACAAGTGCTTGAACAAAAGGTGAAGTTGGAGTATGTTCCCTCTAAAGAACAAGTTGTTGATATATTTACCAAACCTCTACCCAGGGAAGCGTTCGAATATCTCAGACAGAAGCTGGGAGTAGTCTCTGCCATCCAGAAGATCAGATCTGCTTAAATGCAGAAGATTAAATTGGATACATGGATTTCCTGAAATACAGTTGCGAATATACGCGAGTTTATCCAAAGAAAACCGCGTATGGGTGGTTGCTGACAATTTTTTTTGGGTCAGCATTCTTCAGCACAACTATGGTGCTGTTGGGTATCTCTGGTGATGTTTCAGCTCTCATATTTATGTTTCATTCTCTGATATTTGATGAAGATGCCTTGATGATTTGCTGTTGAAAGTGTTCAAGATGCACAAGCTAAGGGGGAGATGAAGGAGTGAAATGGCTCAAGAACAGGTGTACAGGTTCAGGGGGAGCATTAGCCTTGCTGAGAATTATGCATTGTTGGCATTATGATGGTTCTGAAATACGATCTCTCTCTTGAGGTCTTTTTGGTATTTGTTACAAAAGGTCATAGTTGTAATTTGATGAAAAGGTCATGTTGAGACCTATGATGTAAATTTGTAATATTCAGTCATGTAAGGACTTGATCAAATTTGTAAACCCACTTGGTTGGGTAGTTGAGTCAAAATGTGTAAAGCCACTTGGTTGGGTGCTTGAGTCATATATGTAAATCCACTTCGTTGGATCTTTGATGTAAGTATGAGTCCTTGGTGATAGGAAAGGTCATAGAGTCATGTACTTCATTGAAAAATATGTTTGAAGATTCAGCATGAACTCAGGGGGAGCATGGTAACTTCAGTGCACATCAGATCTACAGAGCTCTTCTTTCTACAAGAGAAGAAAAACCTTGTTTTGGTTTTGATCTGCCCTTCGCCCTTGATGTCAAAGGGGGAGAGTATCATGGTGTTTGAATAGGAGGAGAGTATCATGGTGTTTGAATAATGGCTATAATCAATGTATCTATCTGTTGTTGTGATCAAACACCATCATGGTTGCCATCAAGTCCAAAGGGGGAGATTGTTGGAAATATGATGCAGAGTGTTGTCCTTGATGGCAACCTACTTGATAAAGTTGATGGCAACCTACTTTTCCTATTTTTTAATGATGTAAATCTGATGTATCTACAGAGGAGTGCAGATGTAATGGAGAAAGGAATTCCTATAAGGGCCAGAGCAATGATTAAAATGGTATGTCACAAAGCATATGCGGGTTTTTAAAGGCAAAGTAGCGTATGTACACGGAAAAGTACATACCAAGTAGCGTATGCCTATTTTCTCTCTAAATTTCTAAAACCAAGGGACATTACCATGGTATTGGCCCACAGTATTGAGTGCTGGATTATCTATTTGATCCCGTCCAGGAATACCATCGGAAGTTGTGTGGTTTTGGCTCATGGTATTGACAACGGCTAAATCTATATAAGGAGAAGAATATCATAGTGCAAGGGTGTGCATATGTCTGGGTTTTAATGAATACTTCACTCTGAAGTATATCTGCATGGTTGAACTCTGCTCTTAATTGATAGATCTGAATCTATGATGCACCTATGGATATGATGAAGGTTCAAGATCTCTATATCTAGAAATGATGAATCTCTAGGATGATCTGAAAAGAAATGATGAAGACCTGGCGCAAGTCTGATGAAGAAATTGAAGAAATCTGGGTAAGTTTATAGATCTGGACTGTTCTGCAAAGTTTATCTTTTATAGATCTATACGCTAGTTTGTCTCCGTAAAAGTGCGTATATACGCGGGTCCGCTTAAAGAAAAGCGCGTATGGCAGTCAGGGTTTTTGAAGAATAAAATGCACTAAAGTATACGTAGGTTTGTCTCTGTGAAAGCACGTATATACGCAGGTTCAGTGAAGTAAAAGCGCGTATGGAATCTAGGGTTTTGCTGAAGTATGTGGAATGAAATGTTTGATCTGTTGTGATGTTTTATTGCTATCTGTCAAGGATGTATTCATACATATATGGGTTGTTTGAATGTTGATTGTGCTACTAATTATGTTTATTAAATATCAACTTGTTTGATGATTCAATGACTAAATTGATGAAGGAAGAATGACTAAATAAACAGCTCTGCATGGTTGATAGATTGTCTGAAACAGAAATCTGATTTCAGATCTGAATATGAGTCTAAACTAATTCTGAAAGAAAGCATACACAGAAGAATACACTATTTGGTGAAAGGAAAAGCGCGTGCATATGCGGAAATGGTGAAGAAAAATCACATATACAAAGTTACTATGCACTGAGTCATACGTAGGTTGGTGAGCAGAAAAGCGCATATGCACGCGACTTCAGTGAATAAAAGTAGCGTATGATATTTGAATCAATGAATTATCTGGGTTGATTTTACATCTGCATATCTATTTTTAAGTCTGGGTTATCTCTGATATTCTGGTTACAGTGGTCTCACTGTTCTGTTTGAAGTATTGGGCAAAGTATGTTTGTTGATAAGTAAAGGATTGTGTTGAAGCTGTTTGATCCAGTTTGAAAATTGATGAAACGTGGTCTACAGTGGTGCTGAGGGTCGAAGCCTTCAGTGAGGGGGTAGTAGCTCCCTTCTAGTGGTAGCTGGTAAACGAGAGCAGGGGGTAGTAGCTCCCTTCCAAGAGAGGCTGGTAAACAAGAGCAGGGGGTTGTAGCTCCCTTCTAGGAGAGGCTGGTAAACGAGAGAAGGTTGTAGCCTTCTGCAGGTGGGTGCCCGCGTGCTGGTATGAGTCTGCGCCAGTACATGGTTGTAAGATGTTTTCTTTATAATAAATATTGAAGACAGAGACGACGACATCGGTGGTTTTCTCCTGAATTGGGTTTCCACCTTAAATCCCGGTGTTCATGTGTGATGATTTATTCTGTTCTTACTGCACATGTTTACTAGTTACTGAACATCTAATGAATGAATGATGCAATGATCTAAGTAAAGAATTATCTGCATAATGAGATCTCTGGTAATACGCAAGTTTCATTAAGGATATCCGTGTGTATACGTGACTTGGGTTCATTAAATTAGTGTATGGGTTTTAGAGAAAGAAAAGTAAAAAGTTTTCAGTCTGCATTAAATACTGATTCACCCCCCCCCTCTCAGTATTTTTCCCAACAGTCGTCTCTTGAATCTTCAAGATATCCATTTTGAGCTTTTCAAGACCATCAAGACTGTTATATACATTTAGATCCGGGGGGACCATCATCATATCTTTATAGATCAGTGTAACTTTTTCCTCAATATCATTCAGCTCCCACCGTAATGCTTCCTTTTAATTCCTTTCCCATTGCTTCACAATAGTATTTAATCGCCTCAGCTTATCAGCGAAATTTTCCCATCCTAATAACCCTCCATTTGAGTCATGCTTTCTCCATAAATCAACTACAATGTTATTAAACTGGGGATCATCCAGCTAAACACGATTGAACTTAAAAGGAAACCCATCACTCTTTGGTTCACTGCGCCAGGATAAAACCACAGTCATATGGTCCGACAATGATGAGGAGATCACCTGAGACCTCATATTTCCCAAGAGTTGTAGAAGAGACTCCTTAATTATAGCCCAATCTAATCGCTTTCCAATGAAATCATTTTTCTGTCGCCTATTTTTCCATGTCGGAACCATAGGGGAGGGTCGAACATCCATCATGCCATAATCATAGAAGATTTGTCCAATTTTTTCAGCGAGCGGGTCCATACACGATTTTGGCCCCCAAGATTCATTTGCAGACATAGTTGAATTAAAATCACCAATGACAATAAGATTACCTATATTTAAGATCCCAGAAGAATCATACGGTCCCAAAAACAAACCTGATTATAGCATGGCACATAAAGATTAATAAGATAAATCTGTTCAAAATACCCTCTAAGGGAGCCATATAACAATATTCCCCCAAAAACATTTGTATGCCTTGAAATTTACCAACAATGGGTTCTGTTTCTTGCACATGGTATTAACTTATGAACACCTATGCATATTTATATGTTACATGGCGATGATATGATTCATGTAGTCATTTGACCAATAATCCTTTAAATTATTCTTTCAAGTCATGTGGTGTTTTAATGGGATGGAGAAGAGGTGTATTTTTTTTGTTATTTGTTTGACATTAGTAATGCCCCTTTTCATTTATTTTTAATTCTTTAGAAAAACCTTTGACCTACCTATTGGATGATTACAATTCATTCTAATGTAATTGACGGTGGTAAAGGAGTTAGGTTTTTCTTGGGTTCCTGTTGACTACCACAAAATTTTTGACTTTATTCATTTTGTTGTGTTTTCCTTGCCACACTATTCACCCTGCAACTAGGGTTTTCTGGAGATTTCTCATGATAGAAGAAACCCTTCATGACAATTGTGGCATTAATCCATCCTTAATTGCGCGGAAGTATTTTTTTATTCTTCCTCACATGGTGTGGTGGCATGCGCCGAGGGTAAATAAATTCGAAACCTAGTTTTTATTAGAATAATCCTATTATTCGTATGAGTAATCTATATTTTAAATCTTAGTTTATTTTATTTCAATGTAAACTAATGCTTCCTTTATTTCTATTTAAAATTTCATACCATATTCTTCCTTTCTAATGGTTTTTTATTTTTAACCATTTCTTCTTAAGTTATAGGGGTTCTTTATCATGGATAAAGTTTTCAGTTCAATGGAGCTTATGTTTATCCACGGATGTATTAGTCCCTCATAATGTCGAATCCTCTTTGGTAAGATTATGTATCCATTTTTCAAATCTTATGGTGTTTACAACTCCTCCTGAAGCTAACAAAATGATAATAATTGAAGGATAGATCATAACTTTGTTTTATTTGTTTTATAGACTGAGTCATTTCTCGAGGTCAAAATTTAAATGGGTTTCAACCCATCACATCGTGTCTTCTCTGTTTTTAAGTCTTTGCTCAATAATTTCGTATTATTTTTTAATAAAAAAATCTCAATTATTCCTTTTTAATTTCTCTTTTACCAAGAGGACTATTGCAAGAAATTTTTTAATGGTTTTACTATTTGTTTTTATTATTCAATAATTATGCTATGGTTTATATTATTTTCAGTTCTTTTACAGTTGTTACTAAAGGGTTTTCTTTTCAAACCCTTAATGGGTTCTCTTCTTTTCGTCATTGAACTTAAAGTTTGACATTTCTAACTATAAAATAATTTAAGGTTTGTTTCTTTTCAAAATTTAAGAATTTCAAATTTACGATATTTTTTGTAAATGAGAATATTGTTTCTTATTTTTTTTCATTTAATTTTATTACCGAAATTCTCCATTCTCAAAAACTAGTATTAGGAAACATCCCTCATTTTGTAATCAAAATTTAAATGGTAACATGTTGTATTTATAATAATTTGTTCTCTGATTTTTAGTAATTAATTATATAAGCATGTTTCCCTTCTATTGGTATTTTTATACAATGATTTCCTTCACTGTAGAATGGGTAATTCATTTATTTCACTGTACAAGTAAAGAGTACATGAGTAGTTCTATGAAATGTCTATTCAGGTAACTTTTTATATATTCTCTTATTCATATTTCAACAATATCAATACCTTTTTGAAGTACTTATGCATATTTAATTTATAGTCACTAATCTTTGTTCGGGATTTATCTCTTACAGGTACAAATTCCTTTTTATGATAGCCTATATTTACAGAAGTCTTCAACAGGATATGGATTCCCTTTGCTGACTTACTTCTTCTGTATACCAGGTTGGGGTTTCCAATTTTTTTTCCCTTGTTTGGATGAACATATTCTCTACTTGAAGACCAGAGTTCTAAATGGCTTAAAATTCCGAACTATGTATTTTGAATATTTTATTTTTATGCCTTACCTGACATATATTATTCTTGATATTTTTCAAGATTTAAAGTTATTTTTGGCTTGTGAGCCTTCCTAGTATTGAGCTATTATATACTAATAAACAAACTTTTTCTCTACTAAATTCATATTACCATTTAAGTAAGGTCCCAAGGACCTTAACTTATAATTCTATTCTTGAAGTTCCATTAACCATTTTTTTTAATAGTTTCCACAGGTATTTTCACTCATTTTCACTCATTGGAAGGACTAATTGTGAGATGATTTCTTATGTGAATATATTTTTAATAATTTCTCTCATGTATAATTCCGTAATTCTAAATCACAATCTTAAAAAAAATCCAACAAGGATATTCTGAAGTTTTTCTGTATATATATATATATATATTTCTATATAAATAAAAACCTTATAAATATAAATACATATATATAAATCATATCCTAGATTTTTCTTCTAAAATAATTACCCCTCTTTTTCTGGTAACTTATTATAAATGACCCTGGAAAAAGAACATAAATATTTTTACATGCAATTATAGATTGTATAGGCATGATCCATGTATGATGTTATTTTGATATTCGAAATTAGTATTTCTTTGACTAAGAATACACATAGCTTATTTATTACAATTTCTACTACTCACAATCATAAACTGTCCAATATAAAAAAAATGATATTCTTTAGTACAATCGATCCTCTTTCTATTTTTTTTTGTATAGATTTCAATTAACTCATAAACAAAATTTCATCTTCTTTTCCTTTTATCATTACACACATGACACTCTTATAATCTAATTAATTAAGGCATGGAAATACAAACTACATAAACTAATTATGCTATGTAACCAAACTTGTTTTCTCTTCCTAGGAAATAGATACAAAGGTTAAAAAATACCAGTTTGAAATGAGATTTTCTTCCTCAGAAATCAATTGTCGAGTACCAAGATCCTCCCAATCACTACACTGCTAAAACAACCAATGTCCCCTTGAGCAACCAGGTTTTCTATTATTTTTCTCTTTATTTTCTGCTACCTGCTTCTCTTCAGTCTCTATTATGCTCTCAAAATAAAGAGACAAAAGAAAGTAAAATTAGTAGATGTTATCCCATCTAGCACTCTTTCGGTGGTTAATAACCACCTCCACATCTCCAACATGTGGCGGGTAGTTAGTTTCTCATTAATGAGCTCCTGTTTCCCACTATTGAGGACAACACACTGTCTTCTAGGAAAAAATTAGTTGACCAATATTATAATTTCTCTCAATTAAATCTAATCATTCAAAATAGATGTCTAGGACTTCTTGATGGGTAATAACAGTTTCACAATAAATTGTAGCCTTTTTCTCTTTTATCCATTTGTAGTCAATAATTAATTTCCCATATTTTCTTTATTCCCAAAAATAAACATAATAAATAAAACTTTAAAATCAATTATCATCAATTATAGTTATTGATAATCAAACATTTTAATTGCCTTTTCAAAGAAACATACTTCAATAAAAAATACACACCTATGCACATTTTAATTTTAAAAATGTCAAACCAAGGGATATCACATCCCCCCCCCCAACCCTCAACTTGATTTTGACACCCTCCCCATGTTAGTTCTATCCAATCCACCAGTCACGTTGTTCTAGGGTTATTGAGGCATTCTCTAGACATATTTGTTTCCAAAATGCTAAGCCAAAAATCATGCTATTTTAGGAATATTTAATCTCTTTCTGAGTATAAATAAAAATAGTTTATATTTGGTATCAAAACCTTTACCAGGTTGAATTGGTTTCATCGAATTTTGACTTGAGTCATAATTCTATTATGAAGTATGAGTTTCCTCTAGTTTAGAATGCATACAACATTCTATTTGTGCTTCTACCAGTACAACATTCCAAACAGTGATGTGAGTTGGGCCACATACATAATTATTTAACAAGAATACATGAAATGATTTACGATTTTCTTTATTTACTGGAGGAGCGAGCTAATAATTAACTGGTCCATTTTTGGCTAAAAGTTCGAAATGTCCATAATATCTAGGTGATAACTTAGCACAATTGTCATATATAAGTGTACTTTTGTTTCGTTTTACTTTTAAGTGTACACGATCATCAACCTTGAATTCCTTCAGAGCTCTTTCCAATTTTAGCTTAACTCCTCTGGAAATATTAAGCTATTTTCAAATTTTGTTTCACTTGCTTAACTACCTTTTCCATGTGTGTTATACATCTGAACCCGACATCAATCTATCTGTAGGGTGTTCTACTCAAAGATATTTTACATTTCTTGCCATACACCACTTTGAAAAGAATCATTCTTAATTAAGTCTGATATCTAATTTTGTACATCAACAAAGATTTGATTATTTACTAAAGAGAATTTACCCTCTTCTTTAGTTGATAAATCATATTTTTGACCTTTATTTTGAGTTGTATCTCCTTTCTAACAATTAATAACATTTGACAAGAAAATATATTAGATGACTTTGATTTCATACCGTCCCCTGTAGTTTACTCCAATAACAACATATGATTTTTCCAGATTCATTTTACAAACGGGATGCTCTAACATGAAAGTTTTAAAAATACGTATTGTTGTATTTTTCTTTTTGAACAAGGTGAAAACTTGTTCATATTTCCTTTTCTAATAAAAAATGACATCTTTTTCTAAGAGCCAATCCACATGATAATTTATTTATTCAATGTTACAATAATTTGTATCAATAAATCCATGACATGTATATACACTTGGTCTAGGACAAATTTTACTAGTGGCTTTAGTTAAAAATATGTCTTACCTTAGCTAAATACACCCTTCTACAATAGTGGGGTAATGAAGTGGTCAAGTAATTTTGTCCAAAAGCTTATAAGATTTTTTTTTAGATTGATGCATTAACCTTATTTGTTGAATATGATCATTAAGTGTTGGATGTAAAACTCAACCATCAAAATTATTTTTTAGGAATTCATAATGGAGTATTTAAATATAGCAATCAAATTTCAACTGAAAGTTACAAGACACCAACCTATCTAAATAAGATGATGTTATAGTTAAATTCTCATTTAACCGCAAGCTCATTTTGAATTATTCAACTTCATTAATTTTACCCTAATTATAGAAAGGTAAATCATCTCTTAAATAATAAATCCTTTCACAAGCTACCTATTCTAATAATCATATACATGTAGTAGAAAAAAAGCCTTGGGTCTCTAGCTTTAATTTTATTCAATTCCCTATAATCAATTGCAAATTTCATTTTTCTTTAATTTTTAAAACAAAATAATTAGGCTTGTCCATTGATTGATTTCCTATGGATTTGATGTAAACAATTCCTAACTATAAATCTCATCTTTCACCTAAATTTTTCAATTATGTAATGAACATTTTGTTCATGACCTATTTATTTTGCATCAAGTAGAAAATTAAAATATAACTCACCCATTTTTAAGGAATTTTCTTTGATATCCCTATATGACTTATATAAAAATTTTGGTACATTTCCCAAAATAGTGCATGAGATTGTTAATTGGTGTAAGCACATGATTTAGTAACATCCTTCATGATTTTTCCTTCTATTTCATTACCAATTTAACAACCATGTAGGCATCATAAGAGTTGACACATTTTTCTTTTCTTTTTTTAAATCCTCATTCATTTCAAAGTATGATATTTTCCTACTTCTAAGTAATCACCTCTTTGAAAATATGTACTCAATATTCTCAGTTAATAAAATAATTATTTATTTGGATTGTATGTTTATAATGTATTCATCGATTCTTGAAATTCTTGTAAAGCTGTCTGCAATTGCAGATTACCACTAACACTAATTAGGGTTCCTAGCATTTGACCCTTCAATATCTGTTGCTTTTTCACATAATATAAATACCATTTTTCAATAATAAATGCAAGGTATAATAAAATATTTTGCATATATATATATATATATTAGCCAAAACCATAATTATTTTATAATGGAAATAGTTGAGTTACCTCTCTTCTTCTATGATGCTACTCTTCCATGTCTTTTACAACTCTAGGATTTTAGGGAAATATTTGTTTCGCTAAATGAAAACCTGTCCTTGGATGCTAGGATAAATTTCTTTTCATCCTATGGATCCACATGGCCGATTTCTATGGTTGTGCGTGATTTGGTAAGTTTTGCAGGTCTACTAAGAAGGAGAAAAAATATTAAGAAAGGAAAATGTTTCCTTATTGTTCTTGTCTTTCCAAATATGTTCAATTTTTTCTTACTTCCATATTTATGCCAATGTCTTCTGTGATGCACAATTTTCAAGTCCCTATTAGTCACACTTAGTCATCAATGGGCATTCCCATATCTTATTTTTCTTTCGTTGCAAGCAGTGTCAAATTTTGGCATGAGTCTATAAGATACATTTGGAGGATACGATGGTGCTTATGTAACTCATTTCTATGGAAATATTATAAATTCCCTTCATATCATACTTTGACTTTAGATTCTCTTTAGAGACTCATTCTTGAAATTTTTTCATGATGATTTAATTGATAAAATATTTCAATACGTCTTGGTATATCTATCATTTCTCTTTCCAGATTAAACTTATTGTCTAGCGTTATAACTTATGCATCCATTTTCTTTCATATATTTACTTGAATGAATCTGAGGCCTCTTATATTTCCTTACTAATTTAGGTATTCTTTAAAATGGTTAGCATAAATATTTAACATTTCCTTTACATAACATTTGTTTGAAACATGTATATTTACAGTTTTACATAAGGTTTTTCTGGTTTTATTAGCCTTGCTTATTTCCATCCTTGTACAATGTGTTTTTCAAATGGATGTCTATAATTATGTCTAAAACTAGTAGTTCTTTTGAATTAGGGTATAACCTAATCCTCATAGGTGGCCCATTTTAAAAAAAAATAAATTTGGGTTTTCCTTGTCATATGTTTTTAATATTGTCAGTGAATCATATTTGCAACTTTTTTTTCAACATTGATTTGCACTAAGCAAGATTTAAGGGATGAAGTTAGATAAAGACTAGTTCATGATGACACCAGGCTAGATGCATACATGGATATATTTCTTCTATTAAAGTGGTTGTGTCAACCTCTTTTCATGCCCATCTAACTATAGAATAGTAAATTTTCATGAATCATCACTTTGTATTGTACATTTCTCCTCCATCACCCCCAACTTAATATTATTCTCCTCACCTTTCCTAGGTGATTCTACATAAATATGTCCATTGATATCTTCACCCATTCCTTAGATTCTTATATTTGGTTATAAACCATATGTCACACAAACAATAATAACTCAATTTAGGACCCATGGAAGGTCCAATGATGTAACCTATAGATATGATACCGCTTGTAGACACTCTCACAAACACCTTTTTTTTAATAAAAAATTAATATTATATCATTCCGATATTTCATGCTCCCAAGAATTTCATTACTCTATTAGAATATATCTAAACATTCCATATCCTATGTATATCATTAACACCTTTCCTTATATCTGAACACTATTTACAAAACCCTTGTTAAATTACACACCTCTTAAATACAATTTTCTTTTGTTAACCTAAATGTTCCAAATAGATTTATATATTTATATTTCCAAAAAAATTGTGAATAATAATTATTATTTCCTTGCCAAGAGTCATAACTTATAATCATAAAATTTCCCATCCATAGTTCAAAAATATGATTACAATTATGTCCCCTTTTCAACTTAATTTTAAGGTTTTTAATATATATGTAAACATTATTATTATTCTTTGTAAAATATGGTTCGAGAACTATTATCATAGCCCGTGTATACATATAATGTTTCGTCTCCTAACCTCTTACATTCCAACACATATACTCTATCTAGACCATGTAACATATTACATATGTGCCTTTATTTGGTTTCACATGGGTTTCGATATCGTTATACACACTTTGTCATGATTTCTATCACAAGAAAATTTGGCCCAATTTCTGACGGCCACTTCGTCGCTATTCCAAGACACAGTCGTCGCAAGAGAGACAGTTCGAGGCGGGAAAAAACGTGGTTAGCCATTACGTCGCAATTCCGACGCTTTTCCAAAGTGTCGCAATACAGACACTTTTTTCAAGGTTTCCAAACAATTGTTGCTCTTCCGACGTTTTCAAAACCATCGCTCATCCGACGTTTCTAACTGTCACAATTCTGATGACATGCGTTCTGACGTTTTGAACATCGCTCTTCCGACGTTTCTAAATTGTCGCTCTTCCAATGTCTAACCACACTTTTAAAGCATCGCAAAAAAATACGCTTTGAAGGTGTCGCTCTACTGATGCTTTGTAGGTGTCACTCTACCGACGGATTGAATGTGTCGCTCTTCTGACGCTTTGAATGTGTCGCTATACCAACGCTTTGTAGGTGTAGCTCTACAGATGCTTTGAAGGTGTCGCTCTTCCAACGCTTTGAAGGCGTCGGTCTTCCGACGCTTTGATAAAAAATTATAAAAAAAAATTAAACAGCTGCTGATTTATTGCCTACTTTTGTTTTACAGTGTGCCAAGCTGATTCCAGTCCTTGTAGGTAATGAAATATTCCAATTTTGAGATTTGTATACTGCAATTTCATTCTATGCTAAGTTTCTTTAACATAAATTTCACGATTGATTACTTAGAGACAGTTAAATATGAGTAACATTTTTTTTTTTTAAATTCTCCAGTATTTGCAAGAAATGAAGCTAAAATCATAACAAATTGACTTGATAGTTGTGATGTCAGAAAGTTAGGCGGTTTCATACTGAAATTTCTAACGAAGAATACTGTTACTAAGGTTGACGATTGTTAGAGGCCCTTTGAGTACAATGAAACACTATCTGCAATCGGTATCATCTATATATCACATTCCGTTAGTGTTTAAAATAGAAATATAGAATATAACTGATGGCGGGGTAAACCCACAGTCTCGATTTTCTCATTACTTCAATCTCAACCTATTCTTATGTCGGGGACTGGCAAACTAAACAAATAATTATGAGAGATTTAATATCTCAAATCTCAGAGATTTGAGATATTAATTTCAAGGTTTATTATGTGCATGTAATATCTCATGCAATACCATCAGATTCATTCTTCTTTCCGGGGAGCTCTACTCTCAACCTACTCTGCTTATTTTTAACTGAAAAATTAAATACACCTGTGTATATTAATATCTCAATCTGAGATTGAGACATTAATTAAATATTCTCTTTTGGTTAAAACCCCGTATTTCGTATAAACCCATCACCCTTGGCCGATACATACATACACTTGTTATGTTAATGGTTGGCTAGGATTGGAACACGGTCCTTATTACAATAGTTCTTGACCACAACAAACATATAACAAGGTGGACCACACTAGCCTTTAGTGATACCATTCATTTTATAACCAGGGGATTTATATAATGTTCGGGCTACACATATATTATTAAACTTTTGTCAATGCGACCAACATGCCATACCGTGGTTAAAACCATAAACCGTAGTTAGGAAAGCGACAATCAACATATATATATATATATATATATGCATGGGGCCTAGCGCCTATGACCCTTCCACATCCAATGGTGGATAATACGTCACACCGGCTTCGACAATCCAACGATCCAACTAGATATCACGTGAGTTAATTGCACGATCATTAACTCGCGATGAGAGTGGTTTTCCAAAACTACTTAAGGCCACGTGTCAGCCCATGGCATTGATCGCGTCCAAATGGGGAATACAGCTTACCGTATAAAGGCGGTGTGATATGCCGGAAACCCGTCTTTACTATGCGGCCCTCACGATTCCGACTACTCTTGCTCAGGGTTCCCCCTGACTTCAAAACTGAATCTTGCCCACATAATACAGTTCAATATATACTCTCCCTCGATTCTCGCTCGGAAACCAGGAATAACAATTACCTGCATCCTTCATGAACCCTCATCGATTCCCATTGGTCTATTCACACAAGGTTAGAGCATATTCGGGATTCGATTGTCAACAAGTTGTTAGGTGTGGCTTCCATACAAAATCCAACATCGATTAATATAGGATTTCGACCTGTACTATCTATGCACGCCCTCTCGGAACTTACACACACAATTCATATATTAGTTTAACACAAGTTTATCACGTAGTTAAGCACCGAGACTCATAAAAAATCAACACCTCATCAGATACCGAGTACCATTCAAGCCCTCCAGTTACACAGGACATCATTCAACTCAACTACATAGATTATTCACATAGAGATTCAAGGAATTCCACACAAAATTTAAATCAATCAATACACAAATACTCAAGGTATTCTCCCACAGAGTTAAACAACGAATGCACAGTTATATTGAGACAAATTCCTCATTTATACAGTGACAAAACTTACAAGCTTTTAGCTAGCCAGATCTTCAATCGATTGCCCCTTCTCTTCTACCCTGTCTCCTCTAAAGTTATATGCAGCCTATGCAGTTCTCTATGCAGGTCTCCCAACTCTGTCATAGAGGTTTATTTTTATATCAATTACAATGAATCGATTCGAATTTCTCAATGACTCACAAACTCTTCAAATTCCTACAGTTCCAAATTAGACTAACGCTCTGATAGACAGAGACGGACTGCCTCTTCCTATGCCCACTAATCATTTGGGTAGTTACATTTTCCTCTACAAATTAACTAAATTAGCTCAACTATGGATAATTTCATAGGGAAATAAAACATGAGACCCCCCTTTACATTTATTTATGTACAAAAGTTGTCTTGGGTCTAATGCCCTTGCATAAATAACATTGTCATCCCTATTGTTTAAATTTCATTCTTTATAATCTCATGAAGCAAGCAACTGGATGCAAACCACATGTACAACATATCAACCATGCAATGCACAACCATGGTGGTATTTTTGATCAGCTGTAAACTTTATGACATCTTTTTTGAGATTCCCTACGTCATATTCACTAGCTAGTTGGAAGAGTGCTTTGTAATTTGTTTAATAATGGTTATGTTAGCTGGACTCTTTAATGCACTAGCTGATGAAAAGGTTTATAAATACTCTACTGTCATAGTTTTGGATATCCTCATATGCTATTTAAGACTCCATATTCACTCTCTGTTGAGCCCTAACTGTCCAAAATCAACTACACTGTATTTCTTTGTTGCAATCTGCAAAAACTAAATGGCTGATGTGTGTGGATTCAGCAAATTTCGTTCTTAAGTTTCTGGATCATGTCCACAGTGTTTTTGGATTGGAATGGCTACCAAAAAAAAATAAAAAAAAATTAAACACGGGGTATCATCTGTATATCACATTTCGTTAGTGTTTAAAATGGATCTCGATAGAAAGTTAAATGTCTTCCAATTGTTGATTTCACTAGCAAATCCACATCCATTTCTGTTCAATCAACTTGAGAATTTGCACATGAAATTCAGTAATGAAAAAGGAAGAAAATGGCAGGTCAGAGAAAGAGAGAGCTTGCCACAGAATATGGAAAAAATAATCTATTAATTTACAATAATGGACTCCAGCAAAATGAAAAACCAAACTTAGAAAACTACCAAGTATCCATTCGGTTTATACACAATTCTAATAACTAATTCAGGTGATTGAGATGCAAATTATCACCTTTAAAAAGAGCTACACGTGGCTAAATTTTCATACCACCCATTGGTCATTCCCATATCAGCTACAATTCCAGCCCTGGTAGTGGTGATTTATAAAAATGGTTCCCTTTGAACGCTTCTAGCCATAGTAGAAACTCAAAACATATCGTGTAGGATTGAAGCTAGCAAGTACCACTAAACATACAATGCACAAACATATAATGTTCATGTTAGATCGAAAAAATAACACATAACAAACATTGTATATTTAGCATAACAGAAAACTTGAAAGTTCAAAACCAAATTTGAAAAGATTGAAAGAAATATACATTTGCAGGCTCTTTGAATCACTTACAGAATGGAAAGAGAATAATAATAAAGCCAATAGGGTAGAGGAAAAATGTTGTCTTATCCAAGAAGGGTAACACTGTAGCACATTCACATAAATATCTGAAGTATTAGAGATAAACGTATAGAAACAGCTTAAAAAATGGAACCTTAATTCAGTTCAGATCTAATAAATTTTATCAAAAGAAACTTACCATCATAGCCTAGAAATTTCAGGTAATGGTAGTAAGAGAAGGCTACCATAAAGAGTAAATTTGACAGTAAAACAAGAACGAATCCTTGTGTAACCAACATCAATTTTAAGGCAGTTGCGGCACATCTTGCATCAGAAAAATCAACAAAACATAACACTAGAGGTTCTCCACCAGGCTGCAAAGCTCACAAGATCGCCAACATTTCATTAGACCTTGTTAAAATAATTTGAGTTTCTATCTATCAATAAATAAACAAAATATACTCTGCTTCAATAGCAAACAAGCATTTATAAAAACTTGACACATAAATTAAGATCCAAGCTATCATTTTAAGCTTAATTTATCAATGAATACTCAAAATTTAGACTGTGCTTACACGTCTAGGATCCTTTTGTACCAGTCAAAATTCTTTGAAACCAATGAATGGACGGAAAATTTATGTTGTCAGGTTAAGAAAAAACACTCTAAAGGACAAGCATACATGCATGACCAGATAAAAATCAAGACACTCTGCACAACTGAAAGCCTACCTAAAAGCAATTAATCTTCATACCGAAGTAGCATATATTCAGTTTCACAATGACCTAATGTCATCATGTACTCAACAAGTCAATTGTTGTAGTGTCATACAACCTCAAGCCTCAAACATCTTTATAAGTGAGCATTTCAGGTCCGATTTAGAACAAATCTGTTAGAGATTTCATTGAAATCAAGTTACATTCTAATGCTCATTTAATATAGAGATTAAGATTCTGAATCTATGATGTTACTATTGTTGTCAGTATTTTTATTGTACTTGTGCCATACCCACCTCCACTAATAGTAACAGCAATGTTGAATCCTGATCAGTCTCCATCCATGGGATTTTAATGGCCCTTAGATGTGAGATTCACATGCCAAATTGAATCATTTCATAGAATGACTCCACTGCATATTATTGCCTTTCAGCTATGGCTGAGTATCAATTTTACCAATTTGGCCAGCACTTGAATATAATCCTAATTACATCAAATTTCAAAATTTGAGTCTAACCCTAAGTGCATATAATTCTACAAAACCCACTTACGCAACACAGTCTAGTGCTAAGAATAGTTGGACTTTGCCAACTAACCAAACTCACTTTTGACCACTTCTAGTATCTTTAGCCTGTAGATGCTCTCATAAAAAGAAAGAAGGTGGTCCAATAAAAGGAAGGGGTCTGGTTGCGTGTTTCATTCCCTTTTTTTTGTCAGCTGAAAGCTTTCCAAGAAGAATAAATCTACTGAAGCATGAAACTGATTTTTTTGCTGCCCCAACTACCACTGATATACATCACAATGTGTCATAGTTTACTGTAAGCCTCTATTGAGAGTGGGCAGCACTAAATCCAAGTAATTCCCCTCATCCCTTAAAATACACCTCTAAATATAACTAGAAATTTCAAATAGTTAGTAAAGGAAAAGTACAAATATATAATAGATCTGTGTTGAGCCAAAAACCTGTGCATTCACAACAAAAATGGGATGGATAAAACTTAAAAACAATTATGGACTTTGACAAAAAATCATCTTATGCATACAAAATGAAAGAAGAATTGGCATACTACTATGTTTACAAATTTAAGGACAGGCAGAGTGAGTTTTTGGGCAACACAGTTACATGTGGAGACCCTAGATCCTTGTACCCACAATATCTAGTGACTTATAAAATGATTGCCAAAACAATGCCTTTGCTATGCATGTAATAACACCACCTATATAATGAGGGAGATGTAATATTGTCTGAAAAGAAGATTTATACAGAGTGGTCCAAGATTGTGTATTTATGGAAGATACAACTGATTTTGGCATGAAACATGTATCCAAGATTTCAATGTGCCTTATTTCAGAGCCCATTGATGATTTACTATGAAACTTAAACTTTGAAAACAAACGCATTGAAATCATAGGATCTCCATCATGGGTATCATAAATATTAACTGTCTTTTGGGCACTGGATGTAGATACCATAAGAGGCCCACATGGTCTGTACCACCAATTTTGGGCACTGGCAGTAAATACCATATTAATATTATTCTTCTGTATCTTCTTGATATTCATCCAACTGATCAACATCTATATCAACATCTACTTCAGAAATGGTGTTGAAAAGATCGACCATGTCATCATCATCATCAATTATGTCATTTTCAATAATATCCTCATCAACATCATCATCAATAATTTTTTCCTCATCTCCTATGCCTGGTTCATCTTCTAAGATATCTTCTTCATCTGTCAATGCATCTTCCTACTCATCTGCCACTGCATCATCTTCTTCCTCTACAGTATACTCTACTGGCCTTCCTCTTGGATCATATCTAATAGCAAATGACCATTCGTTCTCACCTAGAACCTCTGAGTAAAAGACTTGTTCGCATTGGCTTGGAAAAACACAGCGATCTTTTCCTGCTTCAAACTACGATGTTTTAACCATTGGAAATCCATTGTCATGTTGAATAAGTGTTTTATCATCATCACGTACATTCATTCGTAGCCTATACCATTTGACGTCGAACAAAACTATTTTGAAGGAATTATAGTCACACTCAACTATATCATCTAAGAACCCATAATATCTATTTTTAGATTCTCGAGGATGTCTGTTACTCCTGGAGGAAACATTAGTGACTTGGAATACTGCAGTTATCCCACTATCAGAAGTTTTCCTGTTATCATCCAACTGTTTAACGTGAAATTTACGACCATTGCACCACATAGCCTTGTGGCGTTTCAACTGCAATATGCCAAACATGAAAAGATGCATTCTCAATTAATAATTAATCATATAATTTACACAGCATGAAAATTAACTGAAAAATCAAACTTGTTGTCACATTATAAATATAGTATAAAATAAGTAATGAATAAAATAGGTGAATTCATTGCTTACCTTTCTATCTTTTAAACCACATGCTAAATCGATTTCCCTGTCCGTAACATTTCCATCTCCACTACGATACGCTTCTCTAATCAATTCACACAGTAGTTGCCATGATAACCTACCGTCGTTACGTGCTTTACATGTTTCAATCCATTCACTCATCCACCCAATATTGTTTGCAATGTATAAAAGTAGTGCCTCATAATCTTGAGCACCTAAATAAAAAAACAATAATTCACCAATATTAATAAATATTACTTATAACCATGGTAAATTATATTAATTAATAAACTATGAAAGAATAAGACCTAAATGAATATAATGATGATATACATGATGTAAAAAAAATGAAACATTATATGTATTATACATAATAAATCTTTTACCTCTCACTTTCTTCATTCTACCTTTTCCCAATAGGTGCTCCACTTCAAATTTTTTGATGGAGTTCACATCCAAAATGCAATCCACCGCCTTCATGGCTAGCGTAGCTAATATAGGAAGATAATGACTAATATACACCATGGATTGATATACTACATATCCCTCCACCATAGAACCCTCAGGTCGTGCTCTTTGTCTAACCAAAGCCTTCAAGGATTTCAGGTGCCTCTCGACCATCCACATTGACCTTGTGTGTACTGGTCCATACATTTCAATCTCCTCAACTTGGTGTATCAAGTAGTGTTCTTGTGCATTGAAAAATGTTGGAGGTAGATACTTTTTCATTTCACACATTAGCCGAGGAATTTCTCTCTTCCAATACTTTATTTCATCTTGATGGATTTCTTTCAATGACAACCATCTGCAAATCATTACACAAGGTTATTTCAATGAAACATAATATATATTTCATTACAAGTAAATTAATACATCATTTAATTAAGTAAGAAAAGAAATTGTATCAATTAGATTTTGCGTATAAATCAAAACTACTTACCTCATGTATTTACTAAGACCATATATAACTTGTTTGACATTGTTGTCGAAGTCATTTGGGAGAGATACATGTAGAACATACTATAACAATAAAAAATGAATCGTTATTGCTTTCCAAATTAAACAGAAAAAATGAAAATTTAAAATATGTATTCAAGCAGTAACATAAAAAAACGTATACCAAAAAAATTACCTTAACAAAGGTATGCCAATCATGTGTTTTCACCCCACTGAAGTCGCCTTTTTTCGTTAAGATATTATTTATGTTTGAAGCAAAACCTATTGGAAATTTAATTCTTCTAATGACCTCTTTTACATCATTGCTTTGTTGTTCTGTTAATAACCATGGAATATTATTATAATTTCGACCTCCATTGTTATTTGATCTGTCGATCACACTTTTCATTGTATGATTCGATTTCTCAATGTCAGCACAAATTTTGTCAATTTTATCTCTATCATGTGCACCATCTATGGTTCGCCATAAAGTTTCTGTCACATTCTTCCCGACATGCATTGTATCAAACAAATGAGCTATTTTTAGGTCCTCATAGTAGGGAAACCTCGCGAATTGAGAAGGATAACATTTCATTCCAGGTGGAAGTACAATATTAGTACCTTCACCACGACGATGACCTTGATATCAAAGAATAAAATAAATCAGAACAATATTAATTATAAAATACAATAAAATAAATTCATTAGTTAAAACAAAAACTCCAAACATTACATAAACAAATTATATATATATATACACAAATTACGTACCAACTACTTGACGATTATTAATTCTGTTATATTCCAACATCCACAACTGAGGTGTCATTCTTCGTGGTTTTAATCCAGTTTCTTCTTTATCATTGAAAAGATGTTTTTCAGTAGTACGATACTTATGGTTCCTAGAGAGGAAGTGCCTAAACTCATCAAACACCATCTTTCTTAAGTCTGGCGAATGACGATACTTCATCTTAGGGCCACAAACTGGACATGAAAATCTACCCTTTGTTTGAAGACCTGTAATAGATGGATCAATAACAATTAATATACTATGAGATCATTTTTAAAACATGCAATATGGTATATATAATTTAGATAATTATGTATTATATTAAAGTGCAACGAAATATTACATACCACAAACATGTGTTAGTCTTGGGGCATCATGAATTGTCCATACAAGCATTCCACGACATTGAAATCTCTTCTGCTTGATTAGTTTAGTGATGTCATACATAGTGATGCCATGCCATAACTATATTAGCTCATCGATAAGAGGCTCAATATATACATTCATATCTTTGACCTGGTACTTACCTAATTGTTCAAAATTACGGTACATAATAATTACTACCATGATATATGTATATATAAGTAAATAAATAAATAAAATATATATTTATGCAAACAACAAGAGAAATGAAAATGTTACATTCAAAAAAATAATGTATCAAATACCTAGAATAATCATAGTCAACATTATGTGCTCCCTCTTTATTGACATCCAAGGAGGAATGTTATTGTTGATAACGAAAATAGGCCACACTGAGTAAGTAGATCTAAGCTCTCCGAATGGATTAACACCATCAACTGCCAATGAAAGCCTGACATTACGAGGTTCATTTTTAAAATCTACATTTTTTTCCTCGATTTCTCTAAATGCAGAACCATCTACAGGCATTCGAAGAACACCATCTCCACTTCTATTCTTTGAATGGTAATCCATAAAATGTGCTATGCTGTTACACCTGAACATTTGCTGCAAACATGGAATTATGGGAATATGACGAAGAACCTTTTGAGGCACCTTTTTGGTTAGTTGATCTGTTCGATATCTACTGGTAACACATTTCAGACATTCTATTTTCAATGCATGCTCTCTGTAATATATAATATGATATTTAGGACATGCATCTATAGTGTTATATTCCATTCCAAAGTGTTTCATAATATCACGTAGATCTCGATATGTTCGAGGTAAAGTATTTGGCGATGGTAACAAATATTCACCCAACAATCTACAACATAAACAAAAACTAGTTAATGTAAAGATTATATATATATATATATATATATATATATATATATATCATAGTTATTAAAACTAGAACCGGTGACCGGACCGGTGGAGCTAATGAACCGGGTTTCGAACCAGAACCGGTCCAACTGGTAGCGGTCAGATCTCAATGAACTGGTTTTAAAAAAAATACATTAAATAATTATTTTTTAATTAAAAAAAACTATTTTTAAGATTTGCAACCATGATTCCAAGCCAATAGAGACAAAATATGAAAAATTTGCTCATTTATATACCATGCAAAGGTGAATATATCAAAATGGCACCAAGTGCAATACATATCATCGAAAAATACATAAGAAAACTTGTTGAAGTAATGTATCAGGTTTCTCTTATATTATTCACTGTGTTTTATTGCTGAGTTAATATTATAATATACAATCTGTCCCTGCTCAGATCTATTGTCAATTCATTGTATCAGCCTTAAAGACAATTCTGGGTTTAGTATATATATATATATCAGACCATCATTTTGAAGATCTTGTATTCTTCATTATCTATGTTTGCTTGGCAATAAATTTCTAGAAAAAAATCTACAACACTTAGAGGTACTGAATTGGTTTATGAAACCCACTATTAGTGCTATTTGTAACAAGTTGAGAGAGCATTACAACTTCAGCAGTCTGCTCACAATGTGTTTGATGAAATTTATCACTGAAAAGATTAATTAAAACCCAGAAAACTCAGTGGCCAGTTTAGTGCATTTCCAAGCGGGAATTTTCTAGTGGTCAATTTATTATTGCTAGTCACATTTTAATTAGGTTGTATGTTGTTGTCCCTTGAGTGGCGTCAGACCATTTGCATCAGTCTTGATGCCATGATCAAATTGCTTGTATGCTGTGTGAAAGGTTTTGTATTTATGCTGCTGCTATGTGTGAGCAGAGAGATAGGGTCTGACAGTTCCTAGCTGAGTGTGAAATAAGGTTGCTCCTGATTGTTTTGAGAATAGAAATTGTCATCAAGTACACTTGATGAGTTGCATGTTGCCAGGGATTTTATGCTAGCCAGCCTTGTATTTATCAGTCATCATGTGTATTGTTGCTGCTATAAGGTGTTGAGTATGAGTTATTAGAGAAGTTTGTTGCTAGTATAATAGAGGAATTTTCAACTCATGGAGGAGCACCTAACCAACCAAAATAGGTGAGAAGAGGCTATTGACCGGGTTGCAAGGCCGATTCCAACCGGCAGCCCTCCTGACCGGCTGGTTTGACCAGTTACCAGTTCAAACCGGCCATTTTATATATATATATATATATATATATATATAATTTATTATTTTACACATTTATTACAACTAAAAAAAGGGAAAATAATCAACATTTACATATATGTGATCATATATACATATTGCATACCGTAGGAGTTGTGTCATACATCTGTTCGACAAATTATTCATAACCTTTAAGTTCACCAGCAACAATGTAGCAGAGAGAAGAGTTGCATTTGAGTGTTCAAAAAGTCGTTCACTTGACCTTTCAATCAGAGGTACATCATAAATACCGTCACTGCTATCTCCACCATCATCATCTGACTCACCATACAAGTCTTGGAGTATTTGATTTGTCCCATCATTAATGTGAACTGTCTCATTACTGTCATCATGATCTACCTCCATGGGATCATTAAAATTACCTTCATCATTCGCTTCATGTTCTTCACCTTGTACAACATCATTTCCAATACTAATATTTGCTGCAATACTCTCTTGTATTGGTGCAATATCATCTAATCTACTACTATTTAGCTGTGGAAGCTGGTTCATCATCTGCAAAAAGTTGGGGGGCAACTGTGCCTTTATGAAAATTACAAACATTAATAATTAAACATTAGTGTACATATAAAAAATATTAAAATAATATAAAATTTTATGATATAATCAAAATGAAGATAGATAATTAATTACCATGGGACGATAGTCATTCGATCCACCATCAATGTGCCCATATTTCCTACAATGCATTGTTGCTGTTGCTATTAAAACTCTAACATTATTTCTCATACAACATTTTTTGCAAGGGCAATAAACTCTACCATCACCCCTTTCACCCTTTTGAATTTTTTTTCCACCTCTAATGTTTTCTTCCATTGATGCAAATTATCCGATAAAGAAAATAATAAATCTCTCTCAATGGTGTAGAAAACCCAAGACTTGTTGAATTCAATGGGAGCTCAATATATAAGCAAAAAGAAAATAAAAGTGGGCTTTTTACAAAATGTGGGCTTTTCACAAAATTGTGGGCTTTTTACAAATTGTTTATATTTTTAATAAAATGTTGGCTTTTTACAAAATTGTGGGCTTTTTACAAATTGTGGGTTTTTTACAAAATTGTGGGCTTTTTACAAATTGTGGGCTTTTTTAATTCTTAATGCATTTTATATAGAATACTAAATAGATTTGTCCAAAATTTCAGATGCAAACTGTAGTCTCTACTATGTTTGGAAAATTGGAGGTTTATAAAAGATAAACTGCGAACATAATTGTACCACTATGATAAGAAGCTGTCAGAAGCATTCCTTTTGCTTCACAAACATGGAACTATCTTAAGAATGCTTATGGTTGATATAAATATTAGAGCATGGTAGTTAAATGTAGTAGTTATGCTAAAATACCGAATAACAACTTGAGAGTGCTCTTCAGATACTGTACGAATGCACCAAATTAAAGTTGTACCATTGCTAAAGATAAATGGCCAAAAATAGTCAATTTTGATATCGTGAAGTTATGTCTTTCTCGGTATAAAACTGGGGATAGGATGGAAAATATGAGAGAAATAAGTTCCAAGGAATAAAAAAACAAGGCCAACATAGTTATGCCTTGAATCAGAGACAAAACAAAGCTGCCCAAAAAAGTGTTTGAGAGCACCCATTGAAGCTCCTATATATAGTAGAGTCAACATTTTCCTATTGAACAAGTTTGTATAGTCAAAGCCACAGCAAGATCTGATAGCCACAATCCTAAATGAGAACCAGAGCCAAAGCTAAGACAGATCCACGTTTAGCAGAACAAGACAACCATAGCAAAGGATCTGACCACAAAACCAGATCATGAGAGATAGCAAGATTCTTGCTTCCACTATGGAAATGTAGAAACTGTACAAGGGCTTTGCTTCCAACAGATTTCATTGTGACAGTAATTGATATGGTGTTGTAAGCACTCATTAGTAGAATCTTAAAGCCATTCTGGAATTCTTTTAACCTGGAGAGGGTTTTCTCTAGTTATAAATCCTCATGTTCAAATTCCATTGTGGATTGGTTATGTTTGATATTATGTTTTTACTATTTGCAGTTGAATTTGCGAACAGAAAATTATCAGTCTAAAGCGGAGAAATTTTGCGATGTTTCTTTTGCTTCCTATTGTGAAGTATTTCGCTCAGAACTCTACTCGTTGTAATAGAGGTCTTGGGCATAGAACATGGGACTTGGGTTTTTTGGAATCAAACTTCAGGTTAAGATGCTCATCTGAAGAATGGCACAGTGAGCCTTAGCATGGAGTTGGGAGTACCAATTTGAAGTGCAGGTAGGGCATTGTAAAATAGACCAGTTAGATTTCTGGACCCTAATACAAAAGTTTCTTCTTCTTTCAAAACGTGTTTCTTGTTTTCTGTAACCAATGCGAGTCCTGTTCTTGTTTCAATTGGGGATGGATTAGCATTTGTTATTGCTCCAGATGATCACACTCTGGGTAGCCCTGGAGGCTATTTTGGGGTGATGAGTCCAATAGGTCTCAATGAACTGTTGCCCTCGCCGGGGAATACTATTGCAGTGGAATTTGATACTATTTTTGATGTTGAATTCCACGATAATAATGGAAACCAGTACCTTCAGCTCCAGTACCTGTTCACAAAAGAGGGTGCCATAGTCATT